>JAXCLR010000063.1:50025408-50039986 GCA_035584095.1 Annona squamosa | reverse complement strand
TTGGACTGGGATTAGAAATCTCTCATTTTCTCTTTTTTCTTTTCTTCTTTCCCTGCTCTCTCCCCTCTTCCTTTTTCCTGCAGTTTTTCCCCTCCCTCTCTCCTTTACAATCCCCCACTCTCCCTCTGTTTTCTATAAAAATTCCTAGCTTCCATTATTCATTGGCTGAGGTTTTGACCTTGACTATCAACAAACAGCCACCTTTTTAGGCCGCTTTTCTTCTCCCTTCCTTCTCCCTCCCTCCAAACCTGGCGGAGATAATAGCTGTTATCGAGACTGTTATCAACGTCCTTAAATACCCCCATTTCTTTTTAGACAAAAACTACACTTTGACTTAATACTTTCATAATCTAGCCTACCACTCCCACAAATTTCAAATCAATCTCTCAGTATAATAAGGACAAAAAAAAGATATAATTCTTTTTTTCTTTTTTCTTTTTTTCAAAGTAGTGATGTTCATCCTATATATCTATTCCTCGACATTTATTGGACGGTGCACCGAATTTCCCACCAACATTTCAACATGTGTCCACCCATCAGTGGTCCACCTTTTATATCGCAATCTGCAGTTGCTGAGACGAGATCATGACTTGGGTGGGAAGTACGAATATTTTTTTAGGTCGCCTGTCTAATTGGTGGGCTGGCCCACGTATCGAGATTGCCGAGAACCGGAGTAATACTTATCTTCCCTCACTTTCCCTTCGTGGAAAATTTCAGAGGAGCAGAGCCTTCTTGCTCGCCTCTGGACAGGATTTGTGGTGGGCCAAGGCCCTGCGACAAGCGGGTTGAATTTTCTTTTCTTTTCTTTTTTTTTTTCTTTTTTCCCCGTTGACATTCATCACCTGCTGTAGACCCCACACTCTTCTGGAGTCATTACAGCCGTCCATTCTCTGACGCATGATCTGATACGCAGTGTTATTGGTAGTTTGGTACCCTCATCCCATCCCACCTCATGCAACGTCAAAGCAGATTTGGATTGGATTGCCGTTGAAAATTGGAGTTTTGTACCTTTCATAACAGTCTTCTATGTGTTGAACGTCGTTTTCTGTAATTTTAATCATGATTCGTCCATCTAGTTCTCACGAAAGAATTATTATAAAAAAAAAGTTCTCACGAAAGAACAATGTCTGCGGAGAAACATGAACCACTTCGGTCACGCACCACGCGAATATAAGCATTCGATACATCAATTTCTCAAAATTATGCCTTCGGGATTTTTATTTTATTTTTTTTTTATTTTTTTTTTTGATTGGAATGCCTTTGGGATATTGGGTAGTCCATTAAACAAACTTATGGCAGGGACAACTCTTTTTTTGTTATTATTACGTATATATTCCATTTTTTCATCTTTTGTTTTTTTAATGAGAAGTCTGTTCAACTGACATCAACATCTACCATCCGTATTACATTCATCCAAATAAACCCTCCAACATTGAGCCGAATGGATTGGAATTCAAAAATGAAATACTGGTGGTTCAAAAACATACATATGAAGTGCCTGGCTTCAGTATATTAAATTCATGTCATGCAGTAAATAATAAGTAAATCAAATCCAAATAAGTGGACAACACCGTGCAATTAAAATCTTCAAGTGCAAGGAACGGAACTTCAGATGTAAGAAAAGGGGGTAATCTTCAAAAAACCTGTAAGTTTCCCCATAATTGCTTGTGTACCTACGTGATTCAAAAATTACAAATATCTACCATATTTTGTACATATATTTGCAAATATACACCATCATGGCTATAGCTATATTACAGCCATGATATATTACATATATTTGAGAATACACCCACATAACATCACATTGTGGGTATATTCTCAAATATATGCAAATTATATTAGGTAATGTGCAATTTCAAAAATTATGTGGGTATATTTGCAATATGATCAAATTTTAGGGTATATTTGCAAATTGTATTTTTTTAATTTTTGAATATATGTTTATTTTCCAAATTTTAATATCGATAATATTCGTAGTTATTTAAATAGTTTCTAAAGGTGCAATTTGGGTAAAGTATTCATTACATCGGGCTTAATTTAGATAGGGTGAGACAAGGAAAATTATTTTTTCTTTTTTCTTTTTTGCAAAATGTCTAATTTTTTTTGTTAAAAATAATATTCACAAAAAATCTAAATCGCAAAATAACAATTTATGCAACCTTAGATATTCACATAAGTACCCATTCAAGTTCAAGGTACTTATGATTTGAAACCTTTCCTATCCAAATTTGAATCAATTTAGTTGGTGGATACAATAGCCTGTTTGGATTCTAGAAATTACCCAGTTTGGATCCTAGAAATTACCTTTTTTTGAAATTCAAATAAATATATACATATATTTAAAATTTATAAAAAAAAAGATGACTTACAAATGTATTAACATTTTAGATATAGTACAAATATAGCTACTTAGTTTTTGAAAGCTTTTGAAATTACATATTATTCTCATATAATTTGCTTATGTTTGTAAATATATCTATAAAATAACAGTATTGTTAAGGCATTGTGACTGAGCCATGACCACGTAATTATATTTATAAATACATATAATCTATGTAAGGATTACTTGAAATTTCTGAAACAATATAGGTCTACTTATAATTTTTTTGATAGGAACGTATGCCTACCATTATGTTCAAACTATATGAGTATATTTACAAGCTACCACACGAAAAAGAAAGAAAAGATAATGCATGGTCCAAAATATTATTTATGAAGTAAACCTGAACATAGCATCACCCTTTGATGTAATAAAGTATATTACATATTATTAATCAAGGTAGATTTTTTTTTGTGAAGTAGAATCTTAATTGATTTTTATCCACTGAGGTAATGTACTTCTATTCTAGATAATTTTGTCATCATGATGGTTTAATTCTTCTAAGCCACTAATTAAGGCTTTCACCTCTTTAATTAATTCAGAAGAAACATAGCACCTTTATAATGAAAATGACCTCCTCATTTAATATTGTTTGGTCTGCTTAGTTAGACTACTATGCTGCCAATCTTCTTAAGAAAATTGGTCTTTCAAGAAATTCTTCATCAAACTAGTATAGTTTGTTTTCAAAGCTTTTATAAAAATTACTATGGGTATGTTCCAAATGATACAATATTATTAAATTAAATCTTGAATTAAATCTGTATCATCATTCACAATATAATTTTCTAATTATCATACAACTTTTTCAATTTTTAATATAATTTTACCCATTCTCAATATAACTTTACTCATTTTCAATATACATTATTATATTTTCATTGCAAATACAAATTCAATATAAAAATCCTGTATCATTTAGAACACAGCCTAAAAGTTTGAGCAACTTGGATACTAGAAACATCATGTTTAGGGGAACTGCACTTTGTGCACTTCCAAGCAATAGATAGAGTAGTGGAGAAATTAGGATTGATTAGGTTGTTGGACCATAGAAGTGGATTCAATGGTGTGTTCAGATGCCTTTTGTGCTTGCATATGGGATAAAATTTCCCATTTTCTAACAAAAAAAATTTTCAATTTTTAATCCAGCACCTATTTTTCATTACGTAATTGTCTTACCTTTTTATATTTATGATACCATTCTCAATATACAATAATATTAATTTTTCCTCATTTAGTCTCTTAGCATTGTTCTCATTATAGTTTTGCTAAGTCCAATATTATCAACTATGGGTTCCAATTTCTTACAAAAAAAAATTGGATTAAAATTGAACTCTAATTCAATTGAATCCACCGAGAAACACAGTTGGGGACATCTTGACGATAAATCAAAATTAAGCTAACCATATTATTTAAAATTATTTATTTCACAATGTCACTAAAATTATATTAATATAAGTTTTGAGTAGGTAGTGTATGCTTGATTACATGCAATTATGTGAAAATTATGAAAAATACTATTATTCATTGATACGTGCATGTATTAGAATGTCATAATGATTTAAATTTGTTTACCTATGAACAATGGTTTAGAAAATTTAGATGTTAAATTAATCGCTTTAAGATTAGTATATAAATTAGATAAGCTTATTATGATGGGTATTTGATTTATACGAAACTTGTTCTTATAACTTAACAAATAATACTCAATGTTAGTGGGCGAAAGGATTTCGTGTAACGATGGAGGTAGGAGTCCAAATGGAGAGTACCCATCAACCATGCCTAACATCCTTTTCCTTTCAATCTCAATGGATTTTATATTCCAATAAATATTTTAGCTTCTTTAATTATTCATCATTTTATGTTTTATAATTTTTAGTTACACACCTTTATTCTTCTAATCATTCGTTTTAAATTTTTTTTAAAATACACGTTTCAACAATCGTCGCATGTCCTGTTGTTTTTATTTTGTCATTTTTTACAGCACTACGCGTCCTAATACATCAAATACATCAAAATGTATTAGAATTGCATTATCTTCATAAAAAAAAATACATCAAATACACAAGGTCATGCATTTTTTTTTTTTAGAACTAAGGTCATGTTTGGTTAAGAATACCAAAGCACCAAAATGAAGAACAACTCATAATATTAATTAAAAAAAATTTTGATAGGGTAATTAAAAATATTAGAATTGCATTGTTTGCTAAGACGATAGTTATAGATGATAGGATGGGAGTTGATAGCAGCGCAGGCCGTATAAAAACGGAGTCAACGTTAGGTAGGGAGGAGAAGTAGGGGAGAACGGCCGGAACTCCCCAAGGGGAACTCATAGTGGGATGTGGGAACTCCTTAAAAAAAATTATTATTTTTTTGTTTTTAAAAAAATCAAACCATACATCAGGTTTAAAGCATAAATTTAACCGTTGAGAAAGAAAATCATAAAAATCAGATTATATTAATTAATAAAATGAAATGAAAGAATTTCAACGATAGTTAAAATTTTATGTATAAATAACACATATAATATAATTTATATAATCTGAAACATTATATATATTTATTTTAACTACATAAGTGTTAAAAAGTTTTTAAATATTATTCGAATTCATATAATTTCATTTTTATGTGATAAATATGTATTCTTTTTAATTTTTGCTTATTCAGTATCATTTTAACATCTGATTGATATGAATTTTGTTATTATTAATAAAAATAATATTTTAAATTTAATGAATGGTGTGATTTTTAACAATTAACTAACAAAATACAATTTTTGAAAGAATTCCCATTGACGAGTTCCCACGGAAGCCTCTTTCGGAGTAGGGACATGGTTGAATGGGGGGACGTACAGTCGTGGGATGGGCGACTCATAGGAAGCACGAGACGGGATGGCTTTATCCGTGAGCAGAGCAGCTGAAGTAGCTGTCGGTGATACGCAAGCACCGGCGCCCTGCTGCCGCCTGTCTTTTCATCTGACTGTGACGCCCCCGTCCTCGTTCGGTCGTTCCTACTCTACTGAGCCGGGCCCGCCATCCTTTCGGACACGGCAATAGGCCTACTTTGGCCCCACTTCCCACTAACCAACATCCATCCCTTCTTTCAATTAGTATCCACTTATTTTACTGCCACCTCCCCTCCTGCTCTTAATCAGATTTGGAGTTCACCCAATAATTTCTTTCTGACAATTACAAATAGGCTGTCATCATCTTGACCTCCGCTTTTTTTTTTTTTTTTGGGGATAGAATAGACCTCTGCTTGTTGAAACAATATTTTTATCATCTGTCGTTTTATATTCATTTTTACGTTTTTCGATAGATGTAAATGATGAAATTAAATTGAATAGATCGCATATGATAGGGTTAAAATTAGTAAAAAGAATAATTATATGGAATGACATGAGAAAATGATCCAAATATTAGAGGTGAAAATGTAAAAATAGTAAAACATTTAAGTAATACCGATCGCTTTTCCATTTCATTTTATAATTCTCGGACTTTTTGCAGAATACACCTTATACCTAGCTTTGTGTAATTGCAAAACCAACCAAAACGTTAGACGCAAAAGGAATAACATGTTCAACTCATTCATATTCGAAGGAACGTCATGTTGCAAATGCCTAAACGATAAGCATAATGTACAATTAGGGAAAGCTCCACAGCCTGTTTGCAAAAACCTCCCCTAATCTAGCTTCATTTAGATCGTGCAAAAGTCAAAGTCATACCATGCCCAACCGACGTGGCATTTGGCCGGCCTTCCCTTAGCTGGAGGCCAACCTTCAGAATCAGGCAACTCTGCCACACCTTTCATGCAGAAAGCCAGAAATCATGCGCAGAGCAGGCAACGTGAGAAAAAGCTCGTGAAGTGCAGTGTGGCAGGAGTTTCTCTAAGGGCAAGGATCATCAGCGAGCAGTAACACTGTCGGAATTCGGGTTCAGTGGGCCGGGTTCCAAGTCAACTCCGCGCAAGTTGCACCACTGGCCCAGTAGCACATCGGCCTGCATATTAACATTTTTCAGAGATTGGACTAGCCCCGAGCAACAAGAATACTTGGATTTCGTCTCCGCTAGGGCTAGCCTTTTTTTTCCCCTTCCCTCCGGATTCATGGTCTATATAATAAATAAGAAAGCCACACAAAACAACCCAGCTCTCTCTACAATAGTCTCATAAATCAGGATAGACTTTCGAAAATATGTATTAACTGAATTACTGCCTTGCATTATACATATATCCCATCTCTCCGGCTGCCACTTTTTCACCCCCCAAAACAAAGAAGAAATAATAAATGTGTAAAAAAAGACAACTATGAGATTCAACGTTTGAGGGGAGACTAACAATGGCTGAACAAAGTGCCAGAGCTGCAACTTCCTTCAGACTCCCACACTCCTGCACCTGCATTCGATTAGTGCTGAAATACATCTCCCGAATCACTTGCCGGCTTGACAAGTTTGGCACCCTACGTATGAAGTAATCAAATCTGCAGGCTAGTGGGGATGATTAAGCCATCCCAGTATGGAGCTGCAGCAGTCAGCTCCCAAATTAAATGAATCTAGAACTCTTCATATATCATCTAAGGGAGTAAGGCACCTAGTCTGCATCTAATACACATCCTGCTGTTGCAGCTTCACATATTAGACTGGTGTTCTTGATTGAAAAGCTGCTCACGATCCCCCCTTTTCGAAAGCATGCCACATACCACCAAACAATGGTCCTGTGAAGCCAGAACTTCTGATCCCATCAAATAAATCATACTCCTCTGTGGACGAAAAAAGAGATGCAGAAGCCACAGAAGAACTGTGATGACCCATGCAGCTAACTTCAAAAGGGTTGGAACTACTTCAGCAATATTCTCCATATTTTTCTCATGTACACAACCAACGACCATACAGCAAGCCCAGATGAGATATAAAGCAAAAGAGCTCCAGCTGCAGGAAGGATGCCAGAACCAGATAGACTGCACAAATCAGAAATATCAAGGAAAAAAAAAACAATTATTATCTGCATCACTCGATCCAAAGAACAGCATGTTGTTATTCTAAAAAATTAACAAGCTTTATGATTTCAGTGGTGTCACTGGCAATGCCAGCAATATCAGTTAGCTGCTTCCCAATTCCTCATCAACAACACTTGTAGCAGTAGCAGCATCAGAAAACTGATACTAATTACTAAGCATCCATTTTTGGACTGCAAATGAAAAATAAAAACAATAGTCCAACCATCAGTGACAATCAACATGTAGCTTGATAGCATCATCCATTTTGTGGATTTTTGTTAGTTTCACATCTACAGTCATTGTAAAATGTTGGACAGATGAGTCTGAAAATAGGACTCCGTACTTCCATTTTACAATGGGATTGTCCACTTCATTTTTTGGAATATATTATTCCATTTAGCAATATCCACACCAGGAAGGCATTTTCAAAAAATAAACAACAAACCTGCTATCTCTGGCAACTAGAAGGATGGTTAGAGCAGTCATTTGTGTAGCTGTTTTCCATTTCCCTAAGTTATTAACAGCTACAGCCTGTACATACACATGCGGCAATGGTTTTCAGCAGACAAATGGTACAAATTCCCAAAAAACCCAAAAAAAAAAAATAATAATTGCCTAATCTCATTTCATGGGCGAGAGATTGGTCACCATTTAGGCGATTCATTTAACTATAATACAATTGGAAAGTGTCCCTTGGACTGCAAAACTTCTTAGCCAACGACTGCAAAAGAACCTAAGGTCCTAAAGGCAAACCCATTTCTCACCTGTGATCCCCTTAGGCTGGCCGCAGCCTGGGCCCAATTACTGCATCTGGCCATTTAACATATACTTTTATCTTTTGCGTTTTTTCTAAACATGTCCATTTAAGTGTATTTAATCTATAGCCAACTTTTATCAATTTTTGATATGTTTATGTATTTTTTTATTTTTAAACACAGGTCATTGGGGCAATTTTCACAAGTGGAAAATTATCACAATACCCATATTTTTAAAAAATTTAAAAAATATATAAACATATCAAAAATTGGCAAAACTTGGATTATAGATTAAATATGCCTAACTTAACAGGTTTATAAAAAACTAATATGTGTGTGTGTGTGTGTGATTTGTGGCCAGCCTAAGTGGATGATCTTCTCTCCACAATAAAATAGTTAGAAATTGTAGTCTAATGGGGTCTACAGGATATGAGACCAGTGGACAATCTAGGAACTTAAGGAGGAGAAGGAAGGGGGTAATTTTTCAATTTTTCAAGGGAATATTGCAATTCTCAATTTTTGAATGGCAAGGATTGCCCCCTTAAAACTCCATGTAGATCCGCCCATGTTTGGGACCATAAACATACATGTTATTGATTGAAAATTTATACTTCTCATCCATTAAAAAGACCAATTCACTAACTAATTAGAAACAACGGCCAAATTATTTAGCTAAATTATGGTCATTTAAGAGTGAGAATGAGTAGAAGGAACCTCAAGAACTCTATTACTCTGAGATGCAGCCCATTCTCTGACTGCAGACATAGTTATCTGCCAAAATTTTTAAAACGAAAATAAACCAATCTTTAGTATATCAAAAAAAAAGCATAACAAAAAAAAAAGGCAAACAAGAAACAAGAGGGAGACCACATCAAAGGTTTTTCACTTAGCCACAGAAAGGAGGGAAAAAGATTCAGGCAATAAAGAAGACAGTAGATTGAAGAGAAGACTGAATGGAATGTTATGATTGATTAATCACCTACAGCTGCTTGAATCATGGTCAATCAATATTAGCAAATTTTTGAAACTCAACCATAATGCCTGGACATCCTTTCATTTTTCCTTTTATGAATAGAATCTTTAAAACTGGCAAATACAAAATGATTATGGATTATGGTTAAAGTAAGTAACACAAAGAAAACAGAACAGGTAGCAGATATTTGGACTTGGAGAGGAGTTGATAGTTCACAAATACAACACACAGGCTATTGTTCAGAATTAGCATTTATATACTTCAAAAAGAAAGATGAACATTGATACCTTTTAACCAGGATCAAATAGTCATACAGTTTACTTTAGCCTACTTAAGAAGGCAAAAGGTTAAAATGCAAAATCTGCTTATTACACTCTATACCAGAAGAAGGTGCAACTCCAAAACATGCTTGATAGTTATGGATGTCAGGTTGTGACAAGAAAAATAGCAATAATTCAACAAAATTCAGTAGTAGACAGAAAAAGTAATTTGTATTAAGCAGAAAATATAATAACTGAAAAGGAATAGGGAATACAGCTGAAACATAGAATTAGATGAGACAGCATAAAATAGCAAGAATGAATGGTCACTTATCGATGTTAGCCCACTGATTGAACAAGATTTATATAAAAACACTATTTGCCAGAACCAAATTGACCTAAAGCATATCAAATAGAATGGTAGCAAGTGATAGCTAGAATGACACAGAAATGCTAAAAAGAGAGGAATTAAAGCAGCAAGTGAAGCGAAACAGAAGGAATATCATAATTCACAAAAACAGAGTAAAAGCCAGAAAAGTGTAATTGCTGTGTAAAATGACAACAACAAAAATACAAGTGATATCACCTCACTGTTACATTACTTTTCTGTTATCTTGTTTGATTCGGAAGTGAAACTTCAAAACCTTTAAACAAGATATCTAGTCCTCATTTTTTGCAAATTTCTTTTCAATTAGTTTTCAAGCAAATTTATAAATTGTGTTAGGCCAGCATGCCAAGTGATGAAAAACTCATCTAATCATTCGCAATTATTCCTCTTGTCAAGAAGAAATCCATTACATCCCTCGTTACACACTACTTTAAATGCATGACTGAAAAAACATGGTGAAATGTCAAATAAGGTCATCCATATGGAATCACTAGGTAAATTCTTGCTTTTCATCTAAACAAGATCTAATGATCATGATTACAAGACAGCAACCATAACTAAGACACAAACAATTGACAGGCATCTGTCGCATAACTAACAATATTATACCATTGATGCCGATGGACAATTGGTTGGTCCAATAGACATCTGGTCCGACCTTGCATTAACATCCTTTTTTTATTGCCTTACAAGTCCCAATATAATTTATTCTCCCTCTAATAACTCTAGAACCAAAAGCAAGCTCCTTGTACATCAATATGGATTGACAATTGTAATATGCTGTGACAGCTTGGACCTCTTCGAAAAAGAATAAAAAATGTAATAGCAACAGATGCTGAGGAAAAAGAATAAGAGCAACAGGTAAAAAGATCTTCGAGAATGTCATAGGATGTCGAAAGTACAATAGATTTTTCAAAAATAAAAAATCAACCACCAGATTTGGACTCTTAATCTAGCATTACAGACAGAAAGGATGAATTGCTAGCCCAATGCTAGGCACAGCCAAATCTGTGCACACTGGTAATGTATTTGAGTCACCCTTTTTTTTTTGTGTGTGTGCACACATGAGATCTTATAAGGCTACCAGATAATGAGAAAAGTCTAAACAGATTTCAAAATGTTTGGGAATAAGTGGATGCGCATTAAGGTACGAAGGCCCCAATCTCTCATACAGGAAGTGTATGAAAACAGGTTTTGCACCCACCCACCACAGGATGCTAAGTCTCCAAGTCAATGGACAATTTTCTCTTTTTGAATGTGAGAAAATAATTCAAAATATAGCAGATGATGAATATGAAACATAATCTTGTTTATTTACTCAAGTCTCAATTGAAAATGAGAAGGACATTCGACAGTGAAAAATAAGTCCTAGCAAGAAGAAACATTAATGAGATCAGCATCTGTGAAATTTGATGACAAAGATTACTGCAAGAGTAGCAGTCTATATGGTATTTGGGTGGGCTTGGGATGAGTTACTTCTATGTGCATAATAGGGAACAGGATTCTGTTGGAGGTTTCACATCCTCCTGATAAATAACAGTATTGCTGTAATCATTAACCAATAAGCAGAATGCAATCTGAAGTTGATCTAAAAGAGGAAATGACATTCAAGAAAGCAATAACGGGTAAGAAATTAATGCACCGGTGCAATCATAATTCTGAGGAGGGCTTACAGAAAAAGGAGGGTGTGGCTTAGATTGAGTTAACAACAGATAAAGCACACTAAAAATTGTGTCCCAAAAAATGAAGGAACATTAGCTTGCTGCTGGTGTTTTAATTATAACCCCATCTAAACAAATAATTATAGGCAATTTTATATTGATATGATACTCAAGTTGATGGATCTATAATTCTATATAATTTTCATACAATGCAAATATGTCTATAATTTTGGAATGATGTAAGCAGCATGGATCTCTGATGTAAATGATTTTGAGTGTAAATAGATAGTGTTGAGCAGGAGTTTCCACAGTTTCATTGAATTGAAAATCATATAACACATGTAGCTAGGGAATGAGGGTAAATACCTCTCTGCCAATAATAGCAATTGCAGGTATAGTCAGCAGCCATGGTATTTCTCCCAATACTGAAACTTCAAAAGGTCTGCTGCACAATAAGACCAATGTTGCAGCAACCATAAGCTGCATTACATAAGCAAAGGAACCGAATAAAAAACTGTAAATAATCGTCAACATAAAACATGTACACCTTTTCTTTGAAACCTAAAAATAGGCTGTCTGCTGTCAAAGTCTAGAATTGCATACTGAAGAAAGGAAATTCACCAAAGACAAGAAGTTGGACCTTATCAGCCACAGGATCCAAAAAGGCACCAAATGCCGTGCCTAACCGCATCTGAATAAATGAACTAATCAGCACTAAAGAACACTATAAGATACTGCATGCGTGTAAGAGATGGCAAAGAATTTGCTCCAATGACTTCTGACATACAAAGGATTAAAGCAAAGCTGCAGACCTTTCGAGCAAGGTAGCCATCAAGCCAATCTGTAATCGCAGCTGCAATAAATATACTTGTTGTAGCTGTTGTAGCCCACCAACCATCCATGTAAAATGCTGGAGCATAGAACACCATTTTAGCTTCATTGCGATGTAAATAAGAAGATAGCAGTAATGTTTTTTCTTATCCATATTTTGCTCTTTCCCCTTCTAAAGCCTGGCAATCAGAGTTTTCAAAAGACATTCCACAACCTACAATTCCAAACATACTCCTCCAATAAACATCAAGAGAAGTCCCATATAGGCTGCAGAAAAGACTCAGATCTTAGGAAAGGCAGATGACTTTGATATTTAAAAAAGCAAGCGAATTCTATTTTTATACGAATATCCAGAGTGAGTCCAGAAAACCCTTCTTTTATTGCAATAAAAAGTAATAATACAGAGAGAGAAACAATCAGAGGAGAAATCAAAAGGGAAAACAAAACAAAATAATGGCTGAACAGTCAGAAAGAACATATAGATCTTCCTTTTACTAAAACGGAAAATCCCAAATTCCAAACTGTAAGCTAATACTTGCTGATTTTAAATAAAAAACAGAAAAATCATATAACCTAAAACACTAGTCATGGATAACATTTTTCCTAGGTTCGAAAATGCACACGGCACAGAGCATTCTTACCTAGAGAAGATATAAATCGCACAACAGAACAAAATGTTCAAAATTGAATTGCAATGTTAAAACTTAAAAAGTGAAGACAACACTGACCACAACGCAAACAGCCGCAAGAAAACGACAAATGGACCTATGAAGAACTACAATTCGTATCTCAACAAGCTTAAATATAAATATTTTTGAAAAAAAACCAATACAAAACTTTGAAAAGGAACCCATCCACTAAAAGAACAGATTCAGTAGAATGCAGACCCAAGAGAATTTCAAAATCAAAACGCAGCTACAAGTAAAACGTTAAAAAAATGAAAAGAAAACAAGGGATATTTTTAAAACATAAAAAAATCCACGTCAAAATATCCATAATCCAATCCGAAAAACAAAATCCAAAACAATCACCAAAGGAAAAATATGGGGGAAAGCAACTTCCCATTAGGTGGGAAAAAAAATGTTTTCTTTTACTCAGAGTTCATCTTTTGAAAAGCAAAATCAAAGAACACTTCACTTATTTTTCCGGAAAAAATGCAAACAGTAGAGACCTAAAACCCACATTTAAGAGGCCAAACGGGACGAAAGACCAAGAACCTCGGAAAAATAAAAACATACAAGCACTTCAACAGAGAAAAGCTGCAAAAAATCCATTGCTCCCTTTCCTAACCCAAAGACACGATTATGATAAAATCCGAAAAATGTTGACAATAATAATAAAATAACTCACTACTAACAAGGAGCGGTACCGCCGCAACGCGACCAAGCGTCAGGATGGTCGGCAATGTAAGCAGTCTGGTGGACGTTGCTCGCAGCTTATTCTCATCCCCGCCACCACCACCACCGAGACATCCTCCATCTTCGCTTCCCGAGCTCGCCATGACAAGCGACGCAGAATCCCTCCTCTCGTCCGACCCTCTGCACCAATTTCTACCCTCCGTCGCGGACGCACCACCAGAGGTCGCGCAGGACACCAACCTCAGGCCGAGTCCCGGCATTCGCTCCCTGTTCCCGTTCCCATCCCTATCACTGCTGCCGTTGGAATCCGTAGGCGAAGCCCTCCTCCCCCTCCGCAGGAGCACCGAAGTGTCGACGGCCCGCGGGAGGGGGGGATTTCTACCCGCAGGCGGGGCTCTCGTGGCTGCGATGGACGACATCCTGCGCACCAGGGGAGTGCACGCGTGGCTGTTGGCGTAGTGGGGCTTCCCGCGTATGGAGGAGAGAATGAGGGCGGGCTTAAGGAGAGAAATGGTGAAGGCAGCCATGAGGCGCAGGTTAGACAAGTCCGCTCTCTAATCGTTCGTTAAACTACGCCACCATCAAAGGTTGGTGGGTCGCTGGACGAACCAACATCGCCGGATTTCCGTGCGAAACTTCTCGCGGCTTGATGATGCGCGATGGAGCGTCTGGAGTGTCGCGTGGCACGCTGGCACGGCAATTTCGAGGACGCCCAGCTTCTCCGTACGTGGATCATGAGACCCATCTGTCCTTTTCTTCTGTTTTACTACTCTCGACTGAGGGTTGTTTGATGAATCACCTTTTCAAATATGTGTTTCTCCGTTCCCGTAAAATAGTACGGGCGTGTTTGATTGGGGCTAAAACTTGTCAATTAAAATTTTTCAATCAAAAATTTGTCACTTTTCATAACTACTCTACTTTTTTAATTATTTTTCACATTTTTCTATAAAAACTACCCTACTTTTCAATCATTTCTACA
>JAXCLR010000063.1:49983026-50025308 GCA_035584095.1 Annona squamosa | reverse complement strand
TCATTTTCTATCAATTTGACAACTTCTACCTCTAAAACTTTTCATCAAAAATTTTACCTCCAACCAAACACACCCTAAGAGTGTGTGTGGTCTGAGCTAAAACTTTCGGGGGTGGGTTTGGTTAGACATAAAATTTTTAGGGTGCGTTTGGTAATGAATAAAAATGAAAAGTTTTGGAGAGTAAAAGTCGTCACATGATGTGATATGATAAGAGTAATGATGAGTATTAGAGAGGATAAAGTTAAAATAGATAGGTTAGTTGTGTGGATAGTTGTGTAGAAATGATTGAAAAGTAGGTTAGTTGTATTGAAAAATGTGAAAAAATAATTAAAAAATATGATAGTTGTGTAAAGTGAAAAAGTTTTAGATTGACTTACGTTTTTTGCCAATTGCCAAACACACTCTTGATGAAAAGTTTTTAGAGTAGAAGTTGTCAAATCAATAGAAAGTGATGTGATATAATAGGAGTAATGATGAGGAGTAAAGAGAATAAAGTTAAAATAGATAGGTTAGTTGTGAGGGTAATTGTGTATAAATGATTGAAAAGTAGGGTAATTTGTATAGAAAAATATAAAAAAAATAATTTAAAAATAGAGTAATTATGGAAAATGAAAAGTTTTATATTGAAAAATTTTAGATGATATTTTTTTACCCTAAACAAATACACCTTTGATGAAAGTTTTTTTAGCAGAAGTTGTCAAATCAATAGAAAGTGATATGATATAATAGAAATAATGATGAGGAGTAAAGAAAATAAAGTTAAAATAGATAGGTTAGTTGTATGGGTAGTTATGTAGAAATGATTGAAAAATAGGGTAGTTTGTGTAGAAAAATGTGAAAAAATAATTAAAAAATATAATAATTATATAGAATGAAAAGTTTTAGATTGAAAAGTTTTAGTTGATATTTTTTTATCCTAAACAAACACACCCTAAACTAGAACTTTTTAATCTTTTTTATTCAAAAATATTCAGTACAAGGGCGTGTTTGCTAATGAATAAAACTTTTGATGAAAATTTTAGAGAGTAAAAATTATCAAATGATGTGATATAATAGGAGTAATGATGAGTAGTAACGAGGATAAAGTTAAAATAAATAGATTAGTTGTGTTGATAGTTACGTAGAAATAATTGAAAAGTATGGTAATTGTATAGGAGAATGTGAAAAAATAATTAAAAAATATGATAGTTGTAAAGAGTAAAAAGTTTTAGATTGACTTGACCTTTTTTTCAATTGTCGAACACACTCTAAATATTTTAATTCTTCATTTTATATAAAAAAAATTTCGTTTAAAAGTTTTATCATATAAAAAACACACCTTAAAGCTTTATATTCTCTATGATTATTTTATTTTTAATTATTTTTTCATTTTTTATATAATTATTTTACTTTTAAATTGTTTTTACACAACTACTTATATATCCAACTTCCGAATAATCTTTTCAAACCCATCTGAAATTTGGTAATTTCAATCCGTTAAAAAAATATATTTTTAAGGTTTTTTGAAAATTTTTAATAAATATGTTCGTGTGATTATATTTAATGAATATAAACTACATTTTATCATTTTTTAGATGTATATATATACATTTATTTTAAATTTTTATATACTGAAGTATTTAAGTCATTCCAAATTATTTTTAGAAGGGTGAACAAATTTATCCCTATAGGATGCTTGGGACAGTGCTCTAAGTTTGATAAATATGTGTGTGTTTCGTAGTGTATAAAACTTTTGATGAAAGGTGTGTTTTTAAATGAATAAAATTTTTAGTGAAAAATTGTTTAGAGCAAAAGTTGTCAAATGATATAATATAATAAAGGTAATGATGAGGAGTAAACATGATAAAGTTCAAATAGATAGGTTAGTTGTATAGGTAACTGCGTAGAAATGATTAAAAAGTATGATAGTTGTATAGAAAAATATAAAAAAAATGATTTAAAAATATAATAGTTATGAAGAGTGAAAAGTTTTATATTAAAAAATTTTAAGATGATATTTTATACTCATTGTCAAGCATATCCGAAAAGTTTTTTAAAGTAAAAATTATCAAATGATGTGTTATGATAGGGGTACTGATGAGTAGTGAAGAAGATAAAATTAAAATAGATAGATTAGTTGTGTGTGTAGTTGTGTAAAAATAATTGAAAAGTAAGGTAATTATATAGGAAAATGTGAAAAAATGATTAAAAAATATGAGAGTTATAGAGAGTGAAATGTTTTAACTTAACATTTTTTGTCAATTGCCAAACACACCTATATATATATATAAAACAATACTTTTGATGGTACTGAAATTCTGTGCATCCGAAATTTACCCTCTACAGATGAAAATTATTCCTTAAAATATGCCTAGGGTATGTTTGATATTTCATAAAATTTCCAAAATAAGATTAATGTCATGGAGTAGAGAGAATAAAATTAAATAGATAACATAGTTTTATAATTAGCAGCGAAGAAATGATTAAAAATAGAATAGTTTGTATAAAAAATGTAAATAAATTATTAAAAATAAGAGAGCAAAAAGTTTGAAATTAAAAATTATGTTGATGAGTTTCATAATAGTTTATCGCATTCCTAATTTAATTCTACATGTCTGATCTTATGTGCAATATGCATATGGGATTTTTTTTGTCAACATTTATATAAAACTTTTGTTCACAAATTTAAAAAATTTCATCAAATCTACGATGTTAAAAAGTGAGGAAATTTTACAAGAAAATTTAGAAAGTGAAAGACTTGTAGGCAAAAATTATACAATTTTCCTCTAAATTTTAACAAAATTTAAGTCATTATTTATTTTGTCATGATTGACTCATCTTGAATAATAACATTTTTTTGAAAGTTAAATTGCCCCCACTCATAGAAGATTCTTATTATAAGAAAGATTAATATAACATGATAGTAATAACTTTTTTCCTTGTTACAAAGCAACTAAGTTTTTGCATGCACATTTCGTAGTTGCCTCACGATCCCACACGCAAATTTATCGATGATCAAAAAGAAATTTTTTTTATAACAGTGAGGCCATCCTTTTTTTATGAAAACAATGGGGCCATACTTAGACTAAAATCACTTAAAATTTGATATTTTAGATTTTTGAGTTTTTAAATAAAAAATTAAAAAATTATTGGATTTCATGTAAAGTCAATCCAAGTAAGCACGAATTTCTATTAAAAAATAACAACTAATTTTAAAGCTACCTCATAAATTGGCCTATTTCACGGACGTGTGTGAACGATTGCAACTTCATTGCTTCAAATGTGTCTGGTAATCAATAAAAAGAGAAGGAAAAAAATTGTTGGGGACAAATTTTGAAAAGATGAGAGAAGAATACCATGGGGTTAATAATTATGGATAAAAATAATAAAGATAAAATACATAATTTAGTTATGTGAAAAATATAGCAATTAATAGAATATAAATTTAATAATAAAAATAGAATAAATGAATAATTAAAATGTCAAATCACATAAAATAACACAACAAATAATTGAAATGTATATATACATATTTAATGTCAAGTGGACTTTAAAAAAAAATTAATTCTGTTAACTGAGTTAAGCAAATGACTCACTTAATCTACCTAAAAAAACCGTTTAAAATAGTTTTGTTGTTTTTTTCCTCATGCATATTTTTTTATTCGATGTAAGTAAGTCATTTACTTAACACAAGTTAACAAGATCATTTATATTTAAAAATAAAACTTTTATCTCACCCCAAACTATAAAAGTATCTAAAATTAGTTCAAATTGCATTATTTGAAAAAATAAAAAAGAATCTTGTCCACGCTCAACACATGACTAAAAAAGTAACAGGTAAAGAAAAGAACACAACACCCAAATACACAATGCATAATTCCACTTTTTTATTGGTATTTTTGTACATCATGGTAGTTGATATTCAAATCAGGTATATTTATAACTCTCATATCATGGAAAGAATTATCAATAAATACCTAGTATCAAGAGAACCAATAAATGCCCCCACACTTGAGAGAATTTACAAAACTATCCCCACCGAAAACGGGAACTCCGACGCTAGTCAAATGACATCTATCACTTTAATTTGACCTGAACATGGAAGAAGGAGCAACATGTTACCTTGGTAGTTAGCATCTTTCCATTTTAATCTATGTTATAATAAGCGCAATTTACAAATATAACCTTTTAATTTGATAAAGGTTGCAAATATACCTACGTAGTTTTAGAAATTACAAATAACTCTCACATAATTTTACCAAAATTGCAAATAACTCTCACGCAGTTATAACATCGCCACAACATATGTACATCTGCAAAAAATATACAACCTATGTGTGTATATTTGCAATTTTAGAAATTAAGTGCATGCCATGATGATACAGTAACAGTGTCATACAATAGGGAGATTATTTGCAATTACGATCACATTATATAAGGTTTTTTATTTTAAAACTATATGAGTATATTTGCAATTTTGATCAAACTAAGAAAATATATTTTCAAATTAATCTTTTAAATAAATTTGGACTGCAGGAAGAGAACAATAATAATTACTTACCACCTTAGAATAGAAAATACACGTTCTGTTATGTTCATTAGCAGCTCTTGATATCATTTCAAGGTTGGATAACAAAATTTTCTCCATGCAGGCCACGAGTGGCATGAACAAGAACATTGCAATTATTTATTAAATAATTTGCATATATACTACATAGTTTGATCAAAATTATAAATATATTCACATAGTTTTACGAATTACATATTACCCCCGCATAATTTCATAAAAATTGCATATAACCCTACATTGATAGTTTTCGTTAAATGTAAGGTTGTAAGACGTTAGTGAATAATTTGATTTCGAATAAATCAAACATGCACTCCTTCAAACCGTTGCCAGATTCTTGACATATAGATCTGAGCTGGAATAATTATTGGCATCATCATTATTGTTGTCTTCTTCGGTGTCGTCGTCGATGTCTTCGTGGCTATGATGGATGACTCGGATAATTCTTCCAGGCGCTCTCTTTTCTTCATCCGGAATTCTTTCAACATCTCATTCGTTTGCCTTGTGCACCCAAATTCTCTTCTCCACCATGACCATGTACTTTTCTAGCTCATGCCCCTCCAACGAGTCTAAGGTTACCAAACGTTCTATCGTAATTAATCCCAAATGAAAAAGCAGCACCGCATTAAATTGCTGCAACCAAAATATTAAATGCAGCCACCAAGCATTAACGGCCAACGAATAACCAAAATTTTCTGGTCATCTTCATTCGGCTGAAATTGCTGAAAAATATCATCCATGACATTAAATGCCTTAAGCGATGATACATGGTTATATAAAGGCAGCAACCCTCCCTTGCAATATGCATTCGGTGTGTGTGTGAATTTGTATAAATGCTTGTGGTGTAATGTGAGTTCGAGTGATGGTGGTGAGAGCTTAGAGAAGTGAGGAAGGGAATACTTGTGAGTTAAGTACGAGTAGTGCTAGTATTAAGGATAAAAGCTTATAAAGTGAAAGTGTCCAAATAATTTTAGGTGTATTATTCTGTTATAATATTTTTATAAATAATATTTTATTTTAGAGCATCCATTATTCAACAAGTGGTATCATAGCCAAGGGTCAGGGATCATGATTCGTGAAGGCTGCATCAGCTAGACAAAATACAAGAAGATTCTGCACGTGCACAATCTGGGGCTGTGAAGTCAATTAGTCTGAGACCAAGCTTACTTAGAAAAGCGTTGGGCATACCAAGTCACGTTGGCGGATATTTCTACCTAGATAAGCTCTATTGAAAAGCTAAATTATAACAACTATAATACTTGGTGTTTGCGTATGTAGTTGTATCTACTTGATCAAGATTTATGGGATATAGTTGGCGACAATAATATTGCGATACCTACAGATGATGATGAATTGAAAAGGTGGAAGATAAAAACCGGCAAAGCCATGTGCGTGCTAGTAATAATTGTCAAAGTCGAGTTACTGTAGAAAATTAAGGATGCTAAAACACCCAATAAGGCATGGGACACCCTCGTAACACTATACACAAGAAAAAACAATGCAAAGCTCCAGCGGCTGAAAAATGAGTTGTTATCCATTTCGCAGTACAATACGATAGTAAGTAAATATTTCTTCAAAGTTAAATTTATTTGTGGAGAAATTTCAAAATTAGACTCAAAAAATTCAATATCTAAGACTAGGATGAGGAGGATTATAACTCATGGCTTAAAGCCAGAATACTATGAGATTATCATTGCTACCCGTGGATGGGCCAGAGAACCAACTCTAACCATGTTGAAAAATATTTTAGTCAACCAAGAAACTTTAGACAAGCAAATGTTTAAATTTTCACTAAATGAGGAGGAGAATACTCTCTTTAGTAAAAAGAGAGAATTCCAAAGTAGAAATCAAGTAGTTGCAAGGCCAAATGGAGACACAAGAAAGCAAGAGGGATGCTAGCAAAGGAGACAATAAGGGCAAAGCTCGCAGTCAAGGGGAGCTCATCAAAGTGGCGACAAAAGAGAAAAAATATCTCAGCAATAGAAGAACCAGTGTTACAATTGTAGTAAAAGAAGTCACTTTGTTAGAGACTGCTGGTTCAAATGGGTAGAGGGAAATGCTGTGACCTCTATCCACAATGAAGAAGAATGAGATCTCCAAGCATCATTTGTAATAAAAGAGCTCCAAGAGATGGCGTCACCCTACATTATCAAGATAGGAGAGGAATCGGCTCTCATATCAGTAAGTGAAAAATTAATCAATTATAATGATAATTGGATTGTCGATTCTAGATGTTCCAATCACATGACAGAAAATTATGAGAAGCCGATTAGTACGTCTAAGTACAAAGGAGGATGAGTACTCATAACAGCTAACAACTCGAAGCTGCCCGTCTCCCATATCGGCAAGACTATGTTTACCCCTCGATTCAGCGTACAAAAGGTACAATTAGAAAATGTGTTTCATGTACCAGGTATGAAGAAAAAACTTATCATCCGTTTCACAGCTCATCACCTCTGAAAATTATGTAGTGTTTGGCTCAAATGATGTAAGGGTATAACATAAATTAAAAACAATAAATAAGTCGATCATGGAAGGACATCGGCTTGAATCCGTCTATGTAATGTCCACACAGATAACATACATAAACAAGACAAGAAGGAATGAAATTATAGATTTATGACACACACGGCTGGGACACATGAGCTATCACAAGCTAAAGCAGATGATGAAGAAGTCTATGCTCAGATGCCTTTCTTAGCTAGAAATTCAATAGGATACGGTATGTGCCGGATGTCGGTTTGGAAAGGCACATCAACTATCGTATGAGGAGTCAAAATTTCAGACAAAGGCGCCTCTTAAGATAGTACACTCGCACGTATTTGGACAAGTGAAGTAGTCATCCATTAGCAGCTACCAGTACATTCATCGATGGCTATTCAATGTACGTTTGGGTTGATTTTATGAAAGAAAAATATGAGGCGTTTACTAAATTCAAAGAATTTAAGCAAAACATGGAAAGTGAAGTAGGTCGAAAAATGCGATGCCTACACACTGACAATTAGGGAGAGTATACGTCAGTTGAATTCTCAAAGTATCTATAAAGGTGTAAGATATACCAACAATTGACTTGCTTAAACACGCCACAGTAGAATGGAGTGGCAAAAAAGAAAAATCGACACTTAGTAGAGGTACGCAGAAGTATGCTGCATGCCAAGAATATGTCACCCAAAATTTGGGCTGAATACATGAAGACTGCTTCCCATGTCATAAATAAGTTTCCTCAACCCAACTTGGGTATATTTCTCCTTTTGGGAAATTACGAAGCACCAAACCAACGGTAAGTCATTTTCGTGTGTTTGGATGCGTGTCCTATGTATTTATCCTGACCACCTCCATATTAAGTTCAACAAAAAAGGTCATTCGCTGTATATTTGTTGGCTATGGTAGCTAAAGAAAAGGTTGGAGATGCTGTGATCTAACCACATGCCGATGCTATGTCTCACGAAATGTAATTTTCGATGAGACATCATCTTTGTGGTCATCACAAGCAGTCTTACTACCCGACTCCAATAAAATGGAATAAAAGTTAAAAGAAAAACTACAAGAGTGAATCGAACAAATTCAAATTCAATCAACAGAAGAGCCAATTAAGGAGGACGAACTCTCACCAAGTAGAGAGGAGTCCAAGCCACCAGAAAAATCAGATAGCCCATGGCAAATAGGGGTGTATCACATGAGTATTGAGGAAAACAGGTCGAGCCAGATCAGAGAGTTCGATGAGTAAGAAAGAGCAAGACTTATTTCACGACGATTTAACAGACAGCGAAAGCTCAATCCAAAATATGTTAATGTAGCAGTGCTCGAAGTAACTGAAAAAGCGGAACTAGTCGCGTACGAGGAAGCATCTTATAATCTAAATTCGAGAAAGGCTATGAAAGAAGAAATTCAAACCTTGAAGCAAAACGAGACATGAGACCTAGTACTAAAATCGAGAGATGTGCAACCCATATCATGCAAATGAGTATACAAATTAAAGTTATAGTTCGATGGATCAATTGAAAGATATAAAGCTCAGCTGGTTGCACATGGTTTTTCTTAGAAATATGAGCTAGATCATGATGACACATTTAGCCAATAGTAAAGATTACAGCTGTTCGAGTATTACTAGTACTTGCAACTAGCAAGTCATGGAAGTTCTAGTAATTGGACGTCAAGAATGCATTTCTCCATGAAGAACTAGATTAAGAAATATATATGATGCAACCCAGAGGGTTCGAGAGCACAACCCATCCGGAGTACGTTTGCAAGCTAAAAAGTCCTTATATGGATTAAAGGAGGCACCAAGAGCGTGGTATAGTAAGATTGTTGAATTCTTACTACAATGTAGTTATTCTGTTGCACCAGCTGACTTAAGTTTATTCATGAAAAATAAAAATAGAAAGTTAGCAATAGTGCTAATATATGTAGATGATTTCATTATTATTGGTGATGATGAAAGGGAGATCAATCAAACCAAGGTCAATCTCTCAGTTTGTTTTCTGATGAGAGATGTTGAAGAATTGAAACACTTTCTTGTGCTAGAAGTTGAGCGTACAAAAGAAAGCATATTTCTATATTAGTAGAAGTACGCTCAAGACTTGCTAAAGAAGTTTGGGTTGTTTGACTGCAAGCCTATATCTACACCTATAGAGTCCAATACCAAACTATGCTCACTAGAAGGTCAAGAGTTAGCATATTCGATGATGTATCGATAGCTAGTGGGTAGTTTAATCTACTTAACACTTACACGATTGGATATAACATTTGCTGTCAGCATAGCAAGTCGCTATATGGAGAAACCAAGGAAGCTGCATTTAGATGCAGTTCGATGTATATTAAGGTATGTAAAAGGAACCATCAACCTTGGTCTCTTATATAAGGAGAATGAAATATGCGATGTAGCAGGGTATTGTGATGCTGATTATGTTGGAGACCATGACATGATGAGATCAACCATTGGATACGTATTTGATCTCAGAACAGTGGCAGTCTAATGGTGTAGTAAGAGACAACCGACCGTGTCTCTATCAACTACTGAAGCAGAGTATAAAGCAACGGCTATGACAGCACAAGAAACCAAGTGGCTGATGCAGCATACAAAAGATCTACACCAACATACTGATTATTCAGTGCCCCTATACTGCGACAATGAGTCTACTATACGCCTAACAGAGAATCCAGTATTTCATGCTAGAACCAAGCATGTTGATGTACATTATTACTTTATACGAGAGAAAGTGTTACACAAAGAAATCAATATGAAGCACATCAACACAAAAGATCAAGTTGCAGACATATTTACTAAGGGGCTAACTAGAGCAAAGTTTGAAAAATTCAGAAGTTAAATTGGTGTGACAAACAGAATAGAGGAAAAGAAGAAAGTCGGTGTTGAGGGGGAGAATTGAAAAAGCAACACTGCATTAAATTGTTGCAACTAAAATATTAAACGCAATCACCAAGCATTAATGACCACTGAATAACCAAAATTTTCTGGTCATCTCCATTCGGCCGAAATTCCTGAAAATATCAGCCATGACATTAAATGCCTTAGGCGGTGATGCATAGTTATATAAAGGGGGCAACCCTCGCTTGCAATATGCATTCGGTGTGTGTGTGTGAATTTGTGTGAGTGCTTATTGTGTAATGTGAGTTGGAGTGATGGTGGTGAGAGCTTAGAGTGAGGAAGGAAATACTTATGAGTTAAGTATGGGTAGTGTTAGTATTAAGGGTAGAAGTTTATAAAGTGAGAGTGTCCAAATTATTTTGGGTGTATTATTTTGTTATAATATTTTTATAACTAATATTTTATTTTAGAGCATCCATTGTTCAATACCAAACCTGCAACAAATGTCGAAGACATGCATTGCTGCACCGAGATGCTCAAGCTTGCAATAGATTTGTGTGGCCTCGGCCACACTATTGGCATGGAGTGCTATTGAAGGTATCTAAGATCCAATGTGGAAATGCAAGAGCCAGAGACAATCCAACATTTGGAATTTCTTGAGCATCTTCACAACCATTAGCATTCATGAAGTCATGAATCCAAAACTTCCCTTATCACCCGAAGTTGATTTGAAGTGACCAAAATGCTTGATCTGGAGCTTCATTTGGAAGTCCACGACTGGACGTACATCGATTTGTCGATTTTGTGATTGATATTGATGACGGTGTCTAGCTCCTTGTTTTACTAAAAAAATCATAATATTGAAATTTTAGATTTCTCGCCATCAAAGTGAGTGAGATCTACCTATTATCAAGATCAACATCTACTTCTAGAGAAGGAAGAACTGAAGAAGCAAGTGGAGATCAACGCGGATTTGGATTTTTTTTATCGTAGATCAGATCATGGGCGTCGTCAATTGAGGAAGATAAGGACAAAATTTTTACCTTCTCTGCTTGGTCGATAGTGAAAATAGAGTTAAGAAAGCTAGCGAGGCAATTGTTGGGGGAGATGGGCTAGCAAGCCTTTTTCTAAATCTGGAACATCTCTTCCTTTTCTTTCCATCACTCATTATTATCATCTTTCATTTTGCTCCTTGCGCATTTATGAAACGCTCAGCCTCCGTTTCCCACCACCGAGGAAGATTACTGTCGTCAAGTTCGACTGCCACATGAATGACAAGGATCACAGTGATGACTACGTCGTCTCCATGTACAAAGACTTAATGCCCCGACCATGGTGCACCTAACCACATTCCATAACTGACCAAGCTACGCTCAGTTGTGATCTAAGTTTTATTGACTTTCAAACTATACTTTCTCCGAGCTAGCTCTTTACTTCCCTGATTGATTCAATCATTAGAGATGTTATAGTTGCTTCAAATCCTCCACAGCCGCAATGACCACCCTCACCTACATCCTCCTACAGTTATCGAAGATGCCATAGCAGAGCTCTTGGCATCATACCACCCATTGGTAGGGAGGATTCAACGAGGAGTAAAGGGGTAGCTAGTGGTGAAATGCACAAGTGAAGGCTCAGTGTTCATTGAGGTGAAAAGCATATCATAAAACTCTTGATGAAGAGAATGCTCTATGTTTGCCCTTCCCATACTTTGAAGAGCTTCTCTATGATGTGTCGCAACTAAAGGCATCATCAAATCACCCTTGCTTCTCATTCATTCATGTCACATGTCTCATGCGCTACGCTTTTTTCTCCACCATTTTCTTCAACTGTGCCATCTACAACACCTAAGGTATCCTCTAGTTCATGTTTGCAGTGAGTAAGGTGGCAAGTGGTCTACCTATTTTCCCTCCTAGCTCCCATTTAAGATCGCCACATCTCCATCTCCTACAACTCTAGTGAGTCACCTTCCAACATCTTGATGAGCCTCTTCATAGATAGGACAAAGCTGACCAACTTAACACCCCTTACATACACCGTCGTCTATCTCTTTGCTGGAATTGTGATGTTGTGGCTCATCTTCTTTTATTTCTTCTTGCGAGAGACTCATGGGAAAATATCGGAAGATTTGGAAACCCTGTTTATCAAGTCAAAGGATAGAAAGCAAGCAAATTTTGCAACTACGAGTAATGAGCATGATTATCATTAATCAGAGCACGAAGGGTGGAGCTGGACCGAGTGGGGAGGAGGGGAGGGTGTAGCTGCACGACGTGAATGGGTGAGAGAAGGGTATTTTTGGAAATCAAATTATTCACTAACGTCTCACAACTTACATTTAATGGAAACTATTATCGTGGAGGTTATACGTAAATTCTGTGAAACTATGCAGGAGTGATATGTAATTCATGAAACTATATGGGCATATCTTTAATTTCAATCGAACGATAATGGTATACATGCAAATTACCTTATTTATTTATTATGTCATGAGAACATTGCAAATTTTATTTATAAAAGAGATGCACTCTTTTACCATGTATAGCTTATTTTGCATTCTCAATTGGTAAATCTTAAACTTGATTGCACAAATATCTCTATATACGAACCATTCATGTTGTCGATTTAAATAAGAAATTTGCTAGAAACCATCGATAAAATTATGGCCTTGCAATGGTTTCCTCAAATTATGCCTAACGTAGCATGGATAGTTATTGACTTAGATTAGTTGAATTTTTAACTTATGTCAATAACGACAACAATAGAAGTCATTTTAAAAAACATATGCAATTATACATAGTTTGTAAATAAAAACAACTCTGCAAAATCAATATTTGCATATAAAACAAGATGATGAGGCCAAACAAATACGAACTTTTTGATTTGGTGGCTAACATAAGTTTGCCATGGTGTGTAAGAATTGATAATATTCATTTTTCAATTTTATGTTTATTTATTTGTTATTTTCTTCATAAACATGTTTCCCTAAGTATATTTAATCCATATATCAAGTTTTTTCATTTTACAATACTTTTACGTATTTATTTTTTATTTTTAAAAGCCAAGTTTTTTAAGAGGTGAAAAATTACTTATTTGCTCCTAAAATTCATAATTTTTAAAAATTAAACATAAATATGTAAAATTATTGTAAAATAAAAAACTTGCTATATGGATTAAATAAATTTAGGAAAACATGTTTATAAAGAAACATAATAAATAAAGAAACATAAAATAAAAAATGAATATTATAAATTCAACATACATGCAACACACTACATACAACTGAGCCTCATAATGATTTTTTACTTTGCGGTTTTTGATTTTTTTGAAAATAATCCTCTAACTTATGATGTTATGTGTAGTTAACATCGTAAGCTTACTCAAAAATTTGAAAATGACAATAAAATAGATAACAAATACTTGAAATTTTTTATCTACATGAAACTTGGTGTAGCATGGATATATTTAATATGGAGAATACGCACTCGTAATGTTATTTTTTGCATAAAAATAAAAGTTAAAAAGTTATATCTACGAATATTTAAATTACATGGTTTAAATTCATTCAAACTCACAGGGTTATTTTTTATAAATTACCCTTTTCTATCAGCCACCAAAATTAGGAATGAAAGTTGAGGTGGATTGATTGATGAGCTTCTAACTCAACATATTTTCGATTGAGTCAAATTAACACTTTTATGATTCAATATAAGAATGAGTAACAAATTTTGATCTAAATTCAAAAATAAAAGCTAGGCTGGGTCAATTATGTCCTGACACGTAGAATTGTCACTTACCTTGTATGTGTTTATTTTTAAAAATTATAAATATTTTTTATTATATTATCCATCTTCGATGACTTGACTAATTATAGAGGAATAACAAGGCAAGTGCCTTTACCCAACATTAAATCTTGAATCTTTTACTTTACATATTTTTAACTCACCAATGTCAACCTCGTGGTCCCCTAAAAAGCGACAAATGAATAAATATTTAAAAATAAAGAAAAATTCAAAAGTGACTCAAATTGTCCGTTGAAAATATCTATTAAAATGGACAATAAAATTTTTAGCAAGCGAAGTTTTATTAACTTGTTTCAATAGATTTGTTACACTAGCTATATTTAATAATATTTTTTGTCATAGTTAAGAGTATTTTACTTTCACTAATCAATAAAATACTAAGGCTCTTAACTTTTAAATTTTAAGAAATATTTATAGGTACAGAATGAATTACTAAAAACATGTGGATATAATTATGGTCAAAATTTATAGATATATTCAAAAAAGTGCCCCCTGCCAAACAAAACACGAAAACCGACATGTGGCTCTATAGGTATGGAAATGGACCAACCCAATTTACATGGTCAAGACCATTGCAGCATTGCTTCTTTTAGGCCGTCCACGGGTCCACTCACCCTGCAACGCAAAAGTATCCCACAAAAGCCTCGCCTACTGCCACCGCCAGGCTAGTTTTCCGCTCTTCCTTTTGCGAAAAACATTTCTCCCTTGATTATTGGAAACTTTCGTCGTCATGATTAAAGGTCTGCTATTGCCTCTCAAAGAACCGACATGGAAATCTCTCCCATCACAGGTTCACCTTGGGCTATGATATTTCGCCAGCCATTCTTTGGACATTTCCAAGACCCAGACGCAATGCCTACTCCATGCACAAACCATTATCGGAAATCCGTATCTCTGAGATATTACATCCTTTTATGACCATTCATGCAACTTTTAAAGGCGATTAATAGCCTGAAATGAGGTCCCAGGATGTGTGCATATGCAGGGGTTGTTGGGGGAGGGCCCTGGCCAGCAACATGGATCGATGGGTTGGGTCATGAAGACGGACTTTTTTTTTTCTCAATAACATTTCAGTGTCTGATGGAATGAATTTTCTAAAACAAAATATTTGTGAGCAAATACAATGGTGATTTTATTTTTCAAAGCTTGTTGCCTGGGCGGTGATATTTGGGTGTAACTTGCATTTAATTTTCTGAGTGAGCTCTTGGTTTCAGATGATTTGGGCTACGCATTAAAATCCTGGGTCGAAATTGAATTCATCACTTCCATTAAGTGATTACTTGAGGGACTTTAGGGTACAATCTGGCTGTTTTCTTCTTGTCTCTTGGTATTGGCACCCAAAAAATCTGTCTGTCCAAACCATGTAAGCCAGTATTCGGAATTTGTTTGGGATTTAGCAAGGCGAAATGGGGGGTCATCTTAGCCCATTGAGTGCTCTACCTTAGGTTATAGACATCATACGCCCTGTTAAAATAGATTTAGCAGAAAACCAAATTGGGTTAAATTGGAAGAATTAGGGTACATTTGGTACTGTAGATCTTTGTAGAATTGTAGGATATGATAGAAAATGAAAAAAAAAATATTTTAAAAATTGTGTACTTAATATAGTACACAATTTCTATCTTTGTACATCACTTCCATAAGAGTAAAGTTTGAATAAATAAGATTGTTAGATGGTAGTTGTAAAAAAAATAATTGAAATAAAATAATAAATGGTTAAAATTGAAAAAATAAAATGTTGAGAAGTAGCCATATGTGCAATGCCGACGTCCTGCACTTTCTTGCGCTTTCATTCTCATCATGAATAACAAACGTCGCCTTAGATAATTTCATCTATGAAAAGCCTACATGGAATGACTTAAGTTATTGTTTCTATTTTCAAGACTCATCGTACGGAAAGTATGTCGTTAGAGTGAGTGCACTTGCTGACTCTAAATTATGATCTCTTGACTAATTGTTCGCAATATAATAAGTAAATAATAGTTGGATAAAAAAATTCAAATATGTACTTATATATTTTGATCATATTTGCATGTGCACTCACCTAATTTTAGGAGTTGCGGATAACCCACGCAAAATTTAACCATAAAATATACCTACGACAAAAAATGACATCAAATAGGAGATATTTGGGGGCTGTTTGGCATTGTCTAATACTTTTTGACGGGTTTTATGCCTTGAAAAAACGTCAGTAATCAATTTCGTTACTTGATAATGCAAATGTCTGGGCGCGAATGCAAATGTCCGGCGGCGAATGCAAAAGACTGGGCGCGAAATGTCATCTTTTTGCGGCGAAAATCGTTCCTGTGGCGAAATGAAAGACGTTTGGCGCGAAATGGAAGACGTGCGGCCTCTGCGACTATACGAGAAATGCAGCCCACTGTCGAGGAGAAGACTGATTTGACGGGTTTTTGCATAGAGCCCCCTCGCGTGAAAAGTTTTACGCAAAACCAGGAGTTTTACACCATGCCAACACAGCCCCTTGATCGTCAAGTTCTTTTTTTTTTTTTTTTTTTTTTCTAAAACTACCCTTGAAGCCATTCCCAATTAATACCGTCCCTTCTCTCTACATTTCACAATGTTCCCTTTAATTGACATGTCACTTCTTTTTGATATTGTTTGAATATATTATTAGGCTTGTTCAAATGGCCTAGATTTAAATAATTTATTTGAAAAAAATTATTTTTAACTTTTGTCATTTTTTTTTATGTTTGTACAAAGTAGAAATGGTTGGCATTTCTCTTGATAGTGTCAAAAATAGTCTTGGGGCTTCCCTATTACTATTACACCTTTTGTCATTTTTTTGTTTCTCTAAATAATTATATTGTCTTTTAAAATATTACCTTTTGTTTTACTTTTTAATCCAAACAAATTCATTACATATTCAGTGAGGGCGTATTCCAAACCATACAAAATTATTAAAATAGAATCAGTATATGGAATGAGAATGTAATAATATATATTGAGAATAAGTAAAGTTATATTGAGAATAAGTAAAATTATATTAAAAATTGAAAAGACTATCTTGGGAATTGGAAAGCTGTATTGGGAATAATAACATAAATTCAATCTAAAAATCTTTTATGGCCCGAAACATACCCTAAAATTGCTTTACTCACATAGTTTGATCGTATTTGCAACTATACTAATATAGTTTCAAAAATTATAAATAATTCCATATAATTTGTCCATAATTGTGAATATACTTATTTTGTTATGACGTCGTTACTGTACTATTACAACGTTGGCATATTTATAATTATATGCAAACCACGTGACATTTTTACAAAAATAAAAATACGGCTTAATTTTTGAAATTATAAAAATGTTCGCTTAATTTGCACATCTTTACAAATATATCAATGCAGTAATGATGTAGTAACGATATCATAATGATATGGATATATATGCAAATATAGCCAAACTATGTAATATTATTTATTATTACTGAAATTATGTATGTATTTACAATTATAATAAAACTAACAAGTGTATTTGCAAATCAACCTTCTTAGAAATTTCACTTCCAATTCTTGATTTGATATGTAATTTTCAGAATTGTATTCATTATTCATTCATCCATTCATCCATTTAACATTGCACCGATTTACTTTTTCATCCAGTTCAGCCACCGATTCATCAATGGATGATAATGACTTGAACAAACAAGTTCGTTATTATTTTAGGCCCAAACATTGCTAACAATCACAGCCGCTAGTTTCGTGGAACTCTGAAATGACACAGCACCAACCATCCATGCTCCCAATCAGCCAATCCAAGAGGAAAATCCCGTTTTCGCTTTTTTCCCCCCTCCACTGACATGCACATCAGCAAGAGCGTAAGACACCGACACGGGTGTTACGGTCGCTACCTGCCATGGCTGGAGGACGGGCAAGCTGTATGATCAAATCTCAGGTGGTGGATTGAAAAATAGAAAAGATATTGATGATGTAATATACTTGTAAGAAGAATGCCCTTGTTTTTTGGGCTTCAATTGTAACACGAGAGAAGTTGAAATAACTTGAAACACCGTAATACTGATTAAAAAAAGCAAGTGTAAGACCAACTAACGGAAGCCTGAAATGCAATCTTCAAAAAAATGTGCGAGTTCTAGTTCTATAACAGCTAAAGATTGGACCACCCGGTCTCGTCCAGGGCTGTATCCATCCGGTAACGCATGCGGGCGCGCTGGCGGCAGGCGCGGGTTCGAATTCGCCCTCCCGCATTGGGGCTTAAGGATTAAGCATGTACTCATGTACTCATTTGTAGTATTCGATTCACATTGTAAGGATTAAGCATGTACTCATTTATAGTATCCGATGGCTAGATGTACGTATACAAATGAATCAAAAAAAGAAGAAGAAAAGATTGGACCACCGAATAAATACATAATAAATAAATCCCAATCACACAAAAATGCTCCGAAATTTACAACTGTCAGCCCATTGTCACGTCATGAGGTTTGAGCCCATTCTAAGGACGCCGAGGACTACTCAATATTTCTGCTCGCCTCTCAGTTCTCATATGGCTGTTAGCGCAGGGAAGCATGTGGTAATCGACGGAATTCACGGCGGGCGGGAGTGGGGAACGAGGTCCATGCAACAGCTGCAGCAGCAAGCGCAAGCAGCCAACAGGCCCAGCACATCTGCCGCACTCTTCTCCCATTCCTGCTCCTGCTCTTGGATCCCTACATACCGTTCTCCGCGCTACGAAAACCTCATCATTTATCATCATCACCGACCCATCCCTAGTCAGCTCCCTATCCCGCTGCATGCGACAGTCACTGCCGACGCCTGCTATTACTATCAGTGACATCTCTTCGAGCGGCTTCAATGCGAGACATTAGCTGCTTACGTGATAGGATAGAATCATAGAAGAGAAGCGGAAATCTGTTCCTGGAATCAAGGAAGAGGAGATCCAACGTTAGAGTCCCCTAACCGTCGGATCGATCCGGAAACCGAAGATGAGGGGCAAGCAGAGCTTGCCGTTCATCACCTTCGAGCACAAACGGTGAGCGCCCCAAATCACTCCACGTGTTCCTTTCCCTTCCTCGTATTCCTACTAGGCCCACCCACCCTAGACTCACCCCCGGACCCCCAACCTCCCTCTCCCTCTCGCCATCTCTCTCGCGCATGCCTCAATCCTAGTTTTTAAGCTTGCTTCGGGATCGGCTAAGGTTGAATTTTTGATGGATCGGCTGGCATTATGTGTTGTCTTTGTTCCGCTGATGCCGATCAACAACGCTTGGATTTTGAATGGAGGCAGCGTCTGATGGATATGATTTTCTTCGTATGGATGGATGGTGGAGATCTATCTTGGATTTAGAAGGATTTGAGTTCGACTGCTTGCAGCCGTTTTCGTGATCCTCGGTGGCCGTGCCGGCCACTGCCTTTCCTAGGATGAGAACTTTATTCTTAATTGTAGGTGAATAGGCTTTCTATGGCAGTTGAGCACAGGTAGATGCTGAGGCATCGCAAATTGAAGTCTTTTGCTTTATTGGTTTTCTGCTTTAAATGTTGGCGGCAATTGGAAATTCACTACACGTTTTTTTGGTATAACTTTATTATCCATGCATTTCGTTGAATTGAGGGAAAGATTTTTGGAATTGGAACAGGGATGCATATGGATTTGCGGTGCGGCCACAGCATTTGCAGAGGTACCGGGAATATGCAATCATTTATAAGGTATATTGTGTTGTGTGTCTTTTCCTTTTGCCTTCCTCCGCCACCTCCTCTTCTGAACTTCTTTTTCATAGGAAGTTAGTGTTTCCCTCCTTTTTGGTATTGTCCGTCATGGTGAGGTTGAGACGGTGCGTTGAAGCACATTTACTTTCGCTGCTTCTAAGTAATTCAGGCTGAGCCATGCAAAATACGAAAATAATCCTGATGGTCTTGTTACCACATATTGTATAATCCTAGTCATTGGACGCTAATCAAGTCTTTAGGTATTTTCTGGAAAAGCAGGGTATACATAGTGTAATGAAAAATGATTCCGTTTCTCTTACTCCTCCAGCTGTTGTTTAGCATCTGCATGTCAAACATCACGTTGAGCTGGAAGATCAAGCATCTCCCTTTAGGCTTTAGTGAAAATGAGACTTTATCATTTTCTTCTCTTTTTATGTATATGATTTTTTGAATTTTTAGAATTAAAAAGGGGTAAAGGGAATATATTAAACAGGTGTATCAAATACAAATGCCAGAGGTCAACATATGGGATATGTGCATAACGGGGTGTAAATGATGCTTTAATGTGGATGACTGGTCTAATTCCTTCTGCCTTCCCTTTAGGAAGAAGAAGAAGAGAGGTCAGAAAGATGGAAGACCTTCCTTGAAAGGCAGGCTGAATCAGCACAGCTTCCCATCAATGGGTTGTCATTAGAAGATACAAACACAGCTTCAGGAAATAGTGATTCGGAGCACAAAGAAATTAGCGTTCCAGCAAGGGACAAAGCAGAGGAGGATGTAGGCACTAGAGAATGTGAGGATTCTGAACATGCCAGATCAGAGGAGGAAACACCTAGAAAAGAGATTAAAACCCATGAGCTGCAAATATGGGCTGAGATAAGACCTTCATTAAGTGCCATTGAACGCATGATGAGTCTCCGTGTTAAGAAGAGGAAGAATCTATCAAAAAATGCACGAGATGCTGGAACTATGAGCCATCTTCAAACTATTGAAGAAGCAGGAAGTGCTAAAGGGGCCACTGAAGATGATTCAGAGGAGGAGTTTTATGATGTCGAGAGATCAGATCCAGTTCAAGACTCTCCTTTGAGTGATAGTGCTAATTCAACAAGTGATGGAGCTCCAGTTGAACCATTCTTTCCGTGGAAGGAAGAGTTGGAATGCCTTGTACGTGGAGGACTCCCAATGGCTCTTCGGGGAGAGGTAAGCTTTATAGTCTTCTTTATTTGCTACTTTCATTAAAATTATGTGGCTATGCTGGACCTATGGCATGCAATTCCCATGTTCAGGTCTATAGCTCTATGGGTTTGAATTGATGTTCACTTTGCATGGGGAATACCAAAATTCTCACAATAGAACATGACACCTATATCAGTGTCCTATGGTTAGAAATAGGCAGTACATAAGCTGGAAGGAAAAAGAAAAATAAAAAAAGGTTTTCTGACATTCTCTGATTTTGCTATATTATTAAACATCCGAGGGTAAGAAATTTCATATAGGAACATCTTCTTTTGTCCTTGTCATCAGGCATCAGATTTTCGTAATGGACTATAGATTTGCATAACACCTCAATAGACTTTTAGTAACCATTGAGAATCAATATTTATGCTTTAACCTTACCCTTTCTTTTGTTCTTTTGTTTTTTTTCGTTTTTTCTTTTGCTGATTACAGCTATGGCAAGCCTTTGTAGGGGTAAGGGCACGCCGTGTAGAGAGATACTACCAGGATCTTCTAGATCAAGAGAATTCTAGAAATTCTAAAGTGGTTAACTCATTGTCAGAGGATAACTGTAAGAGTTCAAATAAAGAACGTGGTGGTGCACCAGAGAAGTGGAAAGGCCAAATTGAGAAGGTTGTTGATGGACTTTAAAATTCAATCTGGTCAAGTCCATAGGCGCTAATGTAGTTTATCTTTCAACTAAACCAAGTTGTTGTGTCCTGCTCTTTTCAGGATTTGCCTAGGACGTTCCCAGGCCATCCTGCTTTGGATGAGAATGGTAGAAATGCTCTGAGGCGTTTGCTTACAGCATATGCTCGACACAATCCCTCTGTTGGTTATTGCCAGGTTTGTCATTTTGTTGGCACTTTCTATGTCCAATTTTCACTAATTTCAATGTAACTGTTGACCCTTAACATAACGTAAAGTTGCTTTTCCATTGTCTGCACGAGACTGCACTATAGTTGTGTGGCAGATTTGAACTGTTTGTGAAAATGCATGATCATGAACTGCATCTTTGGCCAGTTTTTCTGTTTGTCAATCCATGCAATCCATTGACTGTCATATTACCTAGACTCTTCTTATATCTGTAAATACTGGTAAAATGTAAATGGAAATTTTTTCAAAATAATTTCACTCTCTTATATGGGATCATATTATCTCAGAGGACCTTTCAACCTCAAAATTTGTTGTGCCTTAAAAAATAAAGTTTAAATGACATCTTAATGTGCCAGTCTGATTACATGATGTTAGGCCACTGCTGGTGTGTTGTAGTCAAATTCTATCCTTCTGAGAGTTGTCTCTTTCATATATTCTTGCATGCTTCAGATGTGTGAAAGATCACATATGGGATCCTGTTTTGGACTTTTGAAATCAGAGGATGACTTGAATGAATCTCTGAGCCTTTGTTATTCTTCTTATTGGAGAGGATGATGTGATGTTTAATAGTTGTCTATCAAGAAGCTTGACAAGATCATTGGTAAATCACTACTACTATATTGTGCAAGGTGTTAGAGGGGGTTGTCTATCTGTTTGCTGATTCCTGACAGGAGGGGAGATCACTGATGGAGCATTAGCTGTGCGGACTGTTTCAGTGCGATGTATTGAAAAGGAAAGTTATGCCCAACATGTTTACTTCATGTCAAAAGAGCTATATTGTTACGGCTAGTGAGAGTGGGTTGACTTTAGTGCAATGGTAAGAGTTAATGCCTTTGTGACAAGAGGTCATGGGTTTAAGTACTGGAAACGGCTTCTTTGTAATAAAGCAAGGGTAAAGCTGCATACATGGGTGCCCTTCCCCAGGCTCTACAGCATGTAGGAGCTCTATGCACTGGGTTGGCCCTCGTCTAGCGGGCCTTCTTGAAATATGTAGAATCAAGTATTGGTTTTGACAAGAGATGTAGAGGGCGAATTTAGGTTTTGGTCTTTTGGTGGTTACTTTAATATTGCGAAGGATTCCCCAAAAGCCTCAGAGGTGGAAGGTATGATATTTTTTTTTACCTCCTTGCTATTTGTATCAGATCATGGCCAAAGCTGTCAGCAAGATGCTTTAAACAGCAGCAAGATTTTGGCTGATTCAGATGCCTGGGGTAGGCGAGAGCAGACAATGTGTTTATTTACCTCAAGTTAGCAAATAAATAGGCAATGATCGAGATGTTGATGATATCAAGAAAAATCAAGTTTTATTACCTTGTAACAACCAGTCATGATGTTAGGCCATTGATATCGGTGTTGGATGTGCAGTTGAATTCATGAAGGGTTGATCTGGTGTTTATCTGTGTTCTTTCTGTTATGTGGGAGAATCTTGTTTGTTCATATTGATGTTTATCGACAAGCGGGTATATCTTTCATTTTAAATGGCTTGTTAGACATTTAAAAATTTATAGAGGTGATTTGTGTCATGGGAATAGCATTTATACAATTTCAATTGGGAAAAGTAGTAAGTAGACCAATTCATACCCCAGAAAATAATTTAAAAATTCGATATAAAAATGAAAAAGAAAATCATCAAATTATTAGGTTTGTAATGGCATGGTTAGTTAATAATGTTGTGGTTGAAATATTTAGTAGTCATTAGTCATGCTTTGCTTAGGAGAACAATAATTGTGTTTTACGTGAGGCGTTGTGAGAAACATGGCATGAATCTTGGAGGATGGAATAATATGATTCTCCTGTATATCAGGCTTCTGGAATTTAAGAATTTGCTACTGATGGAAGCAATAATGTTAAGGGGCTACACTTTATAGTGAGAGAGGCTAGGTTAACTTTTTGAGCAGATGATGATTGTGGAAAAATGTCATGTGGTGTATTTCAGTTGGACACAACTAATCGGGGCTTCAAGATTGGAATTGCTTATGATTAAGTGTATGATATTGCTCAAGGTGGTGATATGCTTGTTGATCCTCAAAAGTGATCTGCATCATTGGCTTATTTATAGATGGGACGTGCTTAATGGGACCTCAACACAGGTGGGAATTTGCTGAAGTTCGGACAACTTTTGAGAAGTAAGGTTAGAGGAAAGGTAGTGGTGGCTGAACCACCTATTTAGGAGCTTGGTCCTCCTGAAAGAATTAAAGCTTTTGGTTGATGGGAAGCAATTAAGAACATTCTCTAAGAAGATCAAGGGAAAGGCATATTAAAAATGCTTATGATATGAAAATATGCCATCCGTTGTTTCCTATTCATATAGAATGAAGAGATTGCAAAACATTTCCTTGATTCAAGTCTCCTACTCAGCACTGAGATAATCCTTCAAATGGTTATGAATCATAATCATCATCATCAAAAGCTGTTTCCCACTTGTTGGGTCAGCTGCAAGTGGTTGTGAATCAGTGGTTAACTTTTAGGTAGTTCTAGGGGTAGGAGGGCTGCTTGTTTAGCAGGGACCATCAACTTGGTGAATGGCGTCCTTGCAATTAAGTGGTCTAGGGAGAGGCGTCTGTATATGCAATCTTATCTTTGCTTTATTGCAAAGAGATTGTTTCCTCTCAAAGGCAGAACTAACATTGTTGCTCCAAGACCCGCCTTTTGAAGGAACATGAGCATTGGTGTATAATTCAACATGTAATTGGCAAGGGTGATTCTCCTAAAAAGTAAGGGCTTTGATTTCCTATGATCTGTCCTCTGAAAAGAGAACAAAAATTGTTTTGATGGCACATTTGTGAGAATGTAGTATTCCATTTTGTTTATTTTTGTTTAGTTTTTTTATGCTGCCCATTTTTCACCAGTAGTTGTCTTATTGATGGTCCTTGGGCATGATGTCACTCAAAAAATCAAAGTTGCTCATAGACAATGTTCCTACAAAAAAGCCACTCAAGTCATGTCCATGAGGCTAAATTTGGAAATGGTTTTTTCGTAAGTTCCATTGGTCCACCGTGGCTCTCTTGTGAGAGCTGAGTTGCTAAAAGAATGATCACCAATGATCATGGCATGCAGTGATGTGAGTTTGGCCATGACAAAAGATGCAGTGAATATCCATACGTGGTGTCTACCAACTGATCTACTTGTGTCCTTGCTACACATATCATGAATATTGTTGCAAGCACATTTGGTATTTCATATAGTAGTAACTTTTGTGGCTTTGTCTACTTATAATTTCTGTTGTGCCTCTTGTTGCCTTTTCATCCTTGTCATGGTTTTTAGATGTTTCACTATCATTCTGCAACATAGGATGATTTAATGCGATAACTTTTATTGTAAGTGTTTAATTGTATTTCTTATGGTTTATTGTTGAGTTCTACTGAGAAATTTGGACATTTTTCTTATTTTTTTTTCCCAGTTGAAAGTTGGGTGATACTGGCAACATGTCTCAGTGATAAATGATTTATTTCTACCTGAAGTTAGCAATAATATTATTAACAATGATACACCAAACATTGGTAGAAATATCAAATTTATGTCAATTTTGCGTTACTGATGTGCAACACAATGGAAACATTTTTATTTAAATCTCTGTGTACATTCTTTAAAAACTACAATATATTGTATCTAAAGGTACAGTGTGTATGTACATTTGTTTATTCATTTTCCTGATTCGGAAATGAGTTTAATGCTGTTGTTTTCTTTGATTCATGCATGTGCAGGCAATGAATTTCTTTGCAGGCTTCTTGCTACTACTCATGCCGGAGGAAAATGCCTTTTGGTATAAATGCACTATGTCTCTTTAATCATGATGCATTTATGGTTTGAGATTGATCTCATTCTTGGGGCATCCTGAATTGTAATGCATAATTTCATCTGTTAAAGATAATTGTAACCCATGGTTTGTTTTGATTTGGTAAATGATTGTAACCTGTGGTGTACGTCCAAAGCGCACAGTCGAGTCTGCAAAGCTCATGTGAATTTTGCTTGTCTCTGATCCTTTAGGGCATTAATGGGCATCATTGATGACTATTTCGACGGCTATTATTCCGAAGATATGATTGAATCCCAGGTAATGCCTCTATGTTTATTTCTATCTTGCCAATGGTCAATGACGACTTGTTCCTATAGAAGTCATGAGATTTTTCTTATCCTCTGTCGAACTTAGGTTCAGTTGGTGCAATGAAGGTTCAATCAGTGACCATCTCTGCTCTAAATATTGGTTGTAGTTGGGCTTGCATCATCATATATACTAGAAAATTATTGAGCAAAAATGATGTTTTAAATCAGAAAATGGTGTTATAAATACATCTAAATTTCTTCTAAGGTTAGATATCAAGGTTGGTTGATATACGTTTAATGATATCAAAGTCACTCTAATTGGAAACTTATACGTGCAAAAAGTTGGAGGCTATTTGATAGTGAATATGTAATCACTAAAATTTGAGAGTGACATATAGCCTACATAAATTCCCAATGCATGCAATTATTGGAATTATAACCACATGCATATTGATTAATGTATATTTTGTTTGGATTTAACAAAAACATTGTTGTAAATCCCAATCAGCATACTGCATGCAAGCAGTTGCATTGAATTATTACCCATATTTAACTTGTATTCAAACATTTTTTTGTTTATCCAGGTGGACCAACTTGTTTTTGAAGAAGTAGTGCGAGAGAAATTTCCAAAAATGGGTATGGTTTTTGTAATGATTATGTACCTTTATGCATGTGGAATTAAGTAGTTTCTGACTTATGCATGCTTTTGGTGCAGTTAATCATCTTGATTACTTGGGAGTACAGGTTGCATGGGTCACTGGACCCTGGTTTCTTTCCATTTTCATGAATATGCTTCCTTGGGAAAGTGGTCAGGTTTTATTTTACATCATAGTGCAATTTGTAAAGTCATTAACCCTAATTCGGTCAATAGTGCTTACCAGAATTGGGCAGCCCAATGACAGGCTTGTTATGGCCTGCCTAGTTAGTCCTAGGTCTGCAGTGATGAAGCTCAAGCCCCACTCTGATGACAGTAATCACAGAAAGACTGAGCATGGCTGGAATCATATGGAGACTGCCAGTCTGCTAGTGTGTCACTGGCCTTCAATTTGGGGACAAAGATCTATTCTGTGCCTGACACATGAACTGGCATAAACTCAGGCCTGTCTGGATGAATGCACAACCTGGCTGATTGAATAATCGTAAATTTTTTTTATTTGCTCCACTGAGAATGGGCCGAGCATCTTGCCAACTCCACAATTTTTAAGCTTGCATGCTGTTCGATTTCGCAGGCGAATCATAATTTGTTTTTACTGTTTTTCTTCTGATGCAGTTCTTCGGGTATGGGATGTGCTTTTATTTGAAGGGAATCGGGTCATGCTGTTTCGAACAGCACTTGCGTTGATGGAGTTATATGGTACAGGGTTATTTACATTTTATTCATGACTGGTTGGCATTTGCGTGGGACATGAGATTCAACTGTTTAATTGCATTTTAAGGCAGGTTTTTATGACCCTGTAGGTCCTGCACTAGTTACATCAAAAGACGCAGGTGATGCAGTTACTTTGTTGCAGTCTCTTGCTGGGTCAACATTTGATAGCAGTCAATTAGTCTTGACTGCTTGCATGGGTTATCAAGCCATCAATGAAGCAAGGCTGCAAGAGTTGAGACAAAAACACAGACCAGCTGTAATTACAATCCTTGAGGAACGGGCAAAAGGGCTTCGTGTTTGGAAGGATTCCCAGGGTCTTGCGGCTAAGTTATATAGCTTCAAGCATGACGCAGCATCATTGATGTCAGAAACAGATCCACCAAAGGGATCAGGTGAGAGACATGGAGATGGAGATTCAACTGTCTCAGAATCTGACTCAAAAAAGTTAGACAAATTTCTCAATGGTCTGTCTACTGATGATGATATGGACTCTGTTCCAGATCTTCAGGAACAGGTATATTCTTTAGGTTATCACAGTCTCTGTTGTTTGACTGTTTGGGACATTGGATTTTGTTTTTTGGAGTACTTTACCATTTTCTTCACTTAACATTGGCAAACGGTACTAATCCTTGATATGTGGAAGCGCATTTTCCTTTAGGAGTTGGTTGCTGCTATTTGAGGTAGGAGATAATAAAACTTCTGTACCTTTGGCTTTCCTTTGCCATTCTAATGAAGCTATAACATGAATTCTAGATTTGCCAAGTCAATTGAAAGTGTTTATTTAGTCATTGAACTGTGCAGAACATATTACCCTCCATAGTTGTCAAAGGCATGCCTGGGCGCAAGGCCCACTTAGGTCCACCTCTTCAGCCTTGAGGTGCCTCTAGTGCTTGCATGAAAATATGCAAGTATATAGCAGTCAAATAGAGTTGAACTCTTCAATTTCACCTTTCTTTTCAATTATGGGTTCGTTTGGTAAGATTTACAAAACTCATTCCTACACACCATTTGATAGAATTTAATGTCTTAATTACATACGTGCCTAATTTTTTCTATCATTACCTTTACATTTTAATTTTTTTTTTCCAAATCTTTCCATACAAGTACTCTTTTTATTTTTTATTTTTAAATTTTGTTTATTTTTAATTATTACACTTACTATATCACCTCCCTCACTTCTTCACAAATTTTCCCATTCCCACTTTCTACTTTCTTTTACCTCTTCCTAAACAGGCCAACCTTAAATGTTAGATTAGTGAGAGGTCGTCTTTATTTATACTGGCTGTGATTTTGGAACATATTGAATATTTTCTTTAAAATTACACATCATTATTAAATTTATTTACTGTTATGTCATATGTACCTCACTTCACTCGGGCAGTGTTGCTTGCGTGATCTGCACTAGGCCCCAAGGATCTTTGGCGCTAAGTGCACCTTGCACCCTTGGCAATGATGCTGTTTTTTTGTTTTGTAATTTTGGCTGTGCAATTGGGCTTGACTGTTTCAACCTTAAAGAGGTCTCCAAGATTTTACACATGCTGAACTGAATCTGCATACAAATTCAAATTCGAGGCTAAAATAATTGGTGTCCATAGAGGTGTTAGAAAAAGGTCATTGCCATCCCACCAAATATCAAGCTGGGGTTCATTGACTGCAGGAACTATTTGAGCGGCTGAAACATGCTCAATTCCATTTTATTCCTATTGAGATTTTTCCAGGGAACTTGCAGACAAATCGTCCTTATTTTATCAAATTTGAGTCTGAAGTTGTTTTGAGTTCTAAGGAAATCAGTCCATGCTCCAGGTCTTATGGTTGAAAGGTGAGCTGTGCAGATTGCTGGAAGAGAAACGATCAGCTGTCCTCAGGTTGGGCCTTTTTGTACATTGTTTTAGTCGGAAAATTCTGCATGGTTAAATTCATTCCTTTTCTATTGGGAAATGATAGAATAAATGGACAAAGGAGTAAAAGGCTGAGCATCTACTTCAGTATCCCCAGAGATTTTAGATGGTTGTGTTATGATACTTGTCTTACATGCTTGTTACTGCCGCCTCTAAAATTCATTCTAAACTGGGGCTAAGAAATATTTGTTTCTGTGATCCACATACATGCACGCATATACATACATAGGGAACTGATTCAAAGAAATTTGTTCCTTTCAAAGGAATCTCTTTGTTTAGCAGTGTGGATTTTGATCACGTGTGGCTGGCCAGAAAAATATGTTTTTAATCTATTTTTGTTTTTTATAAATACGTGGGCCTTGACTATATCCTGTCTTTGTGAAATTTGGTAATTTTTTGATTCCTTTGATATTTGGGGCGTGTTTGGGAAGTGATAAAACTTTTAATGAAAAGTTTTTAGTGTGAAAGTTTTTGAAATTGGAGAAAATGATATGATGCGATAGGGGTAATGATGAGAAGTAAAGAGAATAAAGTTAAAATAGATAGATAAGATGTATAGGTAGTTGTATAGAAATGATTTAAAAGTAAAGTAATTGTATAGGAAGAAGTGAAGAATAATTAAAAAATAGGGTAGTTGTGGAGAGTGAAAAGTTTTTGGGGTAAATAAGTACCCCTTTGATCTCGATTTTTTAAAAATGGGCGTTTTGGGAGTAGATGCATGTGCCTTTGCCCTGGTTCACCAAAATTTTATTATGTAAAAACTGATTCATCATTAAAGTCATTAGACCAATGGAATCCTTGGAAGTTTCCAAGGAACTGAGTCCCTTGGTTCATTCTGGATATTTATGTCCCTCTCAATTTGGCCTATCTTAATTATTACATGAAATTTATCTCATTGCAGTTAGAATTTTTTAACCTAGGACGTTAAATTTCATCCAAATCAAAATTTTCATGGCCCCCATTGTTTAGTGTGTAAAATCAATGTAATAAAATTATTTGATTAAGACATCAACTTCATCAACTTCATCAACTTCAAAGCTTTTACTTCAGCATACATACCTTCTAAAACATTGTTCCCATGTAGATAAATGAATCTATAAATTGTTATAACTTTCTAACGCTTGTGTGACTCGGATCTGCAATTTTCATATTTTTACACATAGGATTATATATTTTAAGCAGGCATGACCCACCCAAGGCTTGGAGTGAATGATTTTTGGTTCTAGTGTAAAACAAATGGTTCTAAACAAAATGACCAGATTGGATACTGTTTTAATCAGCAAAATGGGTATGAAGATTGGGTTTCACCAAAGCAATGCCCTATATATGCATGTATTTTGCACTATTAGCAAATATGGTCGTCCTTGACATTGGTCGAATATTACTTTGAATATGAAGGTTGCTTGTGCCACTTCATCTTGGAAGTGTTTGCTCCTTTTTCCGCCTGATGCTGTTTTTATGCACTATCTTGTTGTGCCATCCTTGTCAAATTCGATGGTGGCTCCCTCTTTTCCTGATTTTATTTTTTTTCTTATGTCTTTCCTTTTTCTCCTTTTCACTTTTTTGAAGTGTAGAAACTTTTGTTAAATCAAATTTTCTTCTAGAATATTCGCATCCTTTCAGAGAGGTGGAGTAAGTTCACTGATATGGCAGGATTGCAAGCAACTTTACCATGATATTCTTTTTTAAGTTCTGTTTCTGATTTCTGTTCTTTGGACAGGGCTGAAGAGCTTGAGACAGCACTAATGGAGATGGTCAAGCAAGATAATAGGCGTGAATTAAGTGCACGGGTAGAACCTATTGGACTTTTGCATGAATCCTGTTGCATGTGATTGTATGCATTTGGTTATTGTCAGAAATAGCACAGATCTAATGTAACTGGTCGCTTTAAATGTTTGATTTTTTTAATATCTAAACAATTTATATTATTTATCCCTATGTATTTATCTATAATGACAAAAATACTGATTTTTGTCATGATAGCTGAATACATATGGATGAATAAATGGTTTAGATGAGAAGTATTAACCATTTTTTATTTCTGTGAATGAGTCATCACTTGACCAAAATCTTATAAAGGTTGTTTAAAATCAATCTGATATTGGAAATGAGTTTGGCTGGCAATCATACATAAATGCCCTCTGTATATGTTCTTAATGGTTTAGTATAGGTTTTCAGTGGTGCTTTCTGGGCCCTTCTAGAGTAATGCTAATTTGTGTCTCTCTCTTTCCACCACAAAGTTGTAACATGGAAACATGCCTTAAAGGACTTACTGCTATTCTTATAGTGAAATGGACATTAAGATATCAGCTTATCCATTCCTAAAAAAGAAGAATGTAAGGAACAACTAAAAAATATTTTATGCTTGTTCATTTTGCCTACATGATTGGAGCCACAACCGACCATGGCAATCCAGTTGGCATTCTTGTCCAGTGATAGCGTTATCCAATTGCATTTGTCACATCATTCGGCCTCCTTGGTAAACATGATATGTATACCAAATACCATTTGGGTATCAGTGGTACTTTGTTCTTTATTCCATTTGTGACTTAGAGCCAGGAAGTTGGGAGATGCAAAGGAGCTCTTGATTTGTTCTATTTTCTCTGTTACAGCTGAACATTGATCATGTTTAACATTAGGTTTCTCTACGAATCATGATTTATATCTTCATTTCTCTTATCTATTTATGTCTTAACTGTTGTGTTTTTTAAGACTTAACAATCACATCATCAAGAATAATCAGGTCAATGAAACTGTCTTTGTGCTAAAGAACAGAGTCATAGATGCTTAATTCTTGCTTCTTGATTTGGCAACATTTTTTTTTACAAATACTCTGCAATCCTGAACATTACCATTCTATTAATATATCTGAACATGCATTTCCCCATACAGGTTGAACAGCTGGAGCTTGAAGTGTCTGAACTCCAGCAAGCCCTTGCAGACAAGCAAGAACAAGAAAAAGCCATGCTTCAGGTTGTTTTTGCCTTTCATAGCAGATGCTATTATTTTTTATATTTTCTAAAAAAATTCCTATTAATAAAGGAAAATTAGGTCAGATTTTTCTATGTTCTTGGTACTTCCTCCTTCAAAACTCACCACTGATTACTGTAGGTCTTGATGCGGGTAGAACAAGAACAGAAGGTGACTGAAGATGCTCGGAGATTTGCAGAACAAGATGCTGAAGCTCAGAGATATGCGGCACATGTGCTTCAGGTTCTTCCATCTCTTTTACATGTTGTGAATTTTCAATTTTCTTTCATAAATAGCTAACAATGTTAAAATAAAATGGACTTGGTGAAGAGGCAATGCTACTCTAATGCATGATCCTATCATTATTGTATCTTGGGAAATGTTTGCCTTTTGACCCTCCTTTAGGCTCTAGCCACTATAAGATGCAAATGACAAAAGACAACGGATTGAATTTTGCGCACCACAATATGCAAATGAAAAGAGTGGAGGGACTCTGAATTTTGCAGAACATCTAGACTTTGGAAGAAGATCCCTGTTAGTAGCCTTCCATGAGCAATACTTTAGATGAGGAGAGGGATCATCATCATCATAAGCCATTTCCTACCTAGATGGGGTCGGTTGTATGTATTCCGTTGCGCAATTTTTGGCAATTTAAGACTAAATTTTTAGTAATTTGTAATATTTTTAAATCTTGTTTAATTACATCCATTCATTTTTTTTTGAGTCTTCCTCTCATTTTCCTACCATCTTCTACTTGGATAGACTCTATCCTCTTAACCGGTGCCACTTCAGGCCTCATTTTAACACGACCAAACTATCTTAATCTATTTTTCTCATTTTATCACCAATTGGTCTCACCTTTAGATTTTCTCAAATTATTTCATTCATAATTTTATCTTTTCTTTTTTTACCACAAATCTATCTTAACTTTCTCATTTCTTCTACGTTCATTTTATATATATGTTGTTATTTAATTACCCAACATTCTGCCCCATAAAGCATAGCAGGTTGTCTTGTAGAATTTTCTTTTTAATTTGATTGGAACTCGACGGTCGAATAAAATTCCTGACTCACTTTGCCACTTCTTCCATCCTGCTTAAATTCTATGTATTATATCTTTCTCAATTTTATCGTTCTCTTGAACTATTGTTCCTAGGTACTGAAAGTGATTAGTTCTTATTGCTACTTGATCTAACGTCTTAATTGATTCTTTATCCGGGTTCTTACTATCATTAAAATTGCATTTCATATATTCAATTTTTGTGTGGCTAATTTTAAAACCATTAGATTCTAAAGCATCTACCCATCTATTCAATTTTAAATTTAGTTTTTCTTTAGTTTAATTTATTAGAACAATGTCATCTGCAAATAACATACACCAAGGTACTTCTTTTTGAAGATGTCTACTAATTTTATCTATTACTAAGGTAAAAAGGTAAGCACTCAAGGCTGAGCTTTGATGTAAACCTATTTTAGCTGAAAAAATATTAGTATCTCCACTAATGGTCCTCACATTTGTAACAGCCCCCTCGTATATATCTTTAATAATATCAATGTATCTGTTATTAATTACTTTCTTTTTCATCATTTGTCATATTAACTTTCTTGGTACTCGATCATATGCTTTTTCTAATCAATAAAAATCATGTATGAATTTTTTTTCTTCTCCCTATACTTTTCAAATATTTATCTAAGTAAGAAAATAATTTCAGTGGTTGATCTTCATGACGTAAAACCAAATTGATTTTCAGATACATTAGTTTTCTGTCTTTGTCTATGTTCAATTACTCTTTCTCATAATTTCATAGTATAATTTATTAGTTTTATTCTACAATAATTTACACAATTTTAAATATTTCTTTTTATAGATTAGGACTATAGTGCTTTTCCTCCATTCACTTGGCATTAACTTTGTTTTTATAATCTTTTTGAAGAAATTTGTTAATCATGTTGCAACTACATCTCCCATGTACTTTCATGCTTCAATTGGTATATTATCTGGGCCTAAGACTTTTCCCGTTTTCATTTTCTTTAGAGCTTTCTTTACTTTATATAAGAAATAACTGATATTCTTATTTTCTTCTCTATTTAAACTAACATCTAATGTTAAATGTTTTTATGGGGTATCATTTAGTGAACTATAAAAATAAAATTTTCATCTTTCCTTAATTTTATTATCTTTGACTTGAATTCTTTAGTCTTCACTTTTAATATATTTAACATATGCTAAATCTTTGCCTTTATTTTATCTTAATTTAGCCAACTTAAAAATATTCTTTTCACTTGTCTAGTTCCTAATCTGTCATATAAGTTGTCATAAGTTTCGTGTTTAGCATTGCTAATAATTTTTTTAGTAGTTTTTTTTAATAGTTTATATTGTTGTAAGTTTGTATCATTTTTATTTCTCTGTCATGTTTTAAACTTTTCTTGTTTATTATTTATAGCTTTTTGAACATCTTCATTTCACCACTAAATTTTTCTATGTGAGGATCTATGATTTTTATATATCTCTGCAACACTTTGTTGTATTTCTTTTATATTAGTTGCCATTTTATTCCATCTTTTTGTATGTTATATTTCCCTTCCTCTATCATTCTTTTACTAAAAAGTTCCATGTTATTTCCTTTTAAATTTCACCATTTAATTTTTGGAATTATATTGCTTTTAGTTTTTGTTAACTCTTTTTTGTGTATATATCCATCACTAATAATCTATATTGCATAGCTAAACTCTCACCTGAGATAACCTTACAATTAATACAAAGGGATCTATCCAATTTTCTTATAAGGAAGAAATCTATTTGGCTAAAATTGGTCCCACTTTTGAAAGTTGTCAAGTGTTCATATCGTTTTTGAAATAAGGTATCTGCTATAACCAAATCATATGCTATAGCAAAATCCAAAATGACATTTCCTATTTCATTCTTTATTTCAAGGCCGAAATTTCCATGATTTCTCTCGTATCTTACATTCTCCTTTCCTACATGTCCATTTAAACCTCCACCTATCACAACCTTTTCTTGATTAGGTATCCTTTGCATTATACTATCTAAGTTATCCCAAAATTATTTTTTGATGAGGAGAGAGATATGAGGAAAATAAGAAGACTCAATTAGTTGTTAGAGCCTGTTTTTCTGCAGCAGTAAACTGCATTGAGGAACACAATTAAACAAGCTTCTTGTGTTGAAGACCTGCTTGAAGGCTAAGTGTTTCCTGCTGGGTGAGGAACACAATTATTTGTTTTACTCACTCCATCAGTTATATACAGGAAAAATATGAAGAGGCAATGGCCTCATTGGCACAGATGGAGAAAAGGGTGGTCATGGCAGAAACAATGTTGGAGGCCACTCTGCAATACCAATCTGGTCAAGTTAAAGCACAACAACCAGCATCTCCCTCTCTTAGGTACCTTTATGTTTCAAGCTTGTTTTTCTAATCACTTTTCTTTTCGAGGAGAAAATATCTCAAAATGGAGAATGAGCTGCAGTTGTGCGCAAATCTACTCTACATACCAAAAGCCAGTGTATCAGATGGGATTTTTGTTGAAGTTAACTAGGGAAGTGGGGTGATCGTTGGGTTGGGTTGGATTAAAGCTGAGGGTCCTGGACTATACCATTCTACTCAGTTTTAGGTTGGGTATGATTTGTTTAAAAATCTGTGTTGAACAATTAGTGGGTGTTTGTTAACACCTAAAACTTTTCAATTTAAAACATTTCATTCAGCACAATACCCTATTTTTTAATTATTTCTTAACTTCTTCTTATACAATTATTTTTCAATTATTTCTACACAATTATTCATATATCTCATCTATCTATTTTAATTTTATTCTTTTTACTCCTTGTCATTACTCTCTATCATATCACATCATTTTATCATATTTCAATTACTTTTACACCAAAAATTTTTCATCAAAAGTTTTAACACTTCCCAAACACACCCGTAGTGTTGGATCTACATTGCTTTGAATATGGGTTATGTTTGGTCCGATCCTTCATAATATGAAAATCAAGCCAAAGTTGTTCCATCTCTAATGCAATATTTGCAGATGGTTTTTAGGAAGATAAACAATGTAACAAGCCCAAAGGCACTCACCTTGTTCTTATGGCTTATTCTTGAAACTAGACTTCTTTCATATGCTCTATGAGGTGTAGTTATTTTTCAAATCTGCTTATTTTTAAACAGATATAAGTGATATGCCCTTGAACTAAGTCAAATAAAATAGTCCTGAGTCCTAGGTTTGACAACTGAATGTGGAGATACTTAAGTCGGCTGCAGAATTAGGGCTTATTTGGCTACATTTTGTAGGCTCTTATGCGTTTCTAAAAACCTGTCCCAAGAAATTAAAATTAATGTTTGGGTTACCAGCTTGGGCTTTCGCTTTTTCTACCTATTCTTTGGGCAATAAAACTTCAAAAAAGTGTGTAACTAAGCAGATTGAGGGTCTGTTTGGCTCGGCTTATTGTAGATGAAAAGCGCTCAAGTATCTTGCTTTTTAGGGATGTTTGGCCTGACTGTCCATTCTGCTCAAAATTTTTGAGGTAAAAGCTGGAACAAGTGCCATTAAGAATAAGCTCTAAATCGGTGCTTATCACTTAATGCACAACCGTGCTGTAACTCTACCATGGGGCTAAACAGGCCCTTAATGGGTCAGAAGTAAAAGCTCCCCCTAAAATGTGGGGCCAAAGAGAGCCTTAGAGATATACCATCTATTTTAAAAAAAATCAAATTCGCTAGTCAGGTGCAGTCATTATTTATGAATTAAATATTTGAAATATTTTACATAAAAAAATATTTGAAATATTGACACTGTAATTGGTCTCCTTTGTAGTTCATCCTATGTGAATTCTGAATGCTTACCACTTTTATTTGTGAGTAAAGGACTATTTTAGAAGGCCAGAGTTGTATGCGGTGCAATGTAAATTCCACTCTAGATGAATTGAGCAGATTCCACATATGGTACTCGTGAGCTCCACAGAACCCAATTATTTGCTGGGCCAGGGGACCATATGATCAGCTTGCATATGTTTCACAGGGTCCACGGAAGTTATCAGACTCTCGGTGGCCTGAAATTTCTTTTTATTGTTTTTTTTTTTTAAATTGGAATAATAATGCTTCCACCTATAGAACTCTCAGATCAACTCGAAGTATCAAGGGCTAGGTTAACTGAGAAACAATAGTGCTTGTCAAACAGAAGGAAAAAAAAAAAACTGAGTATTAGCTACATCGTCCTTCTTTTTTCTTCTGACATGCCTCACTAACTATTGTTATTTTATTTTGTGGCAGATCTACACATGCAGATTCTCCATCAACACGGCCTAATGAGGAGCTTGCACAGGAACCCCCTGCAAGGAAAATTAGTTTGCTCTCTAGGCCATTTGCTCTTGGCTGGCGTGATAGAATCAAGGTGATCTTTCATATTTTATATTGATCATCTATTCAGTACTTTGTCATTATTATTTTATGGTGCAAAGATATGCTGGATATGGAGATGATCAAGTCACCTGTGTGACAGTTGAGACCAGGCTGCAAGATTGTTGGGCAACCTGAAAGCGAGAGTTGACTTTTTCATGTCGCCACTTCAAATTCTTGTTCTGAATTCTCTGGTTTGATGTGAACTGGGCTAGTTGCTGAATTCTTTATGCCAACGGAATCACACCCCAAGATTGAGTGTTCGAAAATGTAAGATATAATATGAATGATGTTGTATAGGGATCACCAGTGACAGATTTGGATTGATCCATAATGTCATTTTTGGGCAAGAAATCTTTGATGGCCACTGAAATGGTCACACAGATTTATGAGCTGATCCTAATTATAGAGCCAATTCATTTTATCATGTTTTGGAGGTTGAACTGGGAGCAGCCACAGTTAACACAATACAGGCCCAATCATTTCATTGAGTCCATTTGATGAAGTGTGCAACAAGGAACAAAAATGTTTGCACGATTTCTAAGTTGCAGAATACATCGTAGGAGCAAGAATGGATGCTAGTACTTTGTAACTCAAAAGAGGGGAGACTGGAGAGGAATATTATGCTTTGCTTGCTCTTTTGATATTTTAATTATTCTTTATCATGTTTGTTAAAATTCCAAGTTATGTGAAAAATCGATTCAGGGGAAACCAAACGCCGAGGAGCCAAATGATTTGAAGGCTTCTATTGACGTGAAGGGAACCCAAGAAGCTGTGCAGGAGGACCTTAATGGGCACCAACAGGGAGGGGTATAGAAGAAGAGGCAATTACTCCGTGGATGATGCAAAAGAGTCCTGGAGTAGATGAATGTCGCATACAATCCTCTTTTTGCCATCACGTCCTGTGTTGTTTTTTTGTTTTTGTTTTTGTTCATAGTGGAGGCTGTTGTCCCTGTCAGGGACGGATAGGTATTGAAAAGAGAGATGGGAGTTGTATGTTTCTTCTGTGGTACCTCACTAGTGTAGCAAAAGCAGCTTTAGAGTAGGGTATGAAAAACATTTGTTTGTAATTCCATCACCATAATCGATTATAAAAGAAAAGCGTATTGTTCGGCATTCATTGTTTCATAACAATTTGGTGTCTGGTTTTAGTCATTGAAACTGGGTCGTTTTTGTTAACCAAGATGTAACGTTAAACGGGAATGTCAGCCACTTCCCAGTTCCCACTGGAAATGACAACGGACTGGGACGGTGCACTCATTGGTCATTGCAGATGGCCGCAGCTTCTCTCGTATTGTTAGGCATTTGTTCGACAAGCTCAGCAAGCCCCGGAAAAGATGTTGGAAAGTTTTGTCTTGGAGTCCTTGGACTGGGAATTTGGGCTTGAGGATTCTTTTGCAGGAACATGTGTCAGCCTGTCTCAACAGCCGGCTTTGTACTTGGAACCCGCGGAGCTAAAGAGCCAGCTGCCATCAGCAGTGTGGTAAATGGAGCAGGAAATTTGCAATTTGCATACCAGCTCTAAAGCTCTTCTTCCAAGGATATACCAACAGCAGACTACCTAATACAAGATGGCGACCTTGGCCATATGACGACGATGATGGGCTGGCAGGTTTTATTAGGAATTTTCAAATAATCCTCCAATGTTCAAAATATAATGTGCCTTTTGGGCTTTCTCAACAATAGTAAATCGGAACATCTTCCGGAAGGAGAAAACTGAAAAGACAAAAATCTTGTTTAAGAAAATGGATGCCACCTTTCCGCTAGTTTTACAATTTCGACGCCTGCCTGTTGGCCTGTCTGATCGATGGAAGGAAAACAACAAGAATGAAAAGAGGAGAAAATAATTTCATTATCAATGGATCTTGTGCGTCATAAGTCCTAACTTAGATAAAGATAAAACATAAAACATATTTATTTTTTATAACAAAAAATATACTGGTTGAAAAATGAAATTATTAAATGAGAAATAATTAAATGTATGTTGCCAAGACTTTGATTTTTTTCGCATTCAAATTGGTCTATCGACCATAGCAGCAGGAGCTACTGCATTATCCATCGCGTAAAACCTAGTGTGGTTGCCGAGAAACAGGAAACGGTTTTCATGTTGGGCCGGACGAATGAAGAAATTACATAAGGAAAATTGATGATAGATATTTATGTGGGGAATTTTGATATTGGCTTGTTGGGTTTATAGGCGTTGCAAATTCATGTATATCGTACGGACATCTGTCGATGGTAATAACCAACCGGTTCAATGGAAATAATGACAAGCTCGGATGGGATATGCACACATGGCCACACGGTTTCTTCAACGGACTCTCATCAGTGCACCGTTTGTTCTGGCCAAAGGTGGAAATCTACATCTTTCCAGTCTTTTCTCACTGCTTCTAATTGATGGAAAATTTAATCTCCTCAATATTAGCTTTTCTCCTCTTCATTATTTTCTTACTTCTCTTTTCAACTTTCAAAAATTTCCTTCTCATTTTAAAATCCTTTTCGTCTTTTTATACTTTTTTTTAAGCATTATGCCCTATTCTATCACATGCCCTCATTATTTTTCAATTATTTAAAAAATTTATAGCCATTTTGATTGGTCGATTTTTTTCTAGCTTTACGAAGGGACAAGCTGGTTCATTTTACACGATACTATCTCTCGTACTCTTGCCTCTTAATATAACAAGAACAATGCAATTACTTCCTATTTAGGGTGTTTTTGCTTGCTTCTAAAACTTTTCAAACTAAAACTTTTCATTCTCTAAAATTATTCTATTTTTAATTACTTATTCACATTTTTATATAATTATCTTACTTTTTAATTATTTCTACACTACTACTCATACAATAACTTATCCATTTTAACTTTATTACATTTTCTCATCACCATTACCATTATCATGTTAGATTATTTTCTCTAATTTCAAAAACTTTTATACAAAAAACTTTTGATTCAAAAGTTTTATCACTTTTAAAGCACACCTTAATTTCTTTCTATTACATTAATTTTTTCCAAATATGCTTATAAAGTTTGACCAATATTACACCTGTGTCTTTAAGTTTGTTGAAATTGCAAATATGCTTATAAGATTTGCTTAAAATTGTAAATGTGTTCCTTCTATTAGGATGTTAGAATTTTCTATAAAATGATGATAATTCCCTTTAAGTTAAGTGATATACTAGCAATTTTTACAAGTGTTCCAAGTATATTTGAGCAATATTTAAAAATCTAAAGTAATAATATATAAAAAATAATAAAATACCAAATATGCTTATAATATTTGGAAAAATTGCAAATGTAACACTTAGTTTAAAGAACATTATCATCATTTTGCAGAAAATTCTATTGGTATCCTAATGAAAAGGACATGCTCATAATTTTATGCAAATATTATAAATATATTTATAATTTTGACAAATTTGGAGGCATTGTTAGACCTTGTAAGTATATTTTCAAACGGGAACACTTCTATGAAACCGAGTTTCATAGAAGCGATTTCGTTAAACTCTTTTTATTTTTGTAATGTTGATCCTTTATGGAAAATCTAATCCATTCATTATATTATATACCATTTGTTTAGCTAGGAGACCAAGTTTTATCCCAATCCAATTATGGATAGACAACATTTGCTCAAAATAGGTGCATGCATGTGTAAATTATGAAAAACGCTTAGATCCCTTCACACATGTATTAGAATATAATGACACTTTATAGGATCATTTATTTACATATTATTGATATTTTAGATGATTTAGATATTGAAAAACCTACTTTAAAATTGATATTTTATTGTTGAATCATTTTATTAAGCTGATTTTATACTTTTATAGATGAGACTCATATACAGTGAAATTAAAAAAAAATCAAAGGATTTTCAAGATACTATAAATGATGCTAAATACAATTGATGGAATGAATTTTCTAACAACCATCAGGATTTTAAAAATGAAGAGGGTTTCATATAAGAGAAATTTCATAAAAGCATCCCCGATTTTCAAAAATCTCTAAATTATATCTATCATTGAAAAAAGGAAAATAATGAAAGTCAAGTAGAAAATGATACACATAACATATTAGGGAAATAAACATAAAAAGGTACCATTTCTTATGAAGAAAAAGACAAATCATGATCAAGCAAACCAAGATTATTAAAAGCAACGAGATTTGGAAGTCGCTAACTTGTATATGAAGACTTATGCTACATGCACATATATATAATATACATATTTTGGAGGAAATTTTAGTTGTGAATTTGTATTCTCATATTATCATTCATTTGTTTAATATATTCCGTGCCCATGCTGACAGGGATGATTAGAAACTTTCTCCCATTCAATTCAAAAGTTCAAAATTTAAGGTGTGTTTGGAAATGGATAAAACTTTTAATGAAAAGTTGTAGAGAGTAGAAATTATCAAATGATGTGATATGATAAAGGTAATGAGAAGGAATAAATAGGTAAAGTTGAAATAGATAGGTTAGTTGTGGAGGTAGTTGTGTAAAAATCATTGAAAAGTATGACAGTTGTATAGAAAAATGTGAAAAAATGATTAAAAAATAGGATAATTGTAGAGATTGAAAAGTTTTAGATTGAAAAGTTTTAACTTGACAACTTTTACTTATTAGTTTGGCAATGAGTATAAACTATCAGGTTAAAACTTTTCATTTGTTATATTTATCATATTTTTAAATTATTTTTCACACTTTCATGTACAACTACTTTGCTTTTCAATCATTTGTATACAACTATTCATAAAATTAACCTATCTATTTTAATTTTATCTTATTTACTCCTAATCATTACTTCTATTGTATCATATTATTTGACAATTTCTATTCTAAAAAATTTTTTATCAAAAATTTTATCTATTTCCAAACACACCCTTAATCACTGCCAATAATTCTAAATTTTCTTCTCAGTTTTTACCCTTGGAAAATTTTCTAATAAAAATTCGAAATTCAAAATATTGTTGCGGTAAATTCTTATGGAAAAAGGTCGCTGACCGTTTCAAAATGAATGCAGGGGAATCTTATATTAATCCGCGTTGCATTAGTTTTAATTTTTAATTGCCATCCGTGTTTTTAATTGCCAACAGAATCTATTTATATTGTAGCCAGCAACCGGTATCGTAAGAAATTTGTTAGTATAA
>JAXCLR010000063.1:49958396-49982946 GCA_035584095.1 Annona squamosa | reverse complement strand
ACGACGACTGGCCGCGTTTGCACTTTGCACACTGCTCTACCAATTAGCGCGTGGAGCAGTAGCTCTGCAGTCCGGCCAGCCTCGAGCCGACTCGCTTTCTTAGTATACGTGTTTATCACCATTTAAACCAGCCTTCTCGGAAGAAACCCCATCCCTTCTTGCCCTTGATTTGGCCTATCGTGTGAATAGGATCGATCTCAGCTTAGGAAGGATGCGTTGAAAAGTGAGAGGACATTCTCTTTGATGATTGCCGAGTGTAAGAGGGGCCAGTCACCACCATTTAAGAAAACGGATCTTCCTGAAGACGCGCCCAATGTCATAAATGAGCGTAAATGCATACACGCGCTTCCCCCAAACGCAGACACTCTCTCTCTCTCTCTCTCCGTGAGCATGTGAAAAAGCAAGGGAAAAAACGGAATTGGAACTAGAAGACATGGGTTGGTTTCCATGCTCTGGAAAATCGAACAAGAAATCTGAGAAGAACAAATCCGATGCTCAGATCAAAGCACCTTCCGCAGGTATTTTTGTTACTACCGAATGAGAAGAAGCAGGAAAATCAGATTTTTAAAGCTGGAATCGAGATGTGGTAGATTCTTTTGGGTGGGGGCGTTCGAAAATCTTTCATTTTCTCTGTCGTGTATTTTTCAAATCGATTATATCGGGTTTTGCAGATCGTATTCTGTCCCACCCGCTCTGGGTTTCTGCTTTTGTATGGATCCGATCGTTATGTTGCTTTTATTTGCCAGTGCGTTTTTCTCATTTTTGGTCCGCAGGCGGATTCGATGGGAATATTTTTGAAATTTCGGACCGTTCTTGGTTGCACGCATTTTGGATTGGTTCGGTTGACTGAGACCGTGATTTGGCAACTGCATCTTTTTCGAGTTTGTTCATTTGGGTGCTTAAAAATGTTATTTTTCTTCATTCTGCAGATAGTTATCTTTTCGTTTGCTGATTACCTTAAATGAACTGAAAATTTGTAATTTGAACGATTTGATAGACTCCCTGCTGGTCTAGCGTTCAGCTGTGTGTGGTTTGAGCTGCCTGCCAGCTCAGGTTCTTAGTCTCCATACCAGAGAGGTTCTTAGTATCCTTACTGTTGTTGTGGGCAGGCAGGGCGTCCCATGAAAGGAAGAGCCGACTGATTGAATTGATTGACTTTTCAATTTCATGGTTATGGTTGAATTGTGTTGTCTTGAAGGTTTAAATGCCCGTAAATTTCAAGCGGTTGCTTATTTTGTGAAATGGGGGCTTCAAACTTTGGGTTGGCAGTTACCACCATGATGTTTTGGCAACAACTGTTGCAGTCGTTCTTTGAAGGTTTGTAAGCATGCAATGCTGAAACCTTTCTTCAGAAGGACCTTTCTCTCGTATTAATTTCGTCTTTTTATAAATATATATATTGTCAGTTACTATTGCGACGTCTCCTAAAGGATTGAGTCCACCTTATATATTTCCATCATGAGCCTTGGATGTTCACATAGATGATGTGATGGTCGTCCATATATAGTTTGTTGACACATTAGATGCATGCTGGCGGACTGGTTGAAACATATTGTCTCAGAAAAGTGTTTGAAATGAATTTCTGACTTGGATGAGAAATGATCTTTATTTATCAGTTTATTTTTATTCTTTTGGATTAATTGTCAAATCACTTTGCACAGCCTGGGCACTTCAACAGATTTTAGTCTTTCCAAAGAATAGTTATTCTCTGTATTCGTGATCGTACAGACCATTCAGAGAGTAATTTTTTTTACCCATTGGGAGATTTTTTCCCCCCTTCTCTTCAATTATATCTCTTTTACTTCTGATGTATCACATTTTGAAGCCTGTTTAAAGAATTTCTTTCTTTATGCTATTTTTTTTTTCTTATGCTGAAAGTGATCAATTCATTCAGTTTTTTCTATCTTCCACAAAAGGAAAGTAGAGTCCTTATTGCTTGACTTGCATGCATTATTACTTGCGGCATCTTTTTCTGTTCATGAAATAGGTTTGGCTGTTGATTAGTTATTTGTCCTCTTTTTTCCTTTTTTGTTTCCAGAAATCTTGAAGCTGAATTCATCATTAGATGGGAGGAAAGATGTCCCTAAGGAAGGGCCAGATCACATTGCTGCTCAGACATTTACGTTTAGGGAATTGGCTGCTGCTACAAAAAATTTCAGGGTTGATTGTTTATTGGGTGAGGGGGGATTTGGTCGTGTTTATAAAGGGAGATTGGAGAGTACTAACCAGGTTTGGATTTGCTGTTTCATCTTTTTGTGTGCCAATGAATGCAGTTCCATCATGGACCCTATTATTACAATAGACAGCAATATGATATTTAAATGGTTAAAAGCGATTCAGTATTGCAACGAAGACTGCAGGCGTCCCACCAATCTATTACATTCTATCCACCATGCAAATGGAGCATGTTGGTGATTTTGAATGTATTCTTTGTATCTGACTGGAGCAAAATCTATTCCACTGCTCTTCAAAAAATTACTTTGCTTGTTTTATTACATGTGCATTAGTCCTGTAGAATAGCCACTTGCCAAACAGTTGTGTTTAATGCCTGATATTTGAAGTGTGGTTTTTCTTGAATTTTGTTTTGTGAGAATCAAGTAATGATGCTGGCAGCTTGCAGTTTTCTGTTTGTTTTCCTATTTGTTGCGGAGGTTCAATAGATGCAGCTTCTCTTCATCAAAATGAATAAATAAAATATATGCAGCTTGTTGATCCATGCCAGGGTTTTACGGAATGATACCATTTGCATTTCTTTTGTTGTAGATTGTTGCAATCAAGCAACTTGATCGGAATGGTTTGCAAGGGAACAGGGAGTTTCTGGTTGAAGTCTTGATGCTGAGTCTACTTCATCACCCTAACCTTGTCAATCTGATTGGGTATTGTGCTGATGGTGATCAGAGGCTTCTTGTATATGAATACATGCCATTGGGATCTTTGGAAGATCACCTTCACGGTATATCACACCTGTCTATTTCCCCTTTTATTTATTTTCATTTGAGTCATATAGCCAAATCTGTTCGAGTGGATCACAGCATATCTGATGTGTCAGCATTGCATAAATGTATGATCTGTTCTGGTCATCAGGGGGCCTCCCATTCTAATGCCCTTGTTTACAATTGGTTGCATTTTTTCCTCGAGCTGCTGATAAGGCCAAGAAGCAAATGGACTGTTTAAAAAGTTAGTCAACAATATTTGTTGCTTTTGCAGATGGCTCAGTCAGATGAGCAGCCTTTTCCCCTTTTCTCCTTCTTCCCTGACAATAGGCAAGTCATTGGGCTGCTTGGTGATTGGTTTAGATTCCACAGTGATTGTCTTTATTTTTCAGCTTGCGTTGTTTTTCCTTGATTGTAGACTATGCAATCATGTTTTCCCTGTGGATTTTTTTCCATGCAGACCTTCCTTCAGAGGACAAGGGCCTTGACTGGAATACAAGAATGAAGATTGCAGCTGGTGCTGCGAAAGGCTTAGAGTATTTGCACGATAAGGCAAACCCTCCTGTGATATACCGTGACTTGAAGTGCTCTAACATATTGCTCGGGGAGGGATATCATCCAAAGTTATCTGATTTTGGCCTTGCCAAACTTGGTCCAGTTGGGGACAAGACTCATGTTTCAACGAGGGTGATGGGAACGTATGGGTATTGTGCCCCAGAATATGCAATGACAGGCCAGTTAACACTGAAATCAGATGTCTATAGTTTTGGGGTAGTGCTTTTGGAAATTATTACTGGAAGGAAGGCAATTGATAATACTAGAGGTGCTGGGGAGCAGAATCTAGTAGCATGGGTAAGAATAGTTAACTCTCTAATTTCTGAACAAGTTAATGTTGATGGTAGAAAGTAGAAACTTGCAATAAGACATGAAACCTTGTAAAAGATTTTGCTATAGAAAATATGGAAAAAGTCTAGTTTTATTAGGAAAGAAGGCCTGGTCAGATATATTACTGCTTGGTGTTAGGGAATGGCTGCTTTCTAATGTCTCAGTAGATACTTAATTACTCGCATGATGAAATTTCAGCTCTGAAACATGACAACCTGCTCAGATGGGAGCACTATTGGAAATCTATTTTGCTGGTGATCCAGTTCAGTTCGAAATGTCAGAAGATACAACCATATGACCCTAGGATTAATGGTTTAAAAAAACTTGACTAGATGATATGTTTGTGTAGATTGTTATTACAACTTTTGGGACTTGTGAGGTCTTGATGCCTTGATGATGCTGTCTTTGATTATCATTGAAATCTTATAGTAGTTGTTACCATTGTGTTGGAAACTTTAGGATGGAAAACTATGTAGATAGTTTTCTTTCACCGCTTAAACTATCTTTGAAGAGCCATTTTTCAATTCAGGGATTAAGGTCCATCAAGTGCTTTGAATAATAAAATGTGGCATCAGCAAACAATGGACGTTAGATATCATTTAACAAATAATATGCATGTCATTTTCTAACATCTCTTTTTCAGCAATTTTAACTAATGCCTTATTTTTGTCATTGTAAATACTAACATTGCATTGCTTATGCTCTTTTTTGTTTGACCAATTTGAAAACATCATATTCAATGCAATTCCTGGCTTTCTTTGTGCTCTACTTTATGAGACTAACCATAGAGATTCTTTATAACGTCTTGGCTTTTATTATTTTCTGCATTTTTTTGTTTCTTGTTATAAGCTTCAAACAGTATGTAAACAAGTCCCTTCTTTAAATGTTATGTTGGCTCGTTGTAAGCAATCAGAGCTCAAATGAATAAACTGAACTCTGAAGGTTCATGTTCAACACAGACAATTGGTGATCCTCAAGATAAAATGGATGTGTGTTTGCATTGGATCTCTTTATAACAGAGACAACGACATGCATGTTTTCATCTATAATATCATCCTTTATAGAATGAGCTTTTTATTCAAAAAAACTGTAAAGCTAAATTTTTGCAAGTCTTTTCTGAAGATAAACTTGTGTTGTGGGTGGAAATCATGAAACTGGAATCCAGCGGGCATACTGGAGCAAAACCCATGAGGTTAAGAGGAATACAGTATACTATGTTTTGCGATGAATGGTGTATGATGGGTTCTTCCGATGAATCAATGCCCTTGGATGACATTCAGTATTGAGACTTCTCCTTCTCCTCCTTTTTTCAAATTAAGAAGTCCTAAATAATCCATGCCTCAGATGGTTGACCCCTCAACAGTTGATTATACTGGTGTTTTTTTTTTTTTTTTTTGTGGCATTCAGTTTATTTTTTAAAGAAAAATATTCCAAGCAGCTCTGTATTCATTTTATGTTGTTGAGTTGATTGCAGGCGCGCCCATTGTTTAAGGACCGGAGGAAGTTCCCGCAGATGGCTGATCCATCTCTTCATGGACACTATCCAATGAGGGGCTTGTACCAGGCGCTTGCTGTTGCAGCAATGTGTGTTCAGGAACAGCCCACCATGCGCCCTCTTATTGCTGATGTCGTTACTGCTCTCACTTACCTTGCTTCTCAGACGTTTGACCCCAATTCTCAGCCAGTTCACAGCTCTAGAATGGCACCTGCAACTCCACCCCGGATGAGAAGGGATGCCCATTAGAGACATCACCAGCAAAAACATGCAGCTGAAAACTTGACTGCCATTTCACTTGGGAAGAATTGGGCACGATGACTTCTTGCACGAATGCAGGATTTTGCATGTGCCCCCATATGTTTGGGCTCTGCAATCGTTATCAAATTTTGCATCACTTCGGATGACAGAAGTGTGGGCTTGGTTCATTAGGAAGATTTGGTCTTTTTTCTTACTTTTCTATGTACATGTCAGTTTTGAGTCCTTGAGTCCTTGTATTTACATGCATGTTTCTTTAGACATCACACACTGTTATTGAATTCTAGTTCTTGATCAGATTTACAAAATCATTCTGATTCTTTTTAGTTTTTATGCAAACTATTGTCATTTTCTTTGATACTACTTGATGATCCACATGTAGTTCTTGTGACCTCCATAAAAGGCAGTGCCAGGATCTCTTTACTGCCATTTTAAAATTTTAGATTTTCCATCAACAGGAGTTGGCTGGCTTATTTTTACCAAAATCGCAAGAAAAGCTACTTTTTGTTCGTGTTTGCGTGCAAATGTCTAGTTTTAGCCCCGGGCATGTGGGTCAATATTTATAAAAATTAATGCCTTAAGATGTCTGCAAGGTTTGTACTCTTAGGTCTCCCATGCCCTTCGCTGCACAATAATCAAAGAGTCATTATGACTCCGACGTCATTTGTAACGGTTTATTTTTTCTAAAAGAATGTTTCGTCAAACTATGATCTTTGGAAGATGATGAATATATTACTTTTAATTAAGGGAGCGCATGGGATTTTGAAAATGGAATGTGAATGGGGAAGAAGCAGAAGTCAACAACCTCAATTATTTAATTACTTTTTCTCATTTTTATTTTTGTTTTTTGTAACATGACAACTCTAAGTAACCTCATATTGAAAAAAGGAGAGAGTTATTGGGGATTTATAAGTGAGTTTCAGTTTAAATATAGTATGACACATTTTAAAATAATACAACCGAATTGTTAGGTTAAAGTGAATAATATCATATTGATGCCTATGAGTCTAGGATAATTTTTCGGATAAATTTCATATATACCCACATAATTTTATTGATATTGCAGATATACTTACGTAGTTTCACAAATTATATATTACCCTTACATAGTTTCATCGAAATTGCATATTACCCCCACGCCTTTAACTGCTATTAATATCCGCCGTCATATTTTTGAAAAATGACGAAAATGCCCTCATCCATAGTTTCACAAAATTGCATATCACCCCAATGAAGATGAGGGCATTTTCGTCATTTTTGAAAATATAACAGCGGATATTAATGACGATTAACTACGTGGGGGTAATACGTAATTTCGGTGAAACTACGTGAGGGTAATATGCAATTTGTGAAACTATGTGGGTATATCTGCAATATTGATGAAACTACGTGGGTATATATGAAATTTACCCTAATTTTTCTTCGAGTCTTTGTTTACAAGTTGTATTAGAGCGAACCTTAAGGTTATGGGCAGAAGCTCAGAGTTAAGTTATGGTTTATAAGTTCGTATGATTAGATAATATCATACTGAGACCCATAGCTCATGAGCAGAGGATTATTTTTCTGATTGTGTTACAATATTTTAACATTTTTATGTACTAACTTATCTGTTTTTACTTTATATCCACTTCAATCCTATTATATATATCACTATTTTCCTACTATTTACATCTTACCAAATGATATGAGAAATGCATTTAGTATGTTTATTTTGAGGTAGAAATGTGGAAAAGAAAAATTGGTCACTCCTTGTATACCTTTTTGTATGATTTGATATTTTAATTATTTAAGTACTCCATTATTCATCATCACCTCTATATCACAATAATTTTTCATATCATTTCATGTCACCCTATTTATTTTATCTTTATTCAATTTAATCCCAATCATTATACCTACTATACTATATTATATCGTTCTCATATTTCAAAAATTTTCCCCAACTTTTACATCATAGCAACGCACCCAAGATAGATTAATAACAACATATGACTGGCCAGAATTATAGGTAAGCATGGTTATTATTCATCTGTTTTCAAGTAATAACTAATGTTTATGACAGTCCAAATTCCAGGAAGGCAAAAAATGGGATCACCACCCTTGTTCGTACGACTGATAATCTATGGAAGCTGTTACTTTATTTTAGGAGTGCAATCATGACACGTGTCTGGGTCGACATCTATACATGATTATGATATTTTGAATTTTGTTACGTAAAGAGCCATGCACTGTAACTGTTAGTGCTAGTGGAATCAAATAAATGCATGGACTGTCGGTGTCAGACGACGGTTTTGCCTTTGAGATTTGGTTGCTGTAAGCATCATTTGGATATGGATTTGGAGCGGTGGCAAATGAATGTCACAATCACTCTCTGCAATCAGACGGGACCAGCCAAACGAATGATCTCAACTTTGGATTAGTGATGCCTGTGACCGAGGGAATCCTTGACTTTGGCTTGCCCAAATCTCATCAATCTTTTCCCATCTCTCTCAACTAATCATCTTCAAACACCGATTTAAGTGTTACTTCCTCTTCTTTGTTTTCTTTTTTCTCATTTTTCTCATCTTTTTTTATTTCTCCCGGCCGGTCGAATTAACATAATTCAAATATTTGATAAGCAGTAATAAATTTTTGAATTTGTAGGCTTTGACGAGCTATAAACTTAGGCTTCAATGGATTTTGGGGAGTTGGCTCAAACGGATCTATTTCAGAATTTTTTTACAGCACCGCTAACCTTCAATCATTTATTTCTGTCAATTCCAATTCCCAAATGACCTTTGAAAAATTCTCCTAATAATGTTACTTCAATTAAACAACTATTATCCATTTTAATGTTCATCAATGGAATGATGATCCATTTTAATAAACTTTCGTGGGTTTGACGGAATTTCGACAAATTAAAAAACTTGGATTTGAAAGATTTCTATCATGCCTCTTAAAGATTTGCTCCAAACAATTTTATTTTGAATGAGTAAATATTGTTGATTTCAATGATCTTTAACTATAAGAAAATTTTAAAAACTTCAATGGGGCTTGGATGGACTTGAACGGCATCAAGGGTAAAGGGAACAAAATGCTTTTGGCAGTTGGATCACAGAAGGATTTTAGGGTTATTTGCTGGCAGGCCCAAGAGGTGTAGATAAAGAATAGTTAACCACAGTACCCAATCAAACAACAGCTCACGTCTCCCAAGCCCAACCAATCCAATGGCGGTTTTGGTCTGTTTTTAAACTACTTATTGCATAGAAGCGGAATGAGAAACACCCCTTTTCAAGCTGCTAATCTTATCTAAGAGTGCACATCTTGCAACTGATAAGTTCTACAAGCTCTCATCTCACCATTACTACATGTAATCTTGTCCCAATAAGAACAGCATCATATAATCTACAGACTAAAATATGAAATTTTCACAAGAATTCTACTGTGAGAGGTATGTAAACAAAGAGTACAGATCTTTGAATTCCACCAGCAAGTAGAGTGACTAAGCAAAACTGAAGCTTGCTGATACCACCTCTCCGTGGAATGAATTTTGACAAAGCCAGAGTTTTATTCTCTTTAGTCTGGCTGTAAGAATTATGACTTCACCTTATTAGTTGGAGCCAGTGAGTCCGTGTCAGACACAGATGGATTGGTGCTTCTAGACACGGGCATGTCATGGTTATGTTTTCCTTCATAAGTTGTGATAAAAGCTCTTGGGTCATCAGATACCCTCTCCACATGCTTACGCACGTTGCACTTCAAGCTTGTGCATCTATAGTAACTTCTGCAAAAAGAGAAAAGCAGCAGTCAGTAGGTTAACGTTGAGGGCTGAACAAACGAAAGAAGAAGATTAGGCAAGTGTTCAAGTAGCAGAGACAGTAAGCACACAGATAGTTCTAAGAACAGGCAATGAGAAGTGGACGGTAGCAAATGGGTGGTTGCCTAAGCACCCACAAACCCAAACAATGTCTACTAAATACTGAATGGTTCACTTATACACATTTGACATGCAATTCCTGAATACCTAAATTAAGAGGGCCATCAGGTGCACCATCATCCTTTTTGCCCAAACAACTTTCTTTTCTTCTCTTTTTCATAGTAAAAAAATGAGTTATTCATTAAATGATCAACATTAACTATCACTTGCAGAAAAACCAAATATTTGAATTTTGAACGAAAATCATCAAGATTTCCTGACTTTGCAGTTGAATCATGAAGACAAGTTCATTGTAAAAGCACAAGGAAAAAAGAGTGGAACTGCAAAAATGGTTTTGGCATGGAGCTGTAGTGATTATAATAGGAAGTGCCAGTTGCATTGATAGGAAGACAAAGAAAGTAATGACTGGCGGGCATCCTTGGCACCAGTTAGTATCTGGAAAAATGGAAACATTTGGGGGTAGTAATAGTTAGGAGTAAAAGGCAGTGGTGGTGGAAGAGCAAAATAAAGAGAACCATGAGTGAGTGATAGTCAAGAGTAAGAGGTGGTGTGGCTGGGGAGAAGCAAGATGGAGGGAAAGGAAACAAAGCAAGATGAAGACAAGTAAAAAGAGAAGGGAATGAATCTGGAGATGAAGAAGAAGAGGAAGCAAAAGAAACTGAAAGAAGATGAGGAGAATGCAGTGGCCATGCGGGACCACAGCAGTGATGGGAATGGTGAATGGTACCACTGTTACTACAGAGTCATAGTGTACATAGCCTTGATGGCACCTTCATACTTGCCATCATCCTCATCATTGCCATAAGCTGAACTTTACTTCCATGGTTTGCGTCCATTGTTCACATTTGGTTTCTTACGGACATGCCTGTACAACAATATTACGTCTCCAAAGAACTGTTGCAACATGAACTCAAAATGCAGCATTATTTAATATATATTGCATCCTAAATCAAATGAAAAGTTGGGAAGTAGGTAATTGTGTGTTTTTCAGTTCTACCTCTTATAGTTTTCTTTAAGGAATTTTGTTTATTACTAACAGAAAATTCATTCACTAAGAAATAACCAAGGGTTAGCACAAAACAATAATATATATATATTTTTTAAAGTCAGAATCATGAAGTGACTAATATCCTGCAGAATCAACTCAAAAATGATAGAATAGCCGATCGTGCATTTCTTGCAATATTGAAGATTTTATGAGTAATGACCCATCAAAAATGTTGTCAAGAACTTCCTAGCTCAAATAGTTAGTGTCGGTGACTTGGCTATTAGACCAACCAAAAGTTTTCCTGCAAAGAGTATATCTGATTTCCATATAAACCATATCAACAAATCAGAAAACAACATGTAACTACTATGTTCAGGAGACAAACAAACACATGCAAGTGTAAGTCAAGAATCCCAAGAAATTTTTTTTTCTCCCACTATAGCTTGAACCAGGGTGAAACACAAATTACAACCACCACACCAAGATGCAGTCGACCTAGTTGGAGATCCTGTTCAATGATGATTGGGATTAGGGATGTAATCAGTCAGGGATCAGTCAACCCATTAACACACTCGTGCAATGACCTTTCGTTTTATTTCATGTAGTTGATTAATAAATCAGTTTGCTTTCAGTCCATTTACAACTGGCATAGACAACTTTTTATAACCCACAACACAGTAAGATAAATGGGTTATCATTGGGTTTATAAAAACTGGAAATGAAGACATAAAATAAAGCCTCACCAGCTGGAAGGCTACTCATCTCAATTCTCAACCTCATTCAAATGAACTGAGTTATGCAATTGATATGAAAGAGCCTAGAGTTCACCTGGGGTATGGATTTCCCTTGACAACTTTTTGCCCATACTTCCGCCAACGGAAGCCATCCCCCAGGATCTCAGATTCTGTTGATGATTGAACTACAACACGGGGCTCACAAACCCCTGGAGCTGACTTGCCTACATCACTAGCTTGATCATCACTCTTCCTGAGATGAAACAGGTGAAAAAAGCAAATGAGAAATAAAAATAGTCGAAGTGAAGTACATTACAAGACTGAATTGGACAGAAATCCTGTAAGCTTTTTCCTTCAGAGTGATCTTTCCTCAACAAAACAATTGCAAATTCAGGACAGAATAAAAGGGTACACCATAGTTTTAAAAAATTTTAAAAACTCAATTTGACAATTCGGAGAGGGCACACGACATGCTGGCATTTGCAAGCTTCCTTGAAACAAGATTGATATAGTGGTCATGGAAAAGGGCATGTAGAACCCAATGAAGCATCTGAGAAATATTAGGTCATGTTTAGATCAGTGCTTCTTCCCAATGTGTTGCATTGCAAGTGTTTGAAACTGAAAGAGGAATTGAACAGTGGAATTTATCAAAAAGGAGCAAAGGGGAGATGTTGGCAGAGAATGAGGTGGTCAGCTATGAAAAGAACAAAAAGGAAACGGACTTTCTTTTAAATACAGGATTCTTAGTTCTGGGTAGCTCAAAAAGTTAGAAAAGATGCTTTTGAATTTTTTTATATTTTTTATACATTTTGTGGGATTTTACACCCCATTCATTGAAAGACAAGTAATTTTATCTAAAATTATAGCAGATATTCTAGTGATTTTTTAGGCAAAAATTAGTATTGTTATCATGTCTGAGAAACATTGGTTGGGAAGAAAAGGGAACAGAAAATTTCATTTCCAAGGGAAATCCCATCTTTTAAGTCATGGCATGATATATTCTAATATACCAACCACAATAACCCTACTTGTTTCATCATCAGAGATTGAGATCCTTCCAACTATTTACATGACGAAGTTAGCTAAATTTTATCCCAGAAGCATCTTAGCAATAATATCAGTCCAACAAAGGAAGACACATGGCAATCCATGCAAGCATGCATCTTATTTCATCAAAATCAACACCAGGAAAAATGTGAAAATTCCACGTGCTTCAAGACTTAGGAAGATCTACTCATCAACAAGGCCACAATATACAGAAAAGAAGTTGATTGAGCAGATTTTATCATAGCAGTTTAACCAACTGTTAATTTAGCTGTCAGGAGAGGTCTTTTCATCAGGTATACCTACAAAAAAAAGCATGCATAAGCAGACTTTATCATTACAATTTAACCAACAGCTAAATTAGACATCAGGCATGTGGCTTAAGCTGATTCTTCTCAGGGCATCCACTGGATGGGACCAGTTGATATTCAGCTTGGAAATTCCACAGAAGTTTTATTGTGACATAGTTAGTATTCAGCTTGGAAGTTCCACAAAAGTCTTGGTGTGACACGTGTATAATCTAAACTGACTAGGCCTAACTAACAGTACTTATTGTTTATAGCGTAGAAGAAGCCAGCCAAAAACAGCAAGCAATTTATAGGAATGTTTATTGTTTATAAATGTGTAGAAGCAGCAAAGACATACAACAAACATCTTATCATGCGCAAAACTGCTTCCATCCACCCATTAAAAAAATTAAAACACAAAAATTTCAAAGGATTTGACTTCATTAATGTGATTCTCAGAAAAGAAATAATAATTTCTCACCTACGCTTACATGCAGTTCCATCATCTCCATCTGTTGCTCTATTCGCATCCTCAAAATCACCACTCAGACCACAAGAATTATCAGGGGTTGCGACGCTACTACTAACAGCCACAGCCATTGTCAGATCTTGTGGAATTGGAACTTTTCCTGCACAACTGGGATACATTGTTGAGCCTGCGTCATTCAGGTCCTCCATTCTATCATCAGATCCCTCAATCCTTTCATTAAGGAGATTACTCCATGCAGGATTTTCAACATCTTTTTCGTTCCTATCAGAGACAAAATCCTGGCCATGCGATCCAGATGAAATGCGTTTTTGTGGTTGAGGCTTTGGATGATTGTGCTCACCCTTGTAAACAATTTCTGCTATATGCCCATCAAGTGAGCGCTCAACTTTTTTCTTCACTGGACAATTGGGATTTGTGCACTTGTAATAACTTCGTGGGAACTCACTACCTTTCACATGCTTCTGCCCATATTTTCTCCAATTGTATCCATCATAAGAAGGTCGGTCTCCGCTGCCAGTTGATAGCAGAGCTCTCTGATTTTCTTCTAGATTTTGAGATATTGATTTTGATGGGTCAATTATCTGGTCTGTTTCACTCTGTGAGGACAGCCTCTGTTGAAGATCAGGAGCAAGTTGGGTTTGCAAATGGTAGTTGACCTCCTCCAAAACACGAACTGGGGCCTGAACCTGCGCAAGATGCTGTTGATTGTTGGCGTCAACATTGTCCTGGTCAAACCAAAAAAGAAAAAAAAGCAATTAACCCTCTAATCTTTCCATCTGATGAGCATGAAAGAAAATGGACCTCTAAAGAATAGACTGTGCATTTCATGGACACAAGTATATGTTTGGACGAGGATAGAACTTTATATAACACTAAGATTCTCAAGATGTTATTTGTTTGCATTGATTCATTGATTTAACTTAACAGTTTCACAGTGCAACTTTCCTAGAGAACTCGACCATTTTCATTCAACCAGAATTGATCAGTTTTCATCTAGTCTTAGTGTGTTTTTGTTCATTTCCTATTTATTTGGTGCTTATCAAATAGCGTATATACAAGCATGTGATGTTTGGCAAATCAAAAGGAGAAGGGTTTGAGCAATAGATAACACAGTCAACAAGAGGTCAGATAAAAGTTACAGGATGTTATAAATGTTGCCTGTTCAGTGTCTTAGCATAATACTCAACTGTGGGTAAAGTAAAAGTTTTGGGATGTTATAAACATTATCTGTTTAATTTCCAGGATGCTCACATCCAACCTAGCTAAAAACTAGGATTTCCAACATGAAAATTATGCATGAGACCCAGAAAACTGCCAGTTAGGAAATCTGTATATGGCCCAAAACAAACAAATGGGCTAATGTCGGAGGTTCAGACGGTCCAAATGCTTCCACACTGCGTGCTAGACTAAGATCCCAGATCTCAGTAACCTAAACCCACACTATGAAGCTATAATCAAGCCAAGCAGACAGGGACAAAGAAATCGAAAGCAAAGCAACACGAGTAACTCACAGAAAAGCAACATAATATCAACCTTTATAAAGGAAACAATGCTCTCACACACAGCATACACACTTGCCCATGGCTCTATGCCACAGCACTTAAGACCCTTCCCTAAGTCCAGTCCACTCAGTTCTTTACAAATGAAAACCTAGGATACATAGAATTTACAAAATCTAATTGTTTAGACACACATCAAGCTCAGCTCAACCCACGTTATTGGTTCACTCATGTGAAGACAATATCCCTCATACATCCCGCATCTAAGTCACTTGTTGTCCTCCTAGAACACATTCTACTCCTCAAGTCAAGGGGAGAGGGGTGACTAATTACTCCCTTGCTTAAGGATAGGAGCTTAGTCATCTAAGACTTAGGGGACAATTGTTAACATCGCTAAATGAGGTGGGACAGAGAGATGTGGGGTTACGGTTTCCAAGGCCAATAATTAATCAACTAATCACTATATTTTTCCACTTTTACCCATATATTCCAATAATTTTTCCTATCAACTACTCTCCAACAAACCTATTTATTCCAACTTTACTGCATAATTTCATCTTAATCACACAATTTTCAGAATATTCCATTTTCTACTCCCCACTCCATCCCATAATCCTCACAAAATTCAAATGATCAAATGTCCCCTAAGTCTAAGGAACACACACATGTTCACCATATAAGCATCACACGTACAGTAACCGTCTACGTTATCGCTACCTGGCAATCCTCCTTGCCTGCCACATACCAAGTTCACTTGGCACAAGCCTCACTACTTTTGTATAGGAAGGTCCCTTTTATTCACAAGCTTCACAACTTAAAAAGATTCAGGGATTAAGGATCATATTGTGAAGTGTCCATAGACTGGGGCATTGCAGTCCCAATGTGCCAATGCTTGATCCACAATTTGCACTACTGATGTAATTCGCATCTTTGACGCGCACTACACCCATGATGCATCCTACAACCACATGCTATACTCAGAATCATCTCATGATCCTGCCTTGGCCCCATTCCACAATCTAATCTTGAACTTGCTCTCCATCCGCCTAGGATTTGTATCATGGAAGAAATATGCCAACTTGGTATCAACTGCGGTCCCGCATGAACCATCCTATAGCAGTGTAAATTAGATCGGTTTCAATTCAAACTCCACTAACAGATTTTGAAGGTGGATTAGTGAGGATTAGGGGGTGGATCAGCCCAACACGATTTTATATGTTAACATAAATATAACATATTATTGAAAATAATTATACAAGATCGACTACAATTAATATTACTGTCAGGTTGACACATGGAATCTGACATAAGAGATACAACAAATGTATATTTTATGCTTTTGTTTTGTTTTGTTTTGTTTTCTGTCTGACATGAAAAATTAGTGAGAAGTTCTCATTTGAGTGAGTTATAAATAAAACTCTCTTTTGGGTTTTGTAAGACATCAAGTTTTGAATACAAGTTTTATCTTTTCCTCTGTCTGCCATGAAAAAGTAGTGAGAAGTTCTCATTTGAGTGAGTTATAAATAAAACTCTCTTTTGGGTTTTGTAAGACATCAAGTTTGAATACAAGTTTTATCTTGAATAAGTAAATGCCTATTCTCCCCTTGTGAGATTGGTAAGAAGCCAACCAAGGTGATCATTCAACTTTTTGTCATAGTGGGATTTTCAACTTGACCAAGATGGATGTCTTTGAGACAATCTTTTATAAATCTTTATTCTATGATTAATTTAATCATGTAATTTTTTTTTGAAAATTCTATGATTATAAACACAAAATCATACACAGTAAAATAAAGGCAGGGCATAAACATAAAAATATTAAAAATTAAATTTTTAAGTATAGATGTTACTGTGACCACTATGTCTAAATCAAAATTTGTTATTTTAGGGTGTGTTTGGGAAGTTGTAAAACTTTTGATGAAAAGTTTTTTATGTAAAAGTTGTTAAATCAGTAGAAAATGATGTGATATTGTAGGGGTAATAATGATCAGTAAAGAGAATAAATTTAAAATAAATAGGTTAGTTGTATTGGTAGTTGTGTAGAAATGATTGAAAAGTAGAGTTGTTGTATAGAAAGATGTGTAAAAAATAATTAAAAAATGAGTAGTTATGGAGAGTGAAAAGTTTTAGATTGAAAAGTTTTAACTTGACAAGTTTTGCAAATTGCCAAACACACCCTAAATATTTTGTTATGAAGCTCAATACAAGGAAAGATCTAATAAATCTAAATAGTTATGTCACTTATAACATTTCAAAGTGAATTTGCAAATAGCATCTATGAAAGAAATTCTAATAGCAATTTTATTTAAAAAAAAAGCTTTAAAAAATTTCTAAAATTTTAATGCATATTATAAAAATAATTTGGATTTCTATTTTGATATAATATAAATTTTAGTTTCTAACCCTTTGACGTCTATGAAATAATACAAATTTTATCATTAAAAAATAAGAAATTGAAGTTACTTGTTTTCTCTTTCTCATTTTCTCTCATTTTCCTTGTTTCTCATTTCCTTTCTTTTAATTTTCTATTAACATAATTTGTAAGAGTAATGTTTCAATGCATTAGGCTGCAAAACTCCATTTTTTAAAATATTTTTTTGAAGTTTTTTTTTTTTATAAAACTGTTAATCTAAATGTATTTAATTTATAAGTTAAATTTTATTATTTCTGGAGATGTATATGTAATAGCCCAGAACTGAATCCCACATCGAAAAGAGAGAAAGTTCCTGGTGGTTTATAAGTGGATCTTAAAGTTAAACATAAAGTGACATGTTTTAAAACCATATGGCTAAGCTATCAGGCCAAAGCAGACAATCTCATATTGTGATGCCCATAGCTCATAAACCCAACGGTCATTTTTCTGAGTTTGTGAGTTTTGTGTGTCAAGCCCAAGGTCACTTTTCTAGGTTTATGTGTTACAAGTGGTATCAAAGCGGTTCTCCCTCCACCAGATGTAGTTCGAAGAGTTCTGGCGGTAAAAGACAGGGTTGCAAGTAGAAGCCTAGAGTTGAGTTATGGTCCAACGACGAACCAAACGAAAGCTGGGGGGCTTGTAATAGCACAGAACCGAATCCCACTTCAAAAAGTGGTCCCAAAGTTAAACATGGTGTGATGTGTTTTAAAATCATGCGGTTGAGTTGTCAGGCCAGAACAAACAATATCACGCTATGAGGCCCATAGCTCACAAGATCAAAAGTCTTTTTTTGAGTATGTGAATTCTGCGTGTCCGACCAAATGGTCGCTTTTCTAAGTCTGTGCATTACAGTATATATATTTTTTGATTTTTTTTAAATAGGGGAGGTTTTAGTCATTTTTAAATGACTAAAATACTGATTTTTTAAAAAAATTTAAAAATATATTTATACATTTCTAAAAATAATAAAACTTAATACATAAGTTAAATATACTTAAAAAACAATTTTATAAAAATATTTAAAAAAATATTTCAAAAAAATGGTATTTTGCACCCTAATTTCAATGCATCAGGATATAATAAAACATTACTCAATTTGTAACATGAACTGAACTGATTTCTATAGGTTTAATTTAGGGTAGGGTTGGTGCTTGCAAATAGGGTTAGGGTAAAGAAGAAGTGAAGAACCCAATTTGAGTCAACTCAACCCAACGTACAGCCCTACTATCTTGACATGCCTCGCTGCGTCTCATATTTTGTGCTTTGTGCAAGTAAGCAATCTTTGTGGACTGTTCACTCTACTCTGAATGAACCACAAAGCAGGGGTATTATAACTAGACAACGACCTGATTAAAGGACTTCGTTCCCATCAATTAATTAACAAAATATAAGAATGCTGCAACTCCGCAGTTTTGGTTATCCAAGTGCTATAATTTTTGTCACAGAAGAAATAACACCATCGAACTAAAAAAGGGCTATGATCCTCTTAGTCTGTTCTGTACAAAGATGGAGAGAGACATAAAAAGACATACCAAATGTGCCAACAGAGAAGCAGTTCGCTTTGATACGACCTTTGCCATGGGTTTGTATATCACAGTAGGCTCGCATGCTTTTGCTGGAGCCTTACTTGAAGGGTGAGAAACTGAAGATCCAGGAAACTCATCCTGCAGCAAAAAGCCAAAGTAGGAAAAATAACTAAACAAATACATAGAAAGCATGGCTCTAGAAAATATGCCAGCCTAAAACAGTTAATGACCTGTTTCAGACTAAAACCCACCTGAGATGAGACAATGCCAACCAGAGACCGATTTCCGGAAGGTTTGAACCTCACTGTCTTTGGTCTAATGATAACTGCCGGTTCAGAGGATGCAGTAGTGGGCGGAGAAGCATTAATAGCACCAACAAGGAGCTCTGTGAAGGACTTGAAATGAGCACGAGGTCTTGTAGCAACAGGTTTTGCTAAAACCATTCTATCCTTATCATTAACATCCATTTTGGGTCAGTAAATGAATCACTAATACCCAAAAAAATTCAGTTTACTCTGCGTCATAGAGAATTGCAGAAGCTCCTTAGAATCTGCTGTGCTTCCTTTTCTAGTTTCTCAGATTTGACGTTCTGATGGCGGGAAGCAGCTTTTAACAGAAGATTTCTCCGTTATTGAATTTTGGTTGTGCCTGCCCATCCTTGGGAGGAAACTCGAACTATAAAATTCATCATCAATCCATTAAGCCTGTCCAAAATTACAAACCCAATTCAAAAATAAGTTGCAATAGAGAAAACAATTGGAAAAATATGCCAGAACAGGTTCGTAAATTTCCTTAAGAGCATTACAGCGCCCTCAATGTCAACCATCCATTACATAATGGCATACATGTCTGTTACTATGATCTCTATTTCATGCATGCCTCGAATACTTGAAAACAAAAAAAGACGATTTTCTCTTGACACAAGGGCAAGACTTATGCTTTGAAACCCATCATATAGAAGCCTGTCAAAGGTGGAGGAATAGATAATGGACAAATCTGCAAAGAACCCGCACTATTCACGACCATAGCCAAACAACTTGACTATCTATAAAATGACAACTCATTTCCTACGATGAGTAACCAAAACAAGGTGTCTTGTACAAATCCATTTGAACCGCTAGAGGCTCAATTCAGCCCTAACTACTGATATGGACCGAAGGTGGCACCATCACAACACTAACAAATAGAAACAAAAAGTCAATCCATTTATAGACGATATCATGGATACCAAGGAAACTACAGATACAGACCATAGCAGTCCCATTACGGTAATAGTAAAGAAGAACAGCAACAGCAAGTTAATCCATTTATGAAAGACATCACAGCATCAACAGACTGTGATGAATAAATGAGACGATCAGCATGATCATTTAGCGAACTATTTACCACCCATGACACTTCACACCTTTTCTGTGCAATAAAAGCAGAAGTTCAACATACCTGTGCAGGCTACTCTTTGAGACTTTGATCAACCTCCACTTCCTGGGTGATGAAATGAAATCAGAAACAAAAACACACACAATCAAACAACTGAAACAAAGCCAACACCACCAATATTATTGTATATAAGCTACTGTTGCCCTCAAAGTACACATTTTTTTCTAGGAAGGAGAGACGTTTTCCTTGTTGATGAAGCCTCTGTTTGTGTAAAACAAAAACCAAAAATAGGGGGGGAAAAAAAAAAGAAAACATGGGCCCACCAGAAAAGTAATATCCAATTTTCGAATATATCTCAGCTAAGAGAATTTCTGAAAACTAAAAACAAGCTCTCTCTCTTTTTTTAATTGTCATTTTTTGAAAAAGCACCCTCATTTCTTAAGCTTCCGAAACTCTCGACACAAGCCAAACGAACAAAATAGAATTTAAAAAGCTATTTTTTCCTTCTTTCTTTCTTAATAATAATTTTTTTGAAAATAATTCAAAAAATAATTTATTTTTTTTTTTTTTGAAAAAAAAACCACCCCCTTCCTCAAACTTCCAAAACTTCACCATGAGCGAAACCAAAAAAAATGAAACCATTGTTTCCTTCTGTGCCTTCAAGGCAGGCATGTAGATGGGGGGGAGGGGAACTGAAGACATTAGCCATCCATTCCATCACATCTCCTTAGTATTACACCAAAAATCTGGGGTGCATTTTTGGGTGCTCAGCCGAATAACAAACCCAAAAGTACGAAGAAACAAGAAGACAGGAGCATGAACAGAATAGCAAATGGATAAGACGCTTGCTAATGCGCATCTCCGCGCAGAAGGAGCTGAACCCGCGCACAACCCTCCCACTGCGTCGGTAAGAGACGAGAACGAAAACGCAGCACAAATGGAAGAATTCATGTACACTAGATAGCAAGGAAAGAAGCTCGGCCGAAGGAGAAAGGAGAAGGAGAATGCGAGTGCATATACCGGAAGCAAGATGTATGTCCGCGTCGGAAAAGCTGCGGTGGCAGCTGCTCTCACAGCTGCTAGCGGAGAGGGCGGAGCCGCATAAACCTTAGATTCTCGATGAGCGTGGTGAGGGAAGTTGAAGGAAGGGAAGGAAACAGCAGCCGAGTATCTCTCTCCTTTCCTTTTCCATCTTCTCTTTTAACAAAGACGAGTGTGTCCACCAAAGCGAAAATGAAACCAGAATAATTATAATAAAAAAAAATATTATCAAGAAATTTTAAATTAAAAATATTTATAAAGGTATTATTATTTATTTAGTTAAAATTTAAGAAGAGTATTTGTAACTAATGTGGATAAACCTTTTTAATTTTAACTGATTAAGTAGTATTAAACACAGTGAGTGGCAAATAAATTAACTTGTTATTATCTTATTCTGACCCTAAACTAATCATTCGCATGATTTCAAAAAATGTACACTCTTCGCAGGTACATGCGTTCTCTACTCCGTCGGATCATCAGACAAGGACTTTTTCGAATCCAGAGTTCACAGGGCATTGTCAGTGACGCGTGGTTACGTCCGCTCCCAGTTATGAAATATACATTTAGGCACCATTTACGGAAAACCAAGAAGAAAACTTTTGATGATTAAAATTTTTTTGGCATTACTTCTTATCTTTATTTTTTATTTATTAATCTTTATAGAAAATAAAATAATAATTTTTATACAAGCATTAAAAAATAATGCTTTATGCAACAATTTTGTGCGGTAAATACAAAATGTTGCATGTGTTATTGTAAGTGGTAATTACGTATGGTTTTTATGTACAACTAACAAGTGGATGCAGCACGAACGGAAGAATTCGTGTAAACGGGATAGCAAGGAAATAACGCTACCAAATACGTGGCGAATTCATAACATGATTTTGGTTGCATACGTGCTCCTTTTAATGTATTTAGATATACGCTACAGCCAACTGAGGTTAGCTCAGTTGGTCGCAGTACCTGTTTGTGTGCTGTTAGTTCGTGGGTTCGAATCCCACATATAGCATATATCCTCCTTGTTATGGAGGTATTTATACTTAGTTCCTCATGTTCGAGGGTATCTCTAATTTGTCCCTCCATTGTAAGGGTTGTAAATGGGTTTGTCCCTCCATTATGAGGGTCGTGAATGAGTTTGATTTGTAATATCGAGATGTCACAGGTGTATATAATACCAATATAAAAAAAAAGATATACGCTACAAATGTATATAACAAAATATTTGCGATTTATAATTATAAGTAATAATTTTTTGTCATATTCAACAACTTTTTGTCATTGGATATGCTATTTTTCCCCAACAGTGAAGTAAAAATTGGACAGCTGCTCAGTTTGGAATTGGAAGTAAATAACAGATTTTATATTTTTATGCTGCATGCGGCACTTTGATTATCGACTTCAATAATGTTATGCTGTTATTATATGCTGTTGCAAAGGAAAGAATTGTTACAAACGCATCGTAATTATAACCCATTTATCAGGAGAATTAAATTAAATCAACTTGTGTATTATTCACATTTTTATGCAATTTAAACAGCTGCATCAAACAATATTTTTGCGGCATTTGATGAAGAAAGTGGCTATACTTAATCAAATACCACTTTTGGGAATCAATCAAGTATTTGCAAATAATAAAAATTAATTATGGCTAAATCCGTTTAGAAGCTGCCAAATTTATTGGCTAGCTGCATTCAAAGATATTTGCTGCAGTGTCTAACGATAAAATAATATTTGTTATTATTAATGGTTAAAATAAAATATCCTTGTATTTATTATGGGTTTGTTTGCAAAATGATAGAACTTTTGGATGAACAGTTTTTGCATTCAAAGAAAGTGAAGGATTTTTTTTCTCTTGTTATAAATGGAGCCTTAGTTTAATTTTCAGGCAGGAATAGTTGCTTCCCTTTTCACTCAACCACCATATGCTTGTGGACTGTAAAAGGTCTTGTCCTACTTGCCGTTCTCGAAAGAAGACGATTTAAATTAGCTGGGCTAGTTTGGCTTTCTTCTTGTTTTGATGAAAGCTAGTGTAGCCTTCTAAACATGAATGCATGCATGGCCTGAATTTGCGGGAAGAACATAGCAATCAAGTGGCTAGCCCAAATATTAATTTCGAATGTATGATGCACATGTATGTTCAGATGCAGCAAATATTCTTGAGATGAAGTGGGTTCTCATCAGAAAAGGGTGTTGAAGAATGCCAGCTTCTTCAGCATCAGTGGAGATCTGATGCTTTCAGTGAGTAAAAACAATAGAAAACAAACAAAAGATAGCAAATAACAAACCACTTTTGCTTAATCGGAAATTAGGGGGTACCCATAGGGATTACCGATTTCATGATCCGCTGCCACATTCGCCACTCCCCATCTCAATTTCATGGCATGCCTGACAAGACATGCACGAATAATATTATTCTCCTAAAGATAATTAAGGGACCTAATTTTAAGACATATACTTTAATTCTTCATAATCTCATCCCAAGTTTTGTTGGAGTCAATCTCACTAGCTAAGGAGATTGGGAAATGTTTCTATGAAATTGAGTTTCATAAGAGTAATTTTATGAAATTTCTTTAATTTTGAGATGTTGATGATTGATATAAAATTTAATTCATTTATTATATTTAACATATTTGTTTATCTAAGAAATTAAGTTTTATCTAAATCTAATATGTGCATAAGTTATATTTGCTTTAAAATAGGTACATTCTATGTAATTTAGAAAAAATACTTAAATCTATTCACATATGTATTAGAATATAATGATATATTATAGAATCATTTATCCATATATTAGTTATATTTTAGATAGTTTAAACGTGGAAAAAACTATTTAAAAATTAATATTCAGTATTAAATCATTTTATTACAATGATTTTACATTTTTTTAGATGAAGACTATATATAGTAATGCTAGACATATAAAAAAGTTTTAATAATAATGTAAATCATGTTAAATATAATAAATAAAGTAGAATTTTTACTAATGTTAAAAGTAAAGAGAACTCCACAAGAGTATGCCCGAGAAAGAAGAACCCGTGCCCACCATTCAGCCTCTGTTATTTTCTAAAGCTAGCTAGCTTTTGACTACAACATTCAGTGGTAAAGCGTGCAGTTCTTTGAGAGGGATTGAAAGAATGGTTTTTCTGTTTGCGGGTATGCTGCATGTTGATCGACCGGACATTGGGCATTTGGTGGCAATGACGAGATGCTCTTCGGAAGTCTAGTGGAACCGAAGGAATATTGCTTTGTGCTGCAGCAATTTCATTTACTTATTTATTTATGACTGGTGTCTCCGCAACAACTTAAGCAATCCTTACATGACCGATTGTTTGAAAAATTATTACATGCACTTACATACACCATAAGTAAGTTACGGTACATTTGACTCAAAATAGGCTAACATGCATCTAAATATATTAATATTTTATAAACATTTATCCTTGTATAAATTATATTTTAAATAGTTTATATGTAAAAAAATTCTTTAAAATTGACATTTGTATTAAAATATTTTATTTCGTTGATTTTGTATTATTTTTAAATAAGACACATTCACTTATTCAATTTAGATAAATATCGATATGTTAATAAAAAAATAATTTTAAATATAATAGGTAGAGCATATGCATATTTTATGATCATGCCATCTCATTTTGAGTCAAAT
>JAXCLR010000063.1:49948001-49958384 GCA_035584095.1 Annona squamosa | reverse complement strand
GCGGTGCATATAAATGCACAAGATAACTTCTTATGATTATATAATATATGTATTCATGATTGTAAAATTATAATTTAGTTTACTCATTGTATTCAAAATTATTTTTAACTAATAAAATAATATAAATAATGATTTTTGAATTAGTTTTTCAACATTTATAAATGATTGTATAAAATATTGTAAGTATATGTGACCATTTTGAGCTAAGGACTCCAATACATATTGGATTTTGCTTCTATAAGACTTATTCTCTTTGTAACCTACTTTGTTTTTAATATCTTAATAATTAATAAAAAAAAATCTATTATATTTATTTTATTTAACCTCATTTATATTATCATAAAAACTCTATCATGTATTTAGTATCACTACACATAGGCCTTATTTATAAATGTGTAAGCTCAATGTATTACAATGATTTAATATTAAATATTAATTGTTAAGTAGTATTTTTAACATCTAAACCATCTAAAATATCACTACTATGTATTATATGAGAACTTTTGAAGTGGTTCGCTACAAAATGAGTCCCACATATATCGAAATATAATAATAATAATTTATACAATTATTTATCCATATATAGATCACGTTTTAGATGGTTTAAATGTTTAAAAACAATTATAAATTTGATATTTGCATCAAACTATTTCTTTTTAATTGCCATATGCGTTGTTTATATAATAGATGATATTATGTAGTTATATGTTATCTGATAATATTTTATTTTTATTTTGGCATACAATATCTAAAATGAAGTATGTGTAAGTAGTTATATAAAATATCATATTCATTACTTCGCAACATAAATTGATCAGTTTTAATTTAACGTAGTAGTAAAACTTTATTGTTGCATATGTGCATTTGAAAGTAGCGGAAAATTTACAATAAAAAGTAGCAAAAATTTAATTGCATATATTCATATATGTACTGAAAATTGATTGTATATAATTCATATATAGATGTTTTCTTCATCATGTATAAATGTACATGTAAAATGTTAGATTATATATTACGAACGCATAACAGATTTTTTGGCCATATACAATTTTATAAGTAGTGAAAATCACTACTTATATTGGTATAGATAGCAAATTTTAGGTATTTCTAATGCATCACTATATGCAATCATATTTTATTACTTATAATAGTTATTTAGTGGCATTTATTTGCATTATTACCTGTATAAGAGGTTTGCTACTGGTAGTATTGTATACAGCTAAAAATAAAATCATTATATAAAGTCGCTTTATACGGTATATTTTCTTGTAATGATTGAAGAACATATGCGTATGGATTAAAAATAGATTAGAATATATACTACGATGACTAAAATCATGTTCAAAGGCGAGCGGTTCTTAAAAATGACAGCAAATATAACTTATCAGTTTGAAAGATTTACGAATGAAGGATTAGCCATGAAAGCTCTCCAGAGCTTTCGTTAAATGACAGTAAACATACTCATCGAAACTTGATTTCTCATAAATACTCCCTAAAAGATGAAGCTGGACATGGACAAAGGTAAACACTACTAGAGGTGTTAATGATCATTATCAATCTACTCATCCAACCCATATATAAATAAATTTGGATTAACATTTTTTAATAAATAGATTATGATTGTCAACCCATTTAATTATTTAATTAATTAAATGGATTATGGTTGGAATTTTATAATTTGTCAACTCGTTTAGCAATCTGTTTAACCTATTAAAGTTACATATATATAAATATAAACCTTTTGATTATTTTTCTTCGTTAAATCTTTCTCTTGCTACCTAATTTTCGTTTTTCAACTATTGCCTTAATTTTATTTTTTATTTTTACCTTATTTTTATTTCCTCTATGCCGAAAATACTATATCATCTCTTCTTATGAAATCATCGTTTATCAGATTTAAGCCATTAAGTTGTTTACTATATAATCTATTAATAACCCACCAATCTATTTATTAAATGAGTTGTAAATAAGTTGTAGTTAAGATTTTTAAAATGAGTTAATAAACAGATTAAGATTAAAATATTTTAAATGAATTAGGATTAAAATTATGTTTCAGCTTGTCCAGTCCGATTTGTTAACACTCCCATGCACCTGTGGATCTGTAGCTTTTTTTTTTTTTTTGATTTCATCAGTAACTTTCCTTGTCTTCTACTCTAAAGGACAAAAAATAGTTAGGCTGAATAAAAGATTATTCAGCACTCAGCAGGACTAAGTCTTATCAAAGTTAAGAAGAAGTTAAACCAACAGGAAAAAGAAAGTACTAGGGAAATTTCAAGCAACCCAAGCGCTGTATATTTGTTTCGATTATCAGTAACTTTGTGGATGATACATGCTTGGGGTTCTTTCAAAGTCCTGCATTAATAGCTATTTACCATGCGGAATTCACGCTGGCTGGTGGCAAATGCATCACGTATTGACAGGACACCAAATCATCGTATTTCTTTCACGATAAGTCATGATAGAAATAATCCCCGCGATAATATTATGATTTAGCAACGAAACCTGTTCATCGTTATAAACTTATTGTCTAAAGATCCTCTGCAAAACACAATTTCTTGGAAATGTGAACTTTAACCAACTAAATGAAATTAAAATAGATTAAAAAAAATCATTAAAAGGGCTACAATTTAGTGGAACTGATTACAAATGTTGAATCTCTTTAGTTTTTATCAATCAGGCCACTTTCGAAAAATCCAAGTGACCCACTATATATGTTAAATATTATTTGGTTAAGATATAAAGAATAACATTGTTTGGTGGGCCATTTCAAAATTTAGAATCATTTTACGACTAAAAAATTTATCAATAGTTTCTACCAATTAAAAATATCATTATTCTGATAGAGTTAACTTAAATTATCATTCCTTTGCGTGAGAAAAAATTAAACAGTTTTTGTGAAAATGAAAATTTTAATTTTCCTATTTTCCCAGTCCAAATAAGAAAAGGTTAGGATTCAAGAATTAAGTTTATCCAGTTACTGATGACATGCAAGTGGTCCTGATATAGTTATTGGACACGTAAGGAGGCAGAGAGCACTTGGATGTGGGGAGGTTGGAGGAATGCATGGAGAGAGGGTTGATATTGTAAATTGAGGACGGGTTTGAGAGTTAGGTGGGTGGTGAATGTTTGGTGGGGGTGCGAGGGAAGCACGCGAGGCGCAACGTTTCAGTCCTTTCATGAGAGAGAGAGAGAGAGGGGTGGGGGGGAGGTGGTGTGTGGATAACGGACCCAAACCAACATTCCACGCTTGGACTGGTAGCTGGCTGGGCAGGCAGGCAAGCTCGCCACGGCGCCCAAACCATACGCCCATCCATCCGCTCTGAATTTTCTTTTTTAAAATAATAATAATAATAATAATAACAACTGCTAACTGCTAAGTGCTGACCAGATGAGAAAATGAGAACTCGTGCTGCTGCCGTACACGTGGCAGCTCGATGCATTAATCAGATCCGTCCAAACGATCCAAACGATCTCAGTAGTTGCTTTCAAAGCTTTTGTTTTGCGCAGAAATCTGATTTCATAATTCTTAGCTAAATGGTGGGATAATTTAAAACATGTTTGGTTCGTACCCAGATATGAGATCAAATGTCAACTTAGAAGGAATAGGTTCCAGGAATACTACAACCACCAAAATCTAGTTTCCTTCCTTTAAAATAAGTGACACATTGAAAATAGAAATTGATTTTGTGCACCGCACCCGAGTGTACTGAGCTTCAGTGCACCAAGGTGCAAATACTCATTTTGCTAATATTTTTTTAAATTTTTTTATAAGATTATTAATATAAGTATATTTAACATATGTATTAATTTTTACTATTTTTTAATTACTAAAATGTCACTGATTTTAAAAAATCAAAAATAAATATTTAAAAATCTCCAAATTTTTTATAAATTTATACACATGTTAAATATATTTAAGTTAATAATCTTTCAAAAATTTTCAAACAGATATAAAAAATAAGTTAAATGCACCTAGGCGCACTAAAGTTAAGTGTACCTCTGTGCATGAAATCAGTTTTCTTGAAAACAAAGATTAAAAGGTGTAGGATAATGATGACAAATGTACATGATATTGTGATGTATGGTTTAGTGGCATCCACACCATTGAAAATTTTGAGTGTGTTGCTCCATTTTTTTTTATCATTTCACGATTAAATTAGAATTTATTTCACCCATTGTATCTATTTTAGAATTATTTATTTAAATAAGAAATTAAGTTTCATGTAAATAAAAGTTGCTTATAGTTTCTTCTAAAAAGTATGAAATCAATATAACAAAATTATTTAAATTATACATTGAACTTAACTTTGTTAATTCAATAGGTAAACTATCTAATAGTATCATGATATTCTGATATATATATATATATTTAAGTATTTTTATAATTATATATATTTTTAAGAGGGTATGGCCCACTCATTACTTTGATTAAAATAATTTTTGATATCATAATTAATAAATAATACTAAAAAAATAAAGTTGAATTCTAATTTAATCATCAAATGCACCAAAAATGGGTGACATTATTAAACTAGCTTATATATATGAGTAACGATTTAATATATCTAGGCTCTACATTTATTTTATAATTATATAGATTTTTAAAATTAAAATTATTTATCATGTTCATCTATGTATTTATTCATGCTTTTGTATATGTATACTAATTTTTTTAAAACACTTGAATAGTTATGTGTGCACTTGCAAAAGATATTTTTCTTTTACAAAATATAACTTTTTAATGAAAACAATTTTGGGCAGCATAATAAAACAAGATGTTTAAAAATATTTAAAATTAAAAAGTGAGCGTCTTGAATATGTTGAATCATTACTTTATGTAAATATATGAGAAATGTTAGGCTAAGGTTATGCGCGCTGCAAATGGGCCTTATATTAAATCATATCATTCATATGGCTTAACATTACTTTTCTTTTTTTTTTTACCATGTATCAAAAATGACTCCATAAGGGTCAAGGATGATCCATATTTGCTTAGAAATATATATTCATTTATAAATTATCAAAATACTTAGATCTATATATTAAAAGCCTGTTCGAAATCATCTAATAAAATATAATTTGGATAAAGAGATTGTATGATGACTAGTTATTGTACATTAAAAAAATTATGGGTGTATTTGGCAATGTGCAAAAAAAATCAAGTTAAAACTTTTCAATCTAAAATTTTTCACTCTCCACAACTACTGCATTTTTTAATTATTTTTTTCACGTTTTCCTATACAATTACCCTATTTTTCAATAATTTCTACACAACTAACTTATCTATTTTAACTTTATTTTCTTTACTCCTCATTATTATCTATATCATATCACATTATTTGATAACTTTTACTCTCTAAAACTATTCATCAAAAGTTTTATTCATTTCTAAATACACCCTATATTGATAATAAAAAAGTAATATTGATAATGAGAAAAGTAGAATTATTTTTTTGATTCGTGTATTTACAGCTTAATCCAAATATATATCTTCCAATCTATCTTGAGAATGTAAATATGACAATGTTGCTGCAATGGAAAAAATAAAATTATTATGTAAACAAGAAATTTTATGAAAAATGAAAAAAATACCTTGGAACGGGAAATCCCATCTAATTCCATCACATAAGATGATATTATATAACATTGAATATATTAGAATATAATAATATTTTATATAATTGTTTATTCATATAATAATAAGAATAATTTTTTAGATGATTAAATATTGAAAATGCAATTTTAAAATTGATATTTAATCAAACCATTTTATAACATTAATTTTACATCATTTTCGGATGAGTCATAGGCATTATTTGAATGAAATTTAATGTGCTGCTAAAACAAATAATTTTAAATGCAATGGTTGAGTCAATCTTTTAACTTTATCATCAAAATGGGTTCCTCCTTTGCCGATCGCACCATGGCATTTCCATCTATGCATAACACATGTTAAACGAAGTTTTGAAAAAAGAATTTTCCAAAAAAAAAAGAAAACAGAAGTTTGGTAATTTGAATTTTGTGAGAATTGTAGGACGCGATTAGAGTAAAAAAATATTTTTTGAAAATTGAGTGATTGATATAAAATGATATGGATAAAGTTGAAATAAATATATTTGTTAGATGATAATTAATAAGAAAAATAATTGAAATATATAAATAAAAACGAAAAATTATAATCATTAGTTGATTAATAATAGACCTTGGGATTATGCACCCACCTCTTCCCACCCCATATTTTCCATATCAATTAGGAAATAAGTTTTTAATATCTACCCAAAAGGTAAAATCTTTCCCAGACTCATGCTAAATTTGTTAAGCTCTACATGGCTAAAATATTGCTAAGAAAGAATTTGTTGCATTTGAAATATTAGTGGATAAAATATTTAAAATTCATGACAACAAATACGAGAAAGAAGTAACTAGATGAATAAAAGCAAAAAATTTTAGAAGTCTAAAAGGGAGTGTCCAAAGTACACGTGTGTTTGAGAATTTATAAAATTTTTGGATGAAAAGTTTTTGTTGTAAAAGTTTTTAAAATTGAAGAAATTTATATGATATAATATAAGTAATGATAATGAGTAAAAAAATAAAGTTAAAAATAGATAATTTAGTTGCATGAGTAGTTATATAAAAATGATTAAAAAAAAGAATGTTGTATATAAAGATGCGAATGAATAATTAAAAAATAAGATAATTATGTAGATTGAAAAGTTTTAATTTTAAACCCTAGAGGTGTTGGATTAAAGTGCAGTGATTGTACCAGCATACTATACTAAAATATAAAAAATAACACATCAATATTTCTTGAGTGCTTGAGGCTGAAGTCTAGTTTGCTAATTAATGAGCATTTCACTTCGCAGGCTGATTCTTGCGTGCTAATATAGACTCATTTATCTTTTCAATGTATTTTTAGGATACATTATCATGTTCCTTTTTATATTCGGCATGCTAATATGGTGATTATACTCTAGTTTTCCTCGTCTTTTTTCTTCAATTACCAACCATTTAACACTGCTATAAGAAAATCTACAAGGTAGGTAGTTTAGATCTTGAAAATAAGTCCATACATAATTTTTTAACTTTTAACAATATACCCATAAGAAAATCAAAATAAAAGTAGTTTAAATCTTGAAAAATAAATTCATAAATAATTTTTAAATGCTGTTGCCAAAATGCCCATTTATACCCAAGCAACATTTCTTGTTAACTTCTTTTTTCTCTTCGACGGTGAACTAACATCACATCTCAATTTATGTTACAATCAAACTCAAAAAAAAAAAAAAAAAGGAAAAATCGCACTATCAGCTATCAAAAAAGAAAACCAATGCTGCAAGCGCAGAGCCCACGTCTCCAGGTGGTAGCCGACGCCGTTGTCCACCAGCATCGCTTTTCTTGTTGACTTTTGTGTTTCCGTTTGCTGCTGCTGCTGCTGCATTACACAATGCGCACAACTGCACTAGAAAGCACAGGCGGCAACTGAACTCTTTTTATTTTATTTTATTTTATTTGGAGGGTTAAATATTGACAATAAAATCACAATTACAAAATTCCGCTTGTCAAATGACTTAACGTTATTTGTTTCAGTGCGGTATCGAAAATCATTACAATTAAGATAAAAAAATACTACAATTAATGTCTTGCCATGCATGGGCCAATGTACTTAAAATGTATATACTAATATCTAATTACGAAAAATATTCAAATATATTTACTAAATGTATTAGAATTAATAATATTTTACATAATCATGTGTCTAGAAGGTAATTTTACTATATCGAATTTTGAGAGAAGCGGTAAAGAGAGCAAACTTATTCATCATCCTATGTATTTTTAAAAATAATGTGATGTCTTTTTTTTTTTTTTGATTGGTACAGTTATATGTATCTCAACACATATTATACTTGAAGACCTGAGACATTCTTACAAATATAAGGGACACACATTCCCAAAGAAATTTTTGGAGACACAGCTCCACGAAACAATAAGGAAGACACAGCTTCCAACAACCACCGGGGAGACCACCCGCTCCCACACTCAATCCAACCGGGAGACTACTTCGTTTTTGCTCCCACGTATATATTTTTTCCTGCCTGAAGCCAGAGCGCCAGAGCGCGATTCGAATCCCAACTAGCTGCTTGCGTACCATTTTGCGCCGCTGACAGCACCAACCGAGCTAGCCTCGGTTGGTATTTCTATTTCACTCTTATTCTATCACATCGTTGTCAAATTTTTCAAAAATTTTCCTACTTTTCTACTTCCTATATTCCCAAATACACTATAAAATTTAATGTGTGAATTAAATATATTTTTATGAAATAAAAATTAAAAATATTACATAAATTTAATAGCTAAATTTCTTGTTGGGGGATAACAAAATCATTATCTTTGAAATAATTTAGACCTTTCCAAACTTGACTAGTAAATAATTAGAATCTAACTTATCAGATATTTTATTTTTATTTCATTTATAAAATATAATAGTCATTATTTACTATATTTAAATTATCACTAATAAATCCTTCTTTATATAATAATGCAACAAGATATCATTACATTTAGTTTACAAACAAGATATTATCTTATGTTAAATAATTATGATCATTTAGTAGATTATAATTTTATGATCATTTCAGGCCCAAATTACAGTGCAATGACACTGCACCTGAATACTGCTCATATATATATAAACCTTTTCTATGTAGTGAAGCTTCACCATAATTCGTAACTCATTTGGCCCAAAATGGGCTCTACATAGACTTAAATGTATTGATACAATCGTTTATCTATATATAAATTTTATAACAAATGATTTACAATTGAAAAAATCACTTTAAAGTTGTTATTTATATCAAATTATTTTATTATGTTGAATTTGTGCTATTTTTCGATGGGGTCTATAAACAAATTTAATTAGGATAAAAATTTGTACGATAATAGAATATATCATTGGATATACAATGAGTGAAGTAGATTATAATTTTATGTTCATGTGAGACCCATTTTGAAGAAGCTGCATTTAAATATTTCTATATATAATATATATCAATTTTGCTTTCATGAAACCCCCTTTTTATATAACCCTTTCTATTTTTAAAATCGTGATCAGAAAATTCGTTTCATCTATTGTATTCAAAATCATTTATAGTGTCTTAAATTTTTTTTTTTAAATTTCATTATATAAGAGTTCCATCTATAAATGCGTAAAATCAACTTAATAAAATGATTCAAAGCTAAAATATAAATTTTAAAATAATTTTTTAATATCTAAATCATCTAAAATATCACTTCTATGTAGATAAAATGATTTTATAAAATATTATTACATTATAATACATGTGTGAATGGACCTAAATATTTTTCATAATTTATACAAAGTTATGTTGAAATCTATAGAAATTGTGATGTAAAAATTTTTATAAGTTATACTAAAAGTTTTTTAATTAGGCTTAGTATGAAGCACAAAATTTTCAAGGTGGCCTTTCAAAATGCCAAGTATCTTTTATAAGCATTAGTTCTTGTTAAGGAGGATTACTTTTCCTTCTACCCTATACTTCTAATAACCGGAATATAAGAAAGAATAAAAATGAAAAAGTAAGATAGTCAGGTGGTTGATTCAAAATCAATTTTTAAAAATGCAGTTAGGTCGTTTGTGTGCATACGCCAAGGTTATTCACAGAATTCTCGGTCATATATACAAGGCCACCACGCGGGTATTTATTCTTCCCATCTTTGAATCTTCCGTTTTTTCAATCTCTCTCTCTCAACATGCAATCTTCTCAAATGGGTGCGTTGAGAAACTTGGTTCTTATAACCATTTCAACCATTTTTGGTTTTGCTGCTTCATGTTCCAACGGAGAATGCAAGGTTTTGTCTTAACCATCTTTTGGAGAAACTAAAATTATCAAGATAGGTGAATTGATGGGAATTTTTCTTTCATATATATGAATATCTTCTTCTAAAAAATGTTCTAGGTTCTGGATGAATGCTCCTCAGACAGCGATTGCTCGGCCGGATTGTATTGCTAATCCTGGCCAGAAGGATTTTCAGACAACAGATGTGTGAGATCAACCATCACAGACCAATTCAAGTTACTGGTAATAATCTCCTGTCCTTATTCGTAATCCCCATTACCATGTCTTCCTAATTTTAAACCCACAATCATCTATAAAATAAAATTTCCAAATACGCTAATTATTAATCTACTTCTATAATTGGACCCTGGCTTCATTTTTTTTTATGATTATATTTTACATACATCTCAACACATATTACATTGAAATTCTGAGACATTCTTACAAATATAGAGATACATAACTCCACCAAAGAAATTTGGAGATACAGCTCCACCAAAGAATTAGGAAGACACAGCTTCCACTAAGC
>JAXCLR010000063.1:49933711-49945068 GCA_035584095.1 Annona squamosa | reverse complement strand
ATGAATGTCATATTTTTTATTATTTATTCGCTTCATCGTGTACAATTACTTACTTCTCAATCCTTTTTAAATAATTACATACACATATAAACTATTTATTTTATTTTTAATTTTTAATTTTTTTATCACTATCCTTACAATATCATATTGTTTTTTATTTTAAAAAAAATTCATAAAAGAATTTATTACTCTCGGAGCACACCATAGAAATTTTATGACTTTTCCGACACACTTCTTGCAGAAGGTCTTACCATTTCCCACCTACGCTCTTGGTTGGACATTTCGGATTTGGGCTTCAGTTCTCGCGCGAATTGCCTTGCTTCCCCATCCACCTCCCTCCCCCCGGGCCCGCCACCGGCATCGACGGAGAGCCATGAGCGCCGCCATGCCAAGCTCCAGTACGCTGCTAGACGAAACGCTGTGGCCGCTCCTCGGCCCGAAGACGATGCTTCTGGTGGAGGACTGCGTGGAGACGAGCGGCGCTTTCGTCCTACACTACCTCATCAAACGCTCTCTCTCCTCCTCAGATACCACCGTCGTCTTCCTGGCACTCGCGCATCCCTTCTCTCACTATGACCGCATACTCAGAAAACTCGTAAGCATCAGCTCGTCTCTCTCTCAGCTCTTTTTTTTCTGAGAAACCTCACTCAGCTCTTGTAACTTCTAAATTTCAAGTTGCTTTTGAAATTCTTTTTGCATTGGTTTGCGGACTTTAAATTTCTAGTTGGAGTGGCTTTGATATTCCCTATTCTTGTTTGATTATCGTTTGCATTGCACCCTAGAGATTCAGTCCTCCGATGTTTTTCCGGGATTTCCCATTCCACCACATCCCATAATTTTTTCCAATTCCACGTTCCCAAACATGCCCTAAGTTAGTTGTGAATTTCGCAAACAGCAGACAGGTTTTGAAAAATGAAATGATCCTTGTTCTTAATGGTTTTGTAGTTAGATGGAATTCATTTTTGAGAATATTAACATCTAATCTACTTTGCATTATTTCCCATTTTATGATTTGCATTGGTGAAGAGAATTTATATGATACTTATTGTGTTTGGCAAGCAGGGTTGTAACTTAATTACGCAGAAGGGTTGTAGCAGATTCTTCTTTCTTGACATGCTTAAGATGGAGCGTCCAGGTGATGAGATCAGGTAAAGAAGATACTTTTACTATGTAGCTCCTTTCCTTTGTTAGTATACAAGGAAGTCATGTTCTTTTGAAGTAAATCTTATTGATGCAAATCACCTGTAACGGTTGTTCACCAATCACCACTTATGAACATGCCTACTAGAAAATCAAAATTCCCTGGGTTTAGGAAAATCGTGTGCATTGGGTAGGAAATATTCTCCTGTCACGTGATTATCATTTTTCTCGGCTAATAAATTTTCTATTTGCAACTCATGCTTTTTTTTTCATGGCAATTAATTGATTATTTTTTTAATGTGTTCCCAGCAAAGTTATTATGCAATACTACTGGTGGTTGTCACAATGACGTATATCAAAAAGCTGATCCACGGGCTGTCAGTCAGTCATTAAAGTCTTAATACCTTGGTCAAAACAAGTAGTTAAGAGGAGACCCATGAGTTCATTTTCTCTTGTTATGCTTCCTGTAAAACTACTTGCCATTAGAATATGGATAAATAGGAGGCTTGTAGGTTAGTTCCCAAGGTCTCTTCCCTCAGTTGCTTGGCAGCTTCTTCGAAGCGTTCAGAAAGAGATTAGCAGTGTGTATCTAGTACAGCGATTTGGCTTCAAGAATTTTGTGTTCTGGAAAACAGCCTGCCTATGTTGTTTGTTCTTTCTTTGAAAAACATGGCCAATAATAGGGGAATTGAAAAGAAAGCAGAAGATAATAAATTTGCATGTCTGAAAACAAAAATGGGATATCTAAATGGATGTTTTCTATGATTTGGTGAAGTTCATTATAAAGATTGAATTACGCATGATTTACATTATATTGAGGTGGAAGTAGACATGAAGATGGGTTGATTGACTTATTTGCGAAGATTCAGAAGGCTGTTGAAGTTGGTGCTGCTCAAGAATACAAGAGAAGGAGCATCACTGTCATTATTGATGATGTATCTCTACTGGAGGTGGCAGCTCATGGTTCCATGGATCACGTCTTAGACTTCTTGCATTACTGTCACACTTTAACCTCCGAAATGGTGAGACCATCATCAGTATGATATCTTATTGACGTTGTGTTGGCCATTTATCTTTCAAATGTGACTCTTGTGCATATAAAAAAATTATTTTATTTGATTTTTTTTGACCAGGATTGCTTACTAGTCATGTTGAATCATGATGATATTTATTCAACCATGGCTTCCCCTGGACTTATCTCATCAATGGAATATTTAGCAGATATAATAATCAGGATAGAACCACTAGCAACAGGTTTGGCTAAAGATGTCCAAGGACAGGTACTCCTGTTGTTTCATCTTGTATATTTTTGTTGCTTGTTTGTTCTTGTAAGACCCCACCTAGGTGGGAAATGGCTTATAATGATGATGATGATGATTGTTCTTGTAAGACTTTTTGAAATGCAATCCTCATAATAATATTCTGCATAAATCTGATGTTCTCTGTTATGAATGAGCAGCATATAGCATCTGCTGAAACCAATAGCAAACGTTTATTATTTAAAATATGTTATAACATTGTCATTGCTTGAAAAATATTATCATGGCTTTGAAACATACTTAAATCTGTTTTCTAAACTATTACAATGTTCCTTGAATTTCATACTCATTTCCTTGTTTTATTAATTAGAAACACAAATTTCACCATATTAAAAATGTGCCAAAATTAAAATAATAATTTAAAAATATTATAGGAAAGTATGGAAGTAGGAGAAGAAGTATGGAAATAGTAGATGTTATGAAAAGGAGAAGAATTAATATAGCTTGCCTTCAAAAGACTAGGGGGAAAGGAGAGAAAACTGAAGAGATTAATGGATTCAAATTATGGTATATAGAAAAGGATAGTAATAAAAATAGTGTAGCGATAATAGTAGATGACAAATTCATAAATAATGTTGTAGATGTTAATAGAATAAATGATAGAATTATTCAAATAAAACTTGTATTAGGTGTAGAGGTCATAAATGCAATTAGTGCTTATGCACCACAAGTAGGATTAGATGATAGAATCAACAAACAATTTTGGGATGACTTAAATAGTGTAATGCAAAGGATACCTAACCAGGAAAAGGTTGTGATAGGTGGAGATTTAAATGGACATGTAGGAAAGAAGAATGTAGGATATGAGAGAAGTCATGGAGGTTTCGGCTTTGGAATAAGAAATCAAATGGAGAATGCCATTTTGGACTTTGCTATAGCATATAATTTAGTTATAGCAAATACCTTATTTCAAAAACAAGATGAACACTTAATAATTTTCAAGAGTGGGATCAATTCTTGCCAAATAGATTTCTTTATTATAAGAAAATTGGATAGATGTTTTTGTATTTATTATAAGGTTATCCCAGATAAGAACTTAACTATGCAACATAGATTATAGTGATGGATATATATACACAATAAGAGTCAACAAAAAACTAAAGACAATATAATTCCAAAAATTAAATGGTGGAATTTAAAGGGAAACAACATGAAACTTTTTAGTAAAAAAATGATAGAAGAAGGAAAATGGGACACACAAGATGATGGAGTAGAATCAATGTGGGATAAAATGACAATTAATATAAAAGAAGTATGACAAAGTATTATAGGAATATATGAAAATCATAGATCCTCACGTGAGGAAACTTGGTGGTGAAATGAGGATGTTCACAAAACTATAAATGCTAAACAAGAAAAGTTTAAAACATGGCAGAAAGATAAAAATGATACAAATTTACAATAATATAAGCTATCCAAAAAAGTTACTAAAAAGATTATTAGCGATGCGAAACACAAAGCTTATGACAACTTTTATGATAGATTAGGAACTAGATAAGGTGAAAATAATATTTTTAAGTTAGCTAAATTAAGAGAAAATAAAGACAAATTTAACACATGTTAGATATATTAAAAGTGAGGACCGAAGAATTCTAGTCAAAGATGATGATATTAAAGAAAGATAAAAAACTTATTCTTATAGTTTACTAAATAATACTTCACACAAATATTTAACATTAAATGTTAGTTTAAATAGAGAAGAAAATAGGAATATCAGTTATTTTCTAAAAATTTGAATATCTGAAGTAAAGGAAGCTCTAAGGAAAATGAAAGTAGGAAAAGTCTTAGGCCCAAATAATATACAAATTAAGGCATGAAAGTGCATGAGAGATGTAGGTGCAACATAGTTAACAAATTTCTTTAATAAGATTATAAAAACAAAGTTAATGCCAAGTGAATGGAGGAAAAACATTATAGTTCCGATCTAAAAAAATAAAGGAGATATTCAAAATTGTGTAAATTATCATAGAATAAAATTAATGAGTCATATTATGAAATTATGGAAAAGAGTAATTGGACATAGACTAAGACGGGAAACTAATGTATCTGAAAATCAATTTAGTTTTATGCCAGAAAGTTCAATCACTGAAGCTATTTTTTTACATAGATAACTATTTGAAAATACAGGGAGAAAAAAAGAACTTATACATGGTTTTTATTGATTTAGAAAAAACATATGATCAAGTACCAAGAAAGTTAATATGACAAGTGATGAAAAAGAAAGGAATTAATAGCAGAGACATTGATATTATTAAAGATATGTATGAGGGAGTTGTTACAAATGTGAAGACCATTAGTGGAAATACTAATATTTTTTCAGTTAAAATAAGTTTACATCAAGGCTCAGCCTTGAGTGCTTTACCTTTTTACCTTAGTAATAGATGAAATTACTAGACATCTCCAAGAAGAAGTACCTTGGTGTATGTTATTTGTAGATGACATTGTTCTAATAGATGAAACTAAAGAAGGACTAATTTAAAATTGAATAGGTGGGTAGATATTTTAGAATCTAATGGTTTTAGAATTAGTTGCACAAAAACTGAATATATGAAATGCAATTTTAATAATAGTGAGAACCCGGATGAGGAACCGATTAAAATTTTAGATAAAATAGTTACAAGAACTAATCACTTCCGATATCTAGGATCAATAGTGAGAATGAGGAAATTGAAAAAGATATAATACATAGAATTCAAGCAGGATGGAAGAAATGACGAAGTGCGTTAGGAATTTTTCGTGACCGTTGAGTTCCAATTAAATTAAAAGGAAAATTTTATAAGACTGTGATTAAACCTTTTATGCTTTATGGGGCAGAATGTTGGGCTGTTAAAGAACAACATATACAAAAAATGAGCATAGCAGAAATGAGAATGTTAAGGTGGATGAGTGGTAAAACAAGATAAGATAAAATTAGGAATGAAATACTCGAGAAAACTTAAAAGTGAGACCAATTTGTGATAAAATGAGATAAAATAGGTTAAGATGGTTTAATCATGTTAAAAAGAGGCTTGAAGTAGCACCGGTTAAGAGAACAAAGTCTATTCAAGTAGAAAGTGGAAGGAGAATGAGAGGAAGACCTAAAAAAATATGGATGGAAGTAATTAAAAAAGATTTAAAAATATTACAAATTATAGAAAATTTAGTTTTAAATCGCCAAGAATGACGCAACAAAATCCATGCAGCTGACCCCACCGAGGTGGGAAATGGCTTATGATGATGATGATGATGATAGGAAACCTAAACATGGTGTCCTCTTGTAGGGGAAATGTTATGCTCTTCCTCTTAGCTAAAAATGAAAAAACATAATCAGGAGAATTCCATTTCAACAGGCAGCTTAATTTGTATGAAATTGTCAATTTATATGGAGGTTGAATCTGTTTGATGAGATCATCAGTCCATAAGATCCTGTCATGTAGGAGAAATTTAGAAATTCCCTATTCTGCTGAGGCCTGAGGGATCTGTGTTGTTACTCACCTTGATTAATTAAATGATCCCGACATCAGGAGGATTGGTCCAGTGGGCAGCTGTGATAGACAATGTTGGTAGCATGTGTTGGATTGCGGGGACGGCTCTGTAACCGTGGGTCGGGCGACCAACTTGATGGTAAAGTAGATCAGAGCAGGCAAGAAAATGCAGTCTGAATGGCCTTTTACTGAGGTTATGAAGGTCCATCAGACCATTATTTGGTTATGGTTTGTGATGGGCATGTTGGTTGGGATCCTATGGGTGTTGTGTTGGTTTCATGTAACAGGCAATGAGTATTTTGTAGTTGTGATGGTTGGCAGCTGCTGCTGAACAATTCTCATAGGCTACTGAGGAGACTATCCTGAAGCATTTGTGGTTGAACATTCCTTAGAACTAAGGTCCTTCTATTATGCTTTAGTGTGAGAACATTACAGTTCAGGGTGGGAAATGCTTTATTCATACCATCATTCTCTGATGCATTCTTTAACGAGCAGTGTTTACTTAGAACTATTTCACATTTAAAGAAATGTCGAACAGGTTCAAGTCTGCTCCATTTGCACTATCTAAAATATTGTATTTAATTAAGAATATATTAATTTGATTTAAAAATACAGATTGGTGAGCCATGAAATAAGTATAGTTTTAGAGTGAATATGAACCCATTAAAAAATTCTCTTAAAATTTAAAGTAATTTTAAGGGGTATTAATAAATAAAAAAAAACAAAAAAATGAGAATGGATTACCTTTTAAATAGTGCAAATGGGGCTCATTTGGACGTTAAGTGAACACTGCGCTCTTTAACTTTGTTTTCTCGTCTTGGTTCTTTGACCTCGTTATATTTTCATGGTGGCAGTTGACTATCATGCACAAGGGAGTTGTAAACAAGCATGCTTCTTTGGGCAACCAGAGCGAAAACTTCCACTTCAAAGTTAAGGAAAATACAGTGGAATGCTTCTACCCTGGGACTCGGACCTGAAGATGGATGTGAAACTGCTGAATTCTAGAAAACATTTGCATTTAGATTTACGAAATTGTTAGGACCTGTGAACTGAGAGAAGTAGAGAACAAATATGCAATGTCATATTGATATCTTTTTTTTTTTTTTCTTAATCCTAGTGAAGCCTGTAACTAGTAGGGTAGGCTGCTTATCTTTTGGCGTCCTTCATTGACAGGCTAGGCCACGAATTTCCTAGATTGAAAGGAGATGGTCGCAATGTTTTCATGCTTTGCATGGTTTTGAATATCAGCTAATACTGGCATTGTTGTTTGATACACGATGCGGGGATGTATTGGTTGGTGTTTTAAAACAAGCCCTATTTCTTTTATCTCACGTGTATATCAGTTACTTTATATAGAGTTTTGAATTATTGATCATTATGTGTGTATCAAATATAAAATAGCAATATGCAATTGGCTCTTTGAAGAAGGATTGCTTAGATTCTTGAGGCATGGCCCATTACAGTGATGTCTTTACAGATTTGCATCACTTGGGATTTCAGTTCTGCTGGTCGGAGTTCCAGGTGTAGTTTATTTGTCTTCATTTGATTATCCTAAAATTGCCCTGTACAATTGTTGTCACCATGTTTTGAATGGCAGTTCGTCAAAAGTTATTTTCATTTGCTTGATATGTGGGGCCGTAGATTGACTTTGATAGCGAGATGGATTACATCTTATGGTTGAGTTGCACTTTTAACCTTCAGTTTCCTTGTTCTTATACGACACTTGGAGCTATGCCTACTGGTATATAAGATCTATCACTTTGGTTGGGTGGTGTGGGTGCAAGCCAATAAAAAACCAAGATTTGAATTCTGTATTAGACTTGGTATTAACCCAATTCAGTAATAGGATCCGTATGAGGTATATGCATAAATTGCTCTATTTTTTGGTGAGCACTTTTTCATACATTCTGTGTCATCTTTTAAGACAAGTTGGGTTTGTTTGATTGGGATCAATCTAACGCATGTCATACATGCTATAGAAAACGGGACCGAATAAACATGGAAAATGAAAAATTAGACAAGTAGGTATTGTTGTGAAAAGTACTTGATGGAATAAGTGAAAAATGAAAAAGATATTTAAATAAAGGGACAGAGAATCGGTTCAAGCGGGCTCCATTTGGACCATTTTATTGGATTCATTCATTCCATTTTCTTTGTATATTTATTTAATAATACCGCTTAAAATCATTTAAATAAAAAATTTATGTGGGCCACACTAACTCGCCAAGGACTTTATCTGCTTCGTATTTGCTTTAAAATTTAGTTCAGTTCTGTTTCTGTGAAAATCTTTTTTTTATGCGATTTTTTCCATATTTAAAATTTTGATGGTTTATAGAAAATGTACTCAATTTATTGTATTAGTATCGCTTATAATATTTTGAAAATTTTATTATTTGTTTAGTTTCATTGTATATGTATTTCATAGAAGTGATCTTGTTAATCTTTGTTAAGTAAATGTCTCCTTTAGCCTGTCTAAAAAAAATTCATTTGCAACATTTACAATTTTTTTTCATATACTTTTTTATTTACATGTATTTAAATATATAATCTAAAAGTGATAAAATTTAATTTATATATTAAATACGCTTAAATAAACAAGTGTGCGAAGAAAAAAGCAAAAAAAATTATTGCAATGAGTTTTTTAAGGTAGGTTAAGCAAGACATTTGTTTAACTTAGGCTGACAAAATCATTCCTCATATATCTCATTTATAAATATATAAAATCAATGTAATAAAATGGTTTAATGTAAAATATTAATTTAAAGTAATTTTTTCAATATCTAAATGATCTAAAATATTAGTATAATACAGCTATAAAATATTAGTACATTGTAACATATGTGTGAATGAATTTAAATATTTTACATAATTCACATATGAATATATACATTTTTCAACAAATGTTGTCTACAAACATACTTGATTGAGATAAAACTTGATTTTTTAATAAACAAATGATGTTAAATATAATGAATGAATTAGATTTTTCATCAAGAATTAAAATTTTAAAAATTAATTATATCGCTTGCTACAGAGAAGCGGAGCCCTACTTAGTTTATGGCCGACCCATCTCTTTATTATTGAATCAAATAATATATTCTTACTTAAATATAATATTTTAAACACGATAAATAGAATTTAAAACAACACAAATGGGACTCACTTGTACTCTTTAGACATTTTCTTAAATTAAATTTTAATCAAGCCTACTTCCATATAATCGAATTACATAAAAGTGGTTATGTCTAACCCTCTCCAAAATTTTGATACTTGATAAAAAATTTCATTTCATTCATTATATTTAAACTTATTTGTTTAGTTATGAGATTAAGTTTCATCCAAATAAAATATATGCATGACCCATATTTGCTCAAAAATAAATATATTAGTGTGACTTATATATATTAGAATGTAATAATACCTTATAAAATCATTTATCCATAAAAAATGATATTGTAAATGGTTTAGATGTTAAAAATATAATTTTACAATTGATATTTAATATTAAATTATTTTATGAAAAAGTTACAAATATACTCATGAATTTTGTCCATAATTCCAATGATATCCACAAATTTTGAAAGATTTCTAATATATTGTGGTGCCTTGAACATGAGGTGCCTAAACCTTAGTCCAAGATTGTTTAGTTAGTAAATTGTGAGCAGGATTATAACCCTATTTACATGGCGGGATTTTCAATTCAATCTCATTTCAATTTACAAGCAATCATCCACTATTCATTAAAATTACATATTATTTACAAATCATTAAAATTCATTTAAACCATCAATCTTTGAAACCTAGCAATATTGTATCCTCACAATGTCTCTATTCATCCAAGTATAAGAGAACATTACAACCTTAAGAGTCTCTAAATTGATATATATTTTTTGTTGAACTTTCTGTACCTGTCTACGGTTGAGAAAAATAAAACATGAGTACTAGACTCAACAAACAAGTATTTTCATTTAAATAAATGTTTTCATTCCAAAATTTGGCATTTCATAAATAATGCATGTGCAAATGCATATTTGACGTCTATGCCTTGAACCTTCATTAGATAGCACGCTAGCTAAGCGACCATCCAGTCGTTTACTCCCTATTTTAAGGAGGGCGCCATCGGACATTGGGCCTATATTAGTGACTCGGTCACATTTGAAGGGGGAGGGGAAAGACTTTGGTCTGCTTACATATCTAGAATGGACCTGTACCTTTGTAAACCATGCATCATACACATGCCAGCATAACTTCAAGAAATAATCACATTCTTCATTTTGCTCTCTTTTCAAATTGGGAAAATGAGATAATTGTTTATAAAACAGATTAATAAATATATTTTTTAAATCACATTATGAGGATGGTCACCTTTAAATAATATTGAAAACAAAAAAGACATCGGAATAAAATAGATTATAAGTCATTCAATTCTTTTAAAAATAAATCATTTTAGGACATGACTTGCTTACCTTAGGATACCAGCTTGCCTCCTCAACTCTTTTTATTTTCCTTTACCTAAACATGTGAAAAGGACTTCCTTATATTTTTACACTATATTTTAATACTTGTGTGCCTATTTCTTTTATTAAACTATATGTATTATTAATGCGAAATGGTTTCAACTCGCATCATATTATTCACATTGGTAGTAGTGGTAGAAAATAGAAATTTTCGTTTTATATACCTAACAATTAGATGTTTTTGCTTGCAATACCAACAATTTACACAAATCATCAATTTTTCTCAATCTAAGCATAAATATTAAACTATTATATTGTTAATAGGCTGCAAAATTAGCCATTAATCATGAAGGTAATACAAAGAAAGCACATAGCTTTGTTTGGGCATATGAGTTAGTTGTCAATTTTATTGATTTTGGGCATAAATGGCTCCATATTATATAGGGTACCTGTATATGATTTATAGCAAGATAGATTCAAACAAAAATTCTGAAACTAACGTTCATATATCCTAACAACTTTTTCATTAATACATGCATATATATTCTTTCAATTGTTTAAAATCCATAGCAACTTTAGCAATAATTTTATCTGATTAAAATTCCTAGAAACTTGTAAATCACGTTCCTTATGAGTAGAATTTTGGTGGGGGTGTAAAATTCTTAATTATTTTGATATTATAACCTTGTCGTTTATATGATTATGCATCCTAAGAAAAAAAGTTAAAATATTAATAATAACAGTAAATAGGAGAACTCATGTGGATGTTTTTCGAGGAGCCCAATCCTATGCACCCGAGTGCATTTAGCCTCAATGCACCCAGGTGTACTACACCTATTTTTTTAATTTTTTTTTAAAATTTTTTTCATGAAGCTATTAATATAGGTTTATTTAACATAGGTATCAATTTTTACTATTTTTGGAGATTTTTAGATATTTTTTTTAGATTTTTAAAAATCAGTGGCATTTTCGGTAAT
>JAXCLR010000063.1:49891513-49933611 GCA_035584095.1 Annona squamosa | reverse complement strand
TTTTAAATTACGGAAAATGCCATTGATTTTTAAAAATCTAAAAAAAATATCTAAAAGTCTCCAAAAATAGTAAAAATTATACATATGTTAAATAAACTTAGATTAACCATTATGTAAAAAAATTTTCAAAAAAAATAAAAAAATAAGTGTGGTACACCCGGGTGCATTGAGGCTGAATGCACCCGGGTGCATAGATTGGGCTCCGTTTTTCGAGGCTGTGCACAGGTAAAAAAAATACATAAATAAATTTTCCTAGGTTCACTCTTCTTAACATCAGCTAAGCATAGAAGAATAATTTAAAAAAATGAACCTATTTAGATGCCGGTCTTCCTCCACGGTCTCTATTAATTTTTCTTTCCAACCTAATTCTGCTGTACATCTATTCTCTTCTCCTGCTGCTTATTATTTTCATTTTTTTTTTTCTGCACACAACATCTATTTATACCCTGGCCTTTTAAACTGAATTTTGACCATGCATTAAGTCCATAAATCCAAGGATGACAGATCCGGTTGCAGCTGCCTATATTAGATTTCGTTCCATCACACTTAAGTTCGGCAAATGAATTGTTAACATTATACGTTACTCATTTACAGTCCTTTAATGACAGCTATATAAACTGCATTTTAATTTATGTATTTATATTTTTTTCCAACCGACTCTTGCTAAGTCAATTGCCTCTGGACGTTATATTAATTCATTTCATTTTTCATCGGCAATTTTTTTAGACGTAGCTGTCGTCTCATTAAAAGAATATATGTTTATATATATTATTTCAGATAATTCAAAAGTTGTTTTAAAATTTTCTAAAGGTGCTCTTTATAATCTACCCCATCTATATTTTAAAGTATACAAAATTAGCCGCTCATATCAAATTTTTTGTCAAAATGATTAATTTTGGATAGAATATAAGCATTTGAAATTAACTATTGCAATTCATTGAAATTTTCATTTTTTATAATTATGTTCTGTATAATCTATTCCATTCATCAAGCTGGGGGCATTAATTTAAGTTTGCCCGTAAAATTTCACCCAAAATGAAGTTGTATATATATAATTATTTCAATTAATAAAATATGAAATATATGGTGAATACCATACATATGCATGTTCTAAGGGTAGGGACATACCACAAATTAATGTAATCCAGGCATATTTTCCAATGCAAAATTTAACATTATATAAATGTGTTATTAAATCATTTTTCAATCAAATCCATTCATATTATAGAGCATATAAATTTTAACGTTCATCTCAATTTTCATATCAAAATATGGCTTAAGATATTGACATTTAAAATTAATTTTTGAAATCTTATCCAATTTTGATTGTTTAAACATCTTTTAAACATAATTTTCATGATCTAGTCTATTCATTATGTAGGGTATGTTAAAATAGGTTTGCCGTTGAAATTTCATGTAAAACCAACTGCTACACATTAAAATATTAATTAAATAAATAATTATATAAAAATAACAAGATGAAAAAAGAAAGCTCCTGGACGTGAATTTCCATGGCTTGGCTTTTGGCATGTTTTTCGATGCACTTAAGTTTAGCACTTTAATCAATTATTTTTCATAATCTAATTCATTTAGATTAAAAAATATATAATTTAACACTTCCTATTAAATTTTCTTATCTTCTAAGTTATAAATTTTAGGACATAATGAAAATGCCGTAGATGAATATAAGCTTTTAATTAGCCCAAAATTTCCCATTTATTATTTAAACAGTTTAAATTGGTACAACAGGAATTTTGAAATTCCTTCTCAAAAATTGTATAAATTTTTTTTTCATATCTAATCTTTACGAAATCATAAATTACTTTCCAATTTTCTTATAAATCTCAAATGTAAGCTTTGTGAACTCCAATTAAATCTCCATTTGTCTCTACTCTTTTTGAATTTTACCAATCCATCCTTTTTTAAATTTGCAATTTAATCTTTTTTTAAACATATACATTTTTTTATAACTTTACACTAATAATATACACACTATGCAAGCTTTCAGTATACATTATATTCACTAAGTAGAGGTTTCACATATCACATAAACATACATATTTTACTTAAAATTTCATTTACAACAATACTATTAAGTATTTGTTATATGGATATTTAGCACCCTTACAAAATGACAAAAATGTCCATCCCTAATTATGATTTTATAACTAAAAATTTACATTCAAATAAATTTTTAACACTTTTACAACTATAAAATCATATATTATTTAAATATAAATTTTTAGCTTTGTGCAAATGAATCTCAAATTCTATTGGGGCGTGGGCGTATTTCTCACTTTACACGGGTACTGAAAACCCTTCTAACAAACCCCCAACACCATGGATATAAGTAAAATTTTTAGGCAAAATATGTAAGTGCATTAAAATTTTTTGAAAATTCAAGGATATATGTAAAATTTGTCTATTATTTTATTACGTTAATTTTACATGTTTATAATGAAGCCCAAACATTGTGATAGTAGATAATAAAAGTTTCCAAAATATTATAAATAAAGACATTATCCTGTGCACTTGAGTGTACTTAACTTTGGTGAACTCATGTACAAATATTCATTTTTTTACACTTTTTAAAATTTTTTGGGTACAAAGTTGTTAATCTAAATGCATTTAACATGCGAATCAATTTTTTACATTTTCAAAAATTTTAAAATCAATATCATTTTAATAATTTTATTACACATGTTAAATACATTCAGATTAATAGTTTTATGAAAAAAATTTCAAAAAATATAAAAATGAATTAAATGCACCCAAGTGCATTTAAAAATATCCACTATAAATAATGCGAAATACATCAGAATAGGTGAATTTTCTATCAAGCATCATAATATTAAAAATGGAAATGGTTACATAGAAGAGAATGGAAATGGTTACATAGAAGAGAGATTATATAAACTTTTTATCTTGAGCAAAATAAACATTCGTTAAAGAACAAATAGGATATTGTTCTGCATCTAATTATAAATTGCCGTCTACAGTTCTTAATTGTTAAGCCTAACTCTGCTGTTTGACACTAGCCCCACGAATTGTTTCAATTATTTCGCCTCACATAGCCCCGAATTTCTGACACCAGATTGTTCATCGCCAATTATAGGGACAGAAGGTGGGGGTAAGGCCTGTACCATTTAGTGGAAACAAGCTCCATTCGGGAGGATGGGAAGCATTTCATAGAAATAGATTTCTATCTTTCTTTTTTCATTTTTAATTTATAACTTGGTGTGGGCTGCCCATCTCCTAAAAAGAACAGACCTGTTTCGCAGTCCAAGTCCAATCCAACCTCATTTTTACAACCCAAATCTCTAAATCAGCCCATTCACCTTGGTTTGACTAAGTTTTGAGCTGGATTAAGCAACTCACGTTGCACTCTTAATCATTTCAATCATATCTGTTGACTGCATTCAACAGAGGTATAACGCTTTCATGGGTGTCGATTACTTGACTTCACCTGCAAACCTGCGCCAAATGGAAGAATAAAAATGTCAGTAAACGTACCTGGAAATTACCTTTGTTGAATGCAGATTCTTTCTCCATTGATGATTTAGCTCCGTCCAACTTCCACACTGTCACACGGGATGCCATCGTATGCACCCACCCAGGTGTACTACACCTTTTTTTTAAAAAAAAAAATTTTGAAATTTTTTTCATAAAGCTGTTAATCTTAGGCGTATTTAACATATGTAATTTACCATTTTGGAGACTTTTAAATTTTTAAAAATGGTAAAAATTTATACACATGTTAAATACATTTATATTAACAGTTTTATAAAAAAATATATTGAAAAAAAATTAAAAAAGGGGTGTATGCGCCCGGGCGCATGCAATTGGGTGCTGCATGCTCCTGGGTGCATACAACTGCAGCACAACTTTGAAAGGGTAAACTGAAACAACAGCGACATCCAACCACACCAGAAACCACAACAGCTTTATTAAGGCAGATGAAGGGTACCCTTTTAAAGGGTGACCACCTTCACTGCGGTAGTCATGAGTCCCCACTAGAACACACATAAGAGTTATGGATTGTCCTGGTTTTCTATTCATCTACCCAACAGTTCCCTCCTACCCATGAAATCTAATCCCTACTGCTAACCTCTTGTACATAAAAAGACAGTCAAATGAGCGAAGGTTAGCAATCAGTATCCTGGTTTGCATGCTCATAAAAATTCTGTCGCACAAATTGCCCACGCACACGTGGCCGTTGCTCCGCCAGTCTCTTCCTGCTCTGGTAGTGCACCTGTCAATGAAAAAGCACAAAACAGCCTAATTCCGTCTAACTCTTCCACATACTGTAAAGTTTACAGGAATGAACTAGGAAGGTAATGATAACCAGGGGAACTTGCATATTAAAAATGGCATCGTAACTATGCACCTGTAATTGTTTTTAATGATAACCAGTGACGCCATTTACTGTCTCTACCATCTCACATAACCAGTGAGGTCATTTACTGTCTCTACCATCCCACGGTGAATATGAATATTGACCATGTTTGTTTTCGAAGACTCTTGCAGGCCCACATGAGATGGTTCTTCTTGCCAGTTGCCTCAAGTAAAAATAACAGAGACACTTGGAGTGTGAACAGTCTTGTTTAGAAGAATGATGAAACTTTCCCTGTATTTTATGAAATGACCTCCACAATTTTTGAACAGCAGAAAGCCAGAAACAGTTGTTACATGCTCATTTTGAAAAAAATGAAAAAAATTGAAGGCTATAATTCCTCATTGTGAATCAGATATGCAGGTCATCTGATCCATGCAAGGATCAATCCCACATCATGGATAAGATAATGCATAAATGAGGATGACGTTGAGAATAAGATGTAAAACGTGACCAATTGTAGGGCTGGTATGATGTGCCTCTCTCTCTCTCTGCAGTATGTAACAGACAAAAACCATGGAGCGTGGTGGAATTACCATATGTTATGATCTGATGCGCTCGGGTGCACTGGGCTTTTCATGCACCTGGACATAAATCCCATTTATTATTTTTTGAATTTTTTATAAAATTGTATAATCTAAGTTATTTAATCTCTATAACAAGTTTTACTATTTTTGTACATATGTTTTGTCATTTTTAAAGGGTTGAAAATAACTAAAATTTGAAATTCTAAAAAAAAATGTATACACCTCCAAAGTTGGTAAAACTTGATATATAGAGGATGTTTGGAAAGCGATAAAACTGCCGATGAAAAGTTTTTTTGCGTAAAAGTTTTTCAAATGATAAAAATGATGTGATGTGATAGGGGAAATAATGAGGGCTAAAGAGAATAAATTTAAAATAGATAAGTTAAATGCATGGGTAGTTGTGTACAAATGATTAAAAAGTAGAGTAGTTATATAAGAAGAAGTGAAAAATAATTAAAAATAAGATAGTTGTGGAGAGTGAAAAGTTTTAGTTTTAAGACTTTTTTTGATTGCCAAACATGCCCAGAGATTAAATACACCTAGATTAATAATTTATAAAAAAATAAAAAATGGATTTTCCATGCATTCGGGCGCATTGAATTGGGTCCCAGTTGCCACGTGCCATCTTTAAGATGCCTTATGGCAGACATTCAAAGAAAATCATGCAAGATGTGGTGAGCCAACAATAACGGTAAAAGTCTTAGATGACTCATGCATACTTGCTTAATGTTCCCCTAGTGAAAAGATTAATGCATAACCAAAACCTGGCTACCTTCTTTTCGAAACACCTTTGCTTTCTCTTCTGCCGGAATTTGTTCAAGGCAGCCTCTCTCTGTGCAACCCGGTTCTGATCTACACCAGTCCCGCTCCTGCTCCCACTTCCACCACCGGCCCCACTTTTCCTGGTCGCTCCATTATCACTTTCCATGTTTACTGCTCCGGTATTCACAGCAATGCTGCTTCCATTTTGCCCATTGCTTCCATGATTACTACCTGAGACGCTCCCATTAAGGCTGTAGTTTCCAGCATTAACTTCCACGGCTCCACCAAGAACATTGGATGATCCACACTGTGGGACTGCTGCTGCCATGTTCTTCACTGACAAGTCTTCAGGGCCTGGGCTTGGCTGCAGCTGCAAGCTGTGAATATGGTGGTGATGCTGGTGGTAGTGGTGATGGTGGTGGTGTCGTACCTGCATCTGGTGCTGAGGACCAGAAGGCTGTCCTACACCTGCAGTAACCACATTGTCAACTTTTTCTGAAATGACTTGGTGAGTTGTATAGTTCCTGCTATGCTGCACAATTTGGAAGGCAGATAGGTGGATGCCTTTTGCTGTTGACATAGATACTGACTTATCCTTCAGAGCCGCCGTTGCCGGTTTAGTGAAGGCATTTTCAGTTGTGGAGCCCATGTCATTGTTGTTGCTGCTTCCATTAGAGCGCTGGTTGAGAGGAGCAGTATTTGAATTAGACTGTATATTACACAGAGATTCTGTCTTCATTGCATCTGAACTGTTGTCAAGAGGACGTGGAGAGTTTGCCCCATAACCTGTGGCCTGAGTAGCTGCATTTGTAGTATTATACCTGAAAAAAAGTTAAAGACCAATGTTTCTTATGCCATGATAAAGAGTTTAAAATTTTTAGTTTTGTATTTCATACCTTGAAAAGGCTGAAAGATCTGAACGCCTCAAAATAGTCCTCTCCTCCTGATTAGAACTTCCACCTTCTCCAACTGCTCTTAGCCTCTTCAAACTGAGCTCAAATGATGGTAACTCAGGCGCTGCTTTACCTTTGATTTCTGTGGTCTTGGAAAGGCAGTTTGAAGCTCTTGCGGCCTTAGTGTCCATTTGAGTAATATTGCTGCTATTGATATTATCACCAATCAGGCTGGCAGGTTGGGTCCTCAGTTTGCTGGATGGGATGCTGCTTTTGAGTTCCAGTAACTCATGGTTTGATTGCCTGTCTTTCTTGGGATCTTGTGGAGGAATCTTCTCCTTTGTGACTGAAATGTTGGTAGAGATCTTTTTCTTTGGATTAGACTCAGGCTGCAAATCACGATTTGTAGGTATTCCTATTTCCAAATCTTTGCCCATTTCTACGTTTTCTGCAGACAAAATTATGAGATAAAAAATGGCTGGAAATTTTACATTTAGCTCCTCACATAAAGAAAATAGTTTAGAAGATACCCGTAAGTTGTTCTTTTGTTTCTTCAAATGCTCTAATTGCAGTCATGGGCACCCACTCATTACCAAATGTTTCAGGCTTTGGATGTATAACCTGGGCACAGGTACTATCATGAGGATCAGCTAACTGATCCCATGTAGACATCTGTTGGGGGCTCTCAACTTCAATAGCCCTCTTTGTCCAGGAACTCTGCAAGTGGAAGCACCTCATAAGATGTCATTCTCAAAAAGTGTCCTAAAATCATTATAAACAGATTCAGATTTTAACAAAGAGTATATATAACTAAAAGCATGTAGGCCCCTTCAAAATAAATAGATTTTAACAGGTTGAGATTTAATAGTAAATTGGTTTTCAATGTGATTGATATCAACATTTGATAGAGTTAATTTTTGAGTTCCTAACAAAATAAATGATAACGACATTAATGGTTAGGTTGAATCTCATTTTATCACCGAAGCAGAGCCAAATAAAATTCACTTCGGTGGTGCATGCACCATTAATGCGTTTCCATTATATGTCTAATTAACTTCAGTGATATCAGTTCCCACGAAAAAATTCATCAGAACCCCACTGTTTTGGCCCGCAATGATGATGATGTGAAATCCAACCTATCCATTGCTTATTTGTTTAGCTAAGAAACTAACTTTCCTCCAGATCAAAGAAATGGATAGCCCCCATCTAATAAATACGTAAAATCAACACAATAAAATTATTTGATTTATATATCAATTTCAAAGTTTTTAACATAACATCTGAACAATCTAAAATAATGTTCCTACCTAAATGAATAGCATTCCAAGGGATACGTGAATGCATGTGTTTTTCATATTTTATATATAATTATATATATTTTAAGTAGGTACGGCCCACCTAGGACTCCAATTGAAATGATTTTCAGTACCATGATAAAACAAATGATGTTAAAAAATGTAAATTTGTTGAATTTTGTTTTCATCGAGTTGTGTCCCATTAAAGAGTTTCCCATGAAATTTTCATGGAACCTTGGATTTCACCAAAGCAGGATCCATATTACATATAATACAACCAGTTCCATGCAACTGGTTACATTTTTATTCTAATTATGTCAATTTTACTCCTTTATCAAACAGGGCAGTTGGTTTCATGGACCTCATTTAATCATGTTGGTCGATGCTAGTATATCCCTATATATAGGAGTATGCTGGAATGCAGCCAACAACACCCTAGATAGGGAGGCGTAATTGGTTTCAGACGGGTCCCACCATGCAGTTGGTTGCAGAGGGCTCCCACCTAGATGAATCTAAAAACCAACTGGTCATAGCTTCTAACATCATTAGTTTTATCATAGTACTACAAATCATTTCAATTGAAGTCTTAATACGAGAGGCGAATATGTTTTCATAAATTGGAGTTTAGATTGTTTTTGGATGTTTATTTCTATTTTGGATTCTTTAGAACATTTAGAAGATACGAAAAGATCTCCTAGAATATTTTAAAATTTTTTTAATAGATTTGTCTTTATTTTAAGTTTACTTCTTCTAAAAGTTTACTTAAAATACGCAATTTCTTTTTCTAAAAGATTACTTCTTTAATAATGTTGCTAAAATAAGATGGAATGTCCACCTATATATACAGCTTTTGTAAGCTCTAAGGAGTATTAGTTTGAGATTTATAAAAAGTGTTTCTCTAGTTTCCTTTCTACTTATTTTTATCTTTTCCCTTTTATTCTTCTACTCTTTCTATCTTCTTTCTTCTTTTCTCATTTATTTAGAGGTTCCTTCCTCTTTCTTCTATATTCCTCTTTACTCATCCTACATCAATTGGTATTAAAGCAAACCATGGTGAATTTTTATTTCCACCTACTGATTTCTACAACCAACCAAGCTTCAAGCCCATCACTGAAATTTGTCAAGTTTGTGCAATTTTTTCATTAACTCCATTAATGCAGTAACATTGATTCTTTCATAGAGTTTCTGTTCTTTACTTTCACAACTCAGTGTAGACAAATTCTAGAGCTTGGTGGAAATTTCAGCTTGTTTCCAACGCTGCCTTAAGAACAAATTGCCATCTACATTTTAGAAATTTTCAAACAGGCCCTCTCACTTGCTAGCTTTTGTTGAAACATCTTTGATTCAAAAATTTTCAAAAACCAGAAACGGAATATTTCTAGAAGTCCTTTGCTTGCTGAAATTCAGAAAATTTGTTCACAATTTCTTAAATTTTAGAAAATTTCCCCTCAGTTCCCAAAAAAAATAATAAAAAATTGCAGAACCATCCCAGACTTTTCTGCAATTACAAAAGGCCTTTGACTTTATTAATTACAAGTCCCCTTCAATTTTTAGAAATCTCAAAAGGTACATTTTCAGAAAAATATGAAGAATATAGCAACTTCCAAAAATTTTAGAAAGTTCATCAGAATAGAGTTGCAAGTTTGGTTATAAAGTCTTAGTCAACTAACAAGATGTCATTCTAGTGCGTTGAATTACACTATTACTTCTCCTCAAAATTGAAGAAAGTTCACCACAAAACTCGAGGACAAGTTTTTTCAAAGTTGGGGAGAACAATGCGGGACATGAAGATATTTTCATAAATTGACGTTTGAATTTTTTAGGATGTTTATTTCTATTTTGGATTTGTTAGAATATTTAGAATAATGCGGGATGTGAAGATATTTTCATAAATTGGAGTTTAGATTATTCTAGGATGTTTATTTCTATTTTGGATTTGTTAGAATATTTAGAAGAGATTAGAAGATCTCTTGAAATATTTTAGAATCTTTTTGGAATAAATTTGTACTTATTTTAAATTTACTACTAGAAGTTTATTTAAAATATGCAATTTTTATCTAAAAGATTACTTCTTTAACAAATGTTGCTAAAATAAGGTGGCATGTTTACCTATATTTAAAACCTTTGTAAGCTCTAAGGTGTATCAATTTGAGATTATAAAACGTGTTTTTTTTTTTTTACTTTTTATTTCCCTTCTACTTATTCTTATTCTTATCTTTTTCCTTTATTCTCCTGCTCTTTCTATATTCTTTTTTCTCTTCTCATCCATCTAAAAGTTCCTTCCTCTTTCTTCTATCTTCCGCTTTACCCATCCTACATCAAGTCTTGAATGGGTTGTACCTACTTGAAAATGTATAATCATGTGTAAATTATGAACAAGACTTGGTTCTATTCACATTAACATTATAACGTTATAATACTTCATAGAATCCCTCATCCATGTAGGAATGATGTTTCAAATGGTTTAGATGTTAGATGCACCTTTGAAGGCACTATACAAATCAAGCAATTTTATTATTCTGAAATTGAACTGCCTTTAGATAGGCTCTTGCACACCTTTGATTTTAACAAAACTTGGTTTCCTAGATTCAATAATTCAGAACCTTATGACTCATAGATGTTGGGAAAATAAATATCAGCAATGACAAAAAAGTGGAGAACAACGCATTCATGCTTCAAAATAAAATGTACTTCAATTTCGTTCAATATTAACTTCAGTAATTATTCTCAGAAAAAAGTAACTGCAGTAACAAAATATTAAGGGAAAATTGCCTACATACCCACAACTTTTGGCTAATATTCCTATTATACCCACAACAAATAAAAAATTCCCTGTATACCTAGAACTTTTCCCTCATAATTCTCCTAGTACCCACGCCATCACAAATGGCCGTTACCTTAAGGGAAAATGATGATTTTGTCCCTGGATAAAAATTCCTCACATAACCACAACATTTGACTTTTATTTCTCTTATACCCATAATATTTCAAAATTTCTTACACACCAAAAACATTTTATCACTAATTCCTCTTGTGCTACCATCTTCACAGTTCGTCAAGTTGCATTTGTCTTAATTTTCTAAATTCTAAAAATATTCATTTTCTTCCTAAGAGCCGCCTCTTGAATGCCGAACAATCACATAGGGAAATAAATATGAGTGTCCAATCCGCCAACCCGTAAGATCGCCAAAAAATCACACAGTATTGTGGCTCCTTGCTTGCATGTTCTTTTGTGAATACTGCAACTTGGGGTGTAAATTGGGTTAGGGACAGGAATTTTGAAAAAAATAAATTATATAACCCAATTTCAAAAGTGGGTTAGTTTGGGTTGGAAGATTTGTCAAGTATCAATTGGACTCAACCCAATTTCATATATTAGTGTACAATACAATAAATTATTAATAAATAGTCTTATTTTAGCACATAATACACAGGAACTAACTAGATATTATTGATTTAAAATAAGATTATTTAGTAATTATATCATTGTATAAGTCATAAATTGGAAAGTATTTCCACAAAAAGGATTACTTCTTATTCTTTCATATAAATTTATAGTTTAAAATAGATTTAATTAAGCAAAACATTCTTAATATTATACATTTATTAACCTAATTGCTAACTCGAACCGAACAGATTTCTATAGAGTTAAAAATAGGGTTGGTTCATGTGTGAAAAATAGGGTTGAAAAGGGTTGAGATTTTATAATGTGGGTTAGGGTTGTATTTATCCCAATTTGAGGCAACCTGACAAATTTACACCCCTAACTGCAACCCTCTTGAGTTTAGCACGGGTTTGATAAATGAAACTTGATGGACCGTGACCGTGGCGGCACGAGAGGAATTAGGGGTGAAATGTCGTGGGTGTGTAAGGAAATTTTAAAAATGTTGTGGTTATAAATGGAATAATGGTCAAATGTTGTGGGTATACAGAGAATTTTTCCATATTTGTCTATGAAAGTCCAAGGACGAAATCGTCATTTTCCCTCCAATTAACTACCATTTGTGACTGCGTGGGTGTCGAGGGAATAATGGGCAAAACGCTGTGGGTATGCGGAAATTTTTTATTTGTTGTGGGTATAAGAGAAATATTAGCTAAAAGTTGTGGGTACGCAAGGAATTTTCCCAAATATTCACTTAGAGAAGAATAGAAATGGACTAGCAAAAGTACTTTAAAGCAAAAGGAAAAGCTTCTAATGGATTTCATGAACCACTTGTCTTGAAAACTTGAGCATTGAGAGAAGATTAAAGCTAGGAAACACCATCCATTGGAGTATACCTGGGTGCCGCTTCCATTATCACTTCCGTCCCTTGCATTCAAACCAGTGCTTGCATTGTCATCCTCATCATTGCTTCCAGTATGGTTGTCAGATTCATCATCACTCTTTGACTTCGTGGACTTTTGTATTTGTACGCCACTTTCACTGCCACTACCACTAGACTGAAAAGAAGAAACCCATTTAAAAAGAAGAGAGAAATTTTGACAATTCTGCATGCCGATAGATAAAATATCATCTAGAAGTAAGATATCTTCCTCTAGCTCAACCAAAACATAGAAATACGGAAAGGAAAAGAAAAAAGAAAAAAAAAAAAAAAAAGCAATCCCCTGAACTCACTCATGAATGTAAACTCAAACCTGAAACAGAAAAATATACCCAACTCACACTGTGGCATCTCCTCCAAACATGTTGCCAAAGGTTTTTAAGCTCATTCTTTCGAATAGGCTTCACTAAAAAGTCAACTGCACCCTTTGACAAACATTTAAAGACTATACCCATAGAGTCATGAGATGACATCACTGCAAAGAAAGCTCATCACATGTAGTAGTTAAAAGTATCAAATTTGACATGACAGAAAAATATAAAAGTAGAAACCATGAAAGATGATGACAAAGGAAGCTAGAAAGATACTTACTGATCACAGGAATATTCTTTAATGTTTTGTGGCTCATAATCTTGGTTAACAAACCAATGCCAGACAAACAGGGCATTACCACCTCAGTTAAGACAAGGTCGATATGGTTGGTAAGATCTTCAAGAATTTTCCAAGCTTGGATACCATTTGCCGTAGTTGTAACTGCAGAGAAATAACATCAGAAAGTTACAAACAGGCATAGAAACAAACAAGAGGCACCATGAAATAATCATTTTAAAAATACTATTTTTATATTTTCAAAAATACTATTTTTATTTTTTCTTCATTTTTATGTGGGGCCATGTACATTTAGTTCATATACTAAAATTTCCTATTATATGTTTTTCAAAAATAAAAATTTTCACCCATTTTCGCTTCTCCACACATAAAAAGGGAATCGTTAAAATTTTTTTTGAAAAGATATGTACAAAAATTCAAAAATGAAAAAATTTGACATATAAACTGAATATACGTGCACTAAATATCTAAAAATATATAAAAATATGAGGTTGAATATATGGATGATGATCCTATCCATGACGCACCTGGCGTTACTTAATTAAGTAATAATGTCGTGTATTTTTTATTTATATATTTTATATTTTTCTTTATTTTATGTGGGCTCACATTTATTTAGTTTATATACCAAAATTTACTATTTTAGATTCTTATATATATATATATATATTATAAAATTTTGAAAAAAAGTTTCACCTATCTCACACTCTCTTGCACAGAGTAGCAGTATACACTTTCATCTCCATGAAAGGTCTGAACAATTTCTATTTGAATAACTCTATGTTAGTCTAGATCCTTAGAAGATACTGAAGATTTGTTGCTTTTCTTAGAAGATGATAATATCTTTTTGTAGGATTTTGTCAGTCTTTGAAGTTAGCTAAGAAGAGTATTTTAATTATTTTTAATTTACTTTTCCAAAAAATTAGCTAAACCGTTTGCTTTCTTTCATCTACAAAAACAACTTTTATAAGTCTCGAGAGGCATCAAAGTTGGTTATAAACAAAGTTTCTTTGCTTTCTCTACTAGTCATCTCCTTTGCATTGTTTCTTCTTCTTTCTTCCGTCTTCTTGTCTAATTATTTGAGTCTTTCTTTAGTTTTGTTTATTTTTCCTAATTTATCTATGATTTCTCCATTTTCTTCTTCCTTTTTTTTTCCAAAAGTGTTCTTTTTTAAAAATAAAATAAAATTGATTTAGGTCTACTTGACATACATCAACTTAGTATTAAAGTTAAACCTAGTGTATATTTTTGATTGATTTAGAAATTTGGTATAATAGTCCGAAACCAAATCCCACATTGAAAGGGAAGAAAGTTCTTAGTGGTTTATAAGTGGGTTTCAAGATAAACATGGTGTGACGTGTTTTAAAGCCATGCGGCAAGCTATCAGGTCAGAGCGGACAATATCACACTGTGAGGCTCATAGCCCTTAGGCCAAATGGTCTTTTTTTGAATTTATGCATTACAAGTGGTATCAAAGCGGATCTCCTCTAATAGATATGGTTCGGAGAGTTAAACCAGTGAAAGTTAGGGCTGCAAGTAGAAACTCAAAATTGAGTTGTGATTCGAGGACAGACGAAAGCTAGTAGGCTTGTAATAGCCCAGAACCAAATCCCACATTGAATAAGGGCGAAAATTCCTAATGGTTTATAAGTTAGTCTCAAGTTAAACATGATCCGACGCACTTTAAAGTTGTGTGGTTAAGCTACCAAGTCAGAGCGGATAATATCACACTGTGAGACTTATAGCCCACAGACCCAATGGTCGTTTTTCTGGGTCTGTGCATTACATTTGGCAAAACAGCCCCTACCTTCCCAGAAATTGCCAAACTATGCTCAAATTTCCAAAAGTGTAGAACTATAGCAAAGTTTTAGAAATAACAAATCTAACTCAACTTACGGATCCACAAGTTTAGAAAATTTGAGAAAACACTTCACATATTTGGGAACGTTCTTAAGGCATTCTACAAAGGTAAAATTCTTCTGCTTTTGACATTTGAGCTAGTTTTCTATTTGATTGTTGTTCAATTTATTGCAAAAGAGCCAAATCATTATTTGCTGACAATTTACTGCATTAGCATAGAATTTTAGTTACTTTATTGCAATAATCTGAAAGATAGCATTCTTTTTCTTGAGAAACGATAACTTATGCCAACTCAGTGACAAAAGTGAAAGCTTGACCAAAAATTTTGAAACCTAGTTCCCAAAACAAGAAAACGTGTAAATCTTTGGCTAAAATCCAAGGAGAACTTGGAGAATCCCTTGAAAACTAAATCACTAGTTCAATAGCAAGTGCTTATTTGTATTTACCAACAAAGAAACTAAAGGCTTGAAACATTAGAAGCGCAATCAAGTGGAGACTCAAAGGTTCTACCACAAGGATAGATTTTCGTAGCAATCAATTACAACCTTAAAGGATCCTCAAAATTCCAAAAACTCAAATATAGGCATCATCTCAACACTTGCCTCTGGAGATCATTAATAGACATGAATGTTATTAACGTGTCCATTCAAAATCCTAGGTGTACACAAACCGCAAGAGGGCAAAAATATCAATAGATTAATCATGGACAAAGTGATGAATATGTTCTAGACTCTAATGATAACTTTGACTATGAACAACACCCTGGGAATCCTTCAATATTTAGGCCACAAAATAGAGGAAACCTAAATAAGCAAGCTCCACACAGTGCCTAAAGATATTCCTTCACTAAGGATAATGAGTTTATTAAGCAAGGCAAAGTGAATGTACCAACCTATAATAGGAAGCCAGATCCTAACATGTTCTTAGATTGGCTAGATATGGAAGATGTCTTTGAATGATATGACATGTCTAATAGTTAATGAATTAGATTTATAAAAAGGAAATTGGTGGGATCTACAGAACTTTGTTGGAAAAAAATCCAAGAAAACATGCTTATAAATACATCCCATCGCCACATGGGAAGATATCAAAATCAAATTGGATGACAAATATTCGCTTACATATTACCAAAAACAACTGCTTGAAGATTTGGTAAATTTGAGTTAAGGATCATCCATAGAATATTTCGACAAATTTGAAAGTTTGATTATGAAATATGAAGTCAAAGAAGAAGAATGTGTAATCCTTACCAAATTTATCTACAAACTCAAATCTAACAGCAAAAGAGAACTAAAATTACACTCAAACAATGCAAGCACACACACGACATAGAGAATTTGCATCATTCAACTAGACACATACTTCATAAGAAAAAGAGTAATTCATTAATCAAATAAACATATCTTCCTTTCCTCTCATAGGCAACAAATTGCCTCTCACTCAGAACTTCACATAGTGTTTCTCACAATCTATTCTCTATGATGCTAAGCCCCATAGACCACATGCCTAGTTATTACTCTCACATTCCTGTGTTTACAAACAAAAACTCATGCACAATTGCATATGCACACAATAAGAGAACCTATATGCATAACTAATGCCCTAACGAATATCTACCTTGGCTTCAATTCCGCACATGTAAAGCTAACCGACTCATAGAGAAACCTACACCTTCAACCATTTTGCATGCTTTAGTGTTCATTCGACCATGCTCGAACCTACATGATTCATCACACCCCCCATGGGTCTCATGTATAGCTCACCTTCACTTTATAATCTTCTATGGCTTCACCTCTCTCATTTCTTCATTGTGACCTCGACCAGAGAATCTTCCACCAACCACAAAAGCAAAAATTGGCTTTTAGAACTCACCTAGAACTAGACATTTGTGCTCTGCCGGTACTTGCAACTTAGGACTTTATAGGAACTCCACCTATCTTTGTGCTCCCCACCAGTTTGCATAAACGTTTGGTTTTCTGAACTTTCATCAATACAATAGCTTGTTTCATCATTTTGAAAATTTTAACTCTAGTAGAAATCTTATATCTTTTAGAATCTAATGTTCCCAATAAAATCATGTTCATCCTTAAATCAGGAACATGTTTCACATCAATCAACATCCGAACAACTTCACCAAACAAGCAAATTTATTTTGTACTATATTAGCAACTCTTATCTTTGCCTTGTTTGTCATTCTCACAATACCACCATTGCACTTCTTATACATACTGAATTGTTCCTTGGATGCACACATGCGAAATGAACATCCGGAATCCAAAATTCAACCATCATCACCTACACATGCTTCTATCATAAACATCACATTACTATCATAAGCAACTGAGGAATATCAGATGATTCAAGTTCATTTGCCTTCTCTTTCCCTCTCCTTCTCTCTCCTTATATGACCTTTCTTACTACATTTCCAACACATAATATCTTTACCTGATCTAGATGAACATCTGCTTTTTTTTAGATCCATTTGGACTATTAGAAAATCTTGTTTTGTATCATGATCGCTTATCACAACCAAAGATCTCTCACCACCTAATGATACTTCATCATCACTTTTTCGCCCAGAGTAGTTTATCTGCAAAGAAGTAATAACATCGTCTAGCTTCTCATTTAACTTCAAACTATCTTTCCTGAACAACAATATCGCATCAATATGATCAAATGGCTTAAATAATGAGGCTAACAGAAGTAACTCTTTATCCTCTTCTTTGATCTTCTCTTCCAAAGCAATTAATTCTGTTATAACCCTACTAAATTCATCCGAGTACTTTCAAAAACATCTAGGCTCTATAAATTGAAAACCATATAATTTCTTTTTTAGATATAAACTATTTATCAAGGATTTAAATTTATACATGTTCTCTAATTTCGTCCAAAATTTCTCTAGGTTTGTTAAATTGATTACCTACTGAAGTGCATTGTTTGCAAAATACATCTGAATTATACTCGTCACTAGATCTCTCATCTCTTGTCAAGCATCAACACTCATCTTCTCAAGGATTTCAAACTTCTTCTTCAAATTGTACTCGTCACTGTATTTCGTCCAAAGCTTTCATTGTCTCTCCTCAAGTTAAAATATTGTTTGTTGTGCCATAGTCTAAAATCGTTTTGTCTGCTGAATACCTCCAACACGAAATTGGTTACCTTTATACTCTATGAATTGATGACTAACTAGAATTATTTTGCACAGTTTCCTAATTTGAATTGCTCTCCTTCGCTTCTGGATTGACATTGCTTCCTCAAAGTGTCTATCATTTTTTTAACCCTAGATACATTAAAATAAGAAAAATCTGAGCAATTTGAATTGTCCATGTGATTCAAAGCACCCTAGAATATAGAAATAGGTCCTGAAATCACCCAAATCAAGCCTCGAGATCACAAGATACAAACACTTTGAATTCTGTCATGTTGGCAAAAAAAGTTCTACTTGTTGTGATGGATGACGATCTGTTTGTCATCTTCTATAGCAATAATTGCATACAACCCTAGCCACTACACCAAATACCGTTTCACATGTACTACCACCTAAACTCCTAATGTTAATCAGCCAATAGATGCACTCCCCGACAAATTTCAATGCTAATACCCTACTCACTACATTGTACGATAGCTCTAAATGCCAGAGAACTGCAAGAAAATCTTACTATCACCACCTCTGCTTCTTCTTGAACACCGATGTTGGTCATCACTACCGCCTAATTCATCCCTCTCACTACTACCTATCTGCTTCTTTGATGCCAATACAAGCTCTGACCCAGTGGCTCTATTCCAACAAAGGATTCAGTACTCCAATCGGAGATTATGCGAATCGATCTGCTCACTACTAGAATAGCAATCCCTCGTCATCACGTGATGATGTGCTCTATTTAAACTATTTGTACAATCTGGCCTAGTCGTTTAGCAAGTCCAAACTATTTAGATCAACGCGAGCCACATAATTTACAACCAACCACTTACAAAATCTCCCATCGTCAACATGCTCCGAATTTCTAATCTAGAAACTCCCCCTTGAACCTCACTCTGATATCACTTGTTAAGGTTGAGAAAGCAATACAAGCACAAAAGATTTACTTAGTTTGCCTAGATGCTTACTCCGCTAGAAAAAATAAATCACTAATAAAAGAAATAATTACATCTTTCCTCTCAAAGGCAATAGATTGTCTCTCACTCAGAATTTCATACAAGGATTCTCATTCTTTTTTCCCTGTTATGCTAGAGCCCCATAGACCACATGCCTATTTATAGCTTTCACATACATGTGTTTGCAAAAACCATATGCCTAATTATAGCTCTCATATACATGTATTAGCAAATGCAAACCTATTCGCAATATCATACACACTCTATGCGAACCTATATATATTACTGCCAAGCAGAATACAAAATAAACCTGAACAATGAGGAAGATGCATATTACAAGGCTTTAGAATGAATCAACTACAAAAATAGCATAATACAAAACAATCAACTTCCCAAGCCAAGAAGACTAGGCAAACCAGAGCATTATCCATGTTAATCTCTATATAAGATTCGAATAAACCTTCACAATCCAAGTGTGCAATTACTCAAGGAAGTAATAAATTCCAATTTTAATTCCAAGCTGATTCTAGTTTACATGGTAACTGGTTAGATATTCAATATCTAAATTGCAAAAAAAGATTACATTGCATCAACGAGTCCAAATCGCATATTTGCACTGATGTCTGATATGATGAATCTGACGTTGAATTTGAAGTAGACAAAAATTGCACAAACTCACGATCCAACTGATATCGATAATGAGCAATGAGGACCATTAGAAAGTAGTGCATTGCATTATTACCACTCCAACAACAAATACTGATCAAAGATGCACTTATTTTCCACCAATATTTCAAATGTGGAGAAACAATTTGCAAGATTGTAATAGATAGATAGAACGAGTTAACACCTAAACCATACCCATAACCTTACTAAATGGCATAAGTAAATAAGATTTCGTTACTTGTGAAAGAAAGGTCTTTGGTTCCAATGGCAATGGGTCATGGGTGAATATTCAAATAAAATTCAATATGATGTGCTGGCCATGGACATAGCACACATTCTTCTTAGTCACCCATGGCCATATGATATGGATGTTATTCATTATGGAAAGTCAAACATCTACATAATCAAGCACAATGGGAAGTTTATCCTACTAAAACCTGCCAAAACAACTATTAAAGGACAAAAGTCAATATACAACATCTCCCTTTGACCTTTTCAAAAGATGTCTTGACACATTTTGACTAAAAAAGACTTTGAAAAGGACAGATATGAGTCTGGTTTAATTTTAGCCTTAGTCATCAAAGAGGATAGACTAATTAATCACTATAGCTCTACTGTAGAAAAGACGAAATTAGCACATTATTAAACGAACTCAAAGATGTGACTCCTGATGATTTACCTCAAGTACTACCACCTTGGTCGGATATGCAACATGCTATCGACTTAATGTCAGGAGCTCAATCACCAAAATTTACCATACTATAGAATGAATCCCAAAGAACATGTTGAATTTATTTGTGAGAGCGTGAGTCCATGTGTAGTACTTACATTACTCATCCCTAAGAAAAATGGATGTTGGAGAATGTGTAGATAACTACACCATTAAAAAGAAATCATAGTCAAATGCAAATTTCTTGTATCTCAACTAGATGATATGCCAAACCTCATGGCTAGTGAATTATGATGACTCTAAAATCGATCTTAGAAGCGGTTACTGCCAAAGCTGTGTTAAATTAGGATATGAATGGAGATGGGTTGTTCAAGTGGTTGGTTATGCTCTTTATCTTATTCAATGCCCGAAGCACTGTTATGAAGGCAGTGTATTAGACCTTATAACCTTTCGTTGGAAAGTTTGTAATTGTTTATTATAATGATGTCCTCGTTTATAGTCACACTAAGGAAGAACACTTAATTGAGACACATGTTAGACAATTAAATCAAATTTTTCCATGATTTTCATATTCCTCATAGTATGAAAAAAGCCCAACTCCAAGTCGTTCAAGAATAGTGGTGCCAAGTTTCTCGACCAGTTGCCTTCAAATTAGTCAATTCTATCTCTCAATAAGGGTAGGGAAGCAATATAACTTAGTGGTAGAGTGTCACATTAACATGGTGAAAGTCGTCAATTCAAGCCTGATTATCTCTAAACCCAACATAGTTTTTCTGTTTTGAGTTTTTTATTTTAGTTTTCCTATTTTGAGTTTTTGATTTACTCTACTCTCATGATCAAATAAGAAACGATAAGAGGGTCGCAGATTAACATGAGAGGGTAAGGATGGGTATTTTGCCCAGGGCGAACTTCGAGCTAATATGAAGCATATGGATATAAGTTATACCTTGGAATAAAATCCGAAATCTACTGTCCACAAATAAGGAAGCTGTAAGTAATGTAACTATGGATCTCATGGATGGTTCGATCTTGGCTCAAGGTTAAAGTTACCAACATACTTAGGAAATGCAAGTCGAACAAGAAGTGGTGTTTTCGGTGGCAAACAGGTAAGGAACACGCAAGAACCTGCCATGAGGAGGGGAACAACAGCTAAAAACAACTGCTAATACACCATAAGCTGAGGAGCAAATGGAAGAATTTGCCTAAGGAGGAGCTCACATTTGATTAGCTAGTTGGTGGGGTAATAGCTTATTAAGGTGATGATCAATAGCTGTTTCAAAAGGATGATCAGCCATACTAGGACCTTGTCAGTTAGGACATGTATTAGAAATGCTTCAAAATGAAAAATTGTAAATCAATTCTAAGAAGTGTTATTTCTTGCAACTAGAAGTAATCTTCCTTGGATTTTTAGTCTCTACTAAAAGAATTTCAATGGATCCCTCAAAAATGAAAGCTATTAGGGAATGGTTTGAGCCTTCAACTTTACCTACTAACCATAATTTTCATGGATTAGCTAGTTTCTATAGAATGTTCATTAAAAAGTTTAGTTTCATTATGACACTCATCATAAATTTGCATTAAGAAAGGAGAAATCAAATAGACTGCATCTACATCTAAGGCACCTCAAGAAATTAAGGAGAAAATTATTAATTCGCCTATTTTGTAACTTCTTGATTTTATCAAAGCTTTTAAAGTAGCATGTAATGCACTAGGGGTTGGGATTGTTGTTGCCCTTCACAAGGAATGCCACCTTATTATTTATTTCCGTTAGAAACTCAATGAAGCAAAACAAATGTATTCAACCTATGATAAAGGATTTTATCTTGAGAGAATGTTCAATGTACTAGGGTGCAATACCTCATTTTTTATATATTTTTTGAAAAATCTTTTATAAAATTGTTAATATAGTTGTATTTAACTTATATATAATAAGTTTTACAATTTTCGAAGATATATAAATATATATTTTTTATTTTTAAAAAAACAAAGGTATTTTAGTCACTTAAAAATGGCTAAAGTACCATTCTTTTTAAAAAATAAAAAATATATACACATATCCAAAAAATGGTAAATTTTGGCTTATAGATTAAATATAACTATATTAACAATCTTATAAAAAAAATCTCAAAAAATATATTAAAAAATGGAGTTTTGCACCCTGGTGCATTGAAACATTCTCTTTTATCTTGTTGTACAAGCTCTTAGATATCGAAGACTTTTTTTATTGCCTCAAGAATTTGTTTGTATTCTAATCATCAAGCATTGAGGTACTTGCACTCACGATGAAAACTTAGTTTAAACATGACAAATGGTTGTGTTTCTTCAAGAATACACATTTGTTCTTAGGCACCATGTTGGTCTTGAAAACAAACCCACTGATGCATTGAGTCAATTTGTTTCTATCCTTCAAACCACGAAGCAAATGTCATTAAATTTCATAAAGTGAAGGATGAATATCAGACATGACCAAATTTTGGAATCCATCAAATTTACTGAGATTGAGAATGGAAATCATCAAGATTACATTGACTTTGTGGTTCACGATGGTTACCTTTTCAAAGGAAAAAAATTATCAAAAGTCTTTTTGAGATTTTTCTAATATAGAAATTACATTTTGGAAGTCTACTTGATAACCTTGCTAGTAAGATCTCCCATCTTACTGTTAGTCCCAAGCTCGAATAAAAAGCAAGGGTTGGAATGTCACATCTCTTATGGATTACGAAAATATATTAAAAGTCATTAGTGCTAGCACTTTCCCTAGGGATGCACTGCAATGGAGTCTAACTATAATGAGAAATGAGCAAGCGTTGCTAAGGCATTTCTCCAGAAACGATAAACTATATTGAAGCCTGGATGTAGTGATAAATGAGCGAAATTTGCTAAGGCATTTCCCTAAAAGCAACGCACCATAACAATGTCCGCTTGTAGTGAGAAGTAGGCAAAGGTTTTCACACCTTTAGTTTAGGAAAGAAAATCATACCAAAACACCACATGAAATGTTAGAACTTTTTCAGAAAAAAAGTATGGAAGTAGTAGATGTTATGAGAAGGAGAAGAATCAATGTAGCGTGTCTTCAAGAGACTAAGTAGAAAGGAGTGAAGGGCTAGAGAGGTTAATGGATTCAAATTATGGTACGTAGAAAAGAATGGCAATAGAAATGGTGTAGGGACAATAGTGAAAAATAAATTTATAAATAAAGTTGTAAATGTTAATAAAGTAAATGATAGAATTATTCAAATAAAGTTTATATTAGGTGTAAAGGTCAAAAATATAATCAGTACTCATGTAACGCAGGTAGGATTAGGTAATAGAATTAAAAAACAATTTTGAGATAACTTATGTAGTATAATGTAAAGAATACCTAACCAAAAAAAGGTCATGATAGGTGGAGATTTAAATAGACATGCAGGATGAAAATGTACTATATGAAAGAATTCGTGAAGGTTTCGGCTTTGAAATAAGTAATGAAATGGGGAATGTCATTTTAAATTTTGTTGTAGCATATGACTTGGTTATAGCAAATACTTTATTTCAAAAAAGAAATGAACACTTAATAACTTTCAAAAGTTGGACCAATTCTAGCCAAATAGATTTCTCCCGAATAAGAAAATTGGATAGATTTCTCTGAATTAATTGTTATACAACATAGATTACTAATAATGAATATATATATATATACACACACAAAAAGAGACAATGAAATTAAAGACAATATAATTTTAAAAATTAAATGGTGAAATTTAAAGGGTAACAACATGAAACTTTTTAGTAAAAAAATAATAGAAGAAGGAAATGAGACATATAAGAAGATGAAATAGAATCAATGTGGGAACAAATGACAATTAGCATAAAAGAAGTTAGAAAAAATATTAAAAAATATATATATAAATTACATAGAGAAACTTGGTGGTGGAACAAGAATGTTCAAAAACTATAAATGATAAACAAGAAAATTTTAAAAAGCAAACTAACAAAAATGATACAAATTTACGATAATGCAAACTATTAAAGAGCTACTAAAGAGATTATTAACGATGCTAAATAGAAAACTTATGACAACTTATATGATAAATTAGGAACTAAATAAGGAAAAATGATATATTTAAGTTAGCTAAATAAAGAAAAAATAAAAGCAAAGATTTAGTGCACATTAGATGTATTAAAAGTAAGGACTAAAGAATTTTAGTTTAAGATGATGAAATTAAAGAAAGATGAAAAACTTATTTTTATAGTCCATTGAATTATACCTCAGTAAAACATTTAACATTAGATGCTAGTTTAAATATAGAAGATAGAAATATCAGTTATTTTCCAAAAATTCGAACATCTGAAGTAAAGAAAGCTTTTTAAAAAATAAGAACTGGAAAAGCTTTAGGCCTAAATAATATATCAATTGAGGCATTGAAGAGCATGGAAGATGTAGGTGTAACATGATTAACGAATTTCTTTAATAAGATTGTAAAAATAAAGTTAATGCCAAGTGAACAAAGAAAAAACATTATAGACTCAATTTATAAAAATAAGGGAAACATTCAAAATTGTGCAAATTATCGTAAAATAAAACAAATAAGTCATACTATAAAGTTATGAGAAAGAGTAATTGAACATAGATTAAGACGGGAAACTAATGTTTCTGAAAATCAATTTGGTTTTATACCAAGAAGATCAACCAATCAAGTCATTTTTTTGCTTAAACAACTATTTAAGAAGTATAGGGAGAAAGAAAAGAATTTGCGCATGATTTTTATTGATTTAGAAAAAGTATATGATCGAGTACCAAGAAAAATAACATGACAAGTAATGAAAAAAAAATGAATTAATAATAGATACATTAATGTTATTAAAGATATGAATGAGGGGCTGTAATAAATGTGAGGACTATGAGTGGAGATACTAATATTCTTCTAGTTAAAATAAGTTTACATCAAAGTTCAGCCCTGAGTTTTTACCTTTTCACTTTAATAATAAATGAAATTACTACACATCTACAAGAAGAAGTACCTTAGTGCATGTTATTTGCAGATGACATTATTTTAATAGATGAAACTAGAGGACTAAATTTGAAATTGAATAAGTGATTAGATGCCTTAGAATTTAATGGTTTTAGAATCAGTCGCACAAAAATTGAATATATAAAATGCAATTTTAATAATAGTGAAAACCTAGATAAGGAACTAATTAAAATTTCAGATTAAGTAGTAATAAAAATTAATCATTTCTAGTATTTAGGAAAAATAGTTTAAGAGAATGGAGCAATTGAAAAGATATAATACATAGAATTCAAGCAGGACGGAAGAAATGACGAAGTGTAAGGAATTTTATGTGATCCTCGAGTCCTAATTAAATTAAAAGCACAATTTTATAAGACTACAATTAGACCCGTTATGCTTTATGGAGCAAAATATTGGACAATTAAAAAACAACATACGCATACAATAAACGTAGAGGAAATAATAATGTTAAGGTAGATAAGCAGTAAAATAAGAAAAGATAAATTTAGAAATGAAATAATGTGAAAAAATTTAAAAGCAAGACCAAAGGTAATAAAATGAGGGAAAACATATTAAGATGATTTGGTCAATGTTAAATGGAGGCCTGAAATGACAATGGTTAAGAAAACAAAGTCTATTTAAGTAAAAGGTAATAGGAGAATGAAAGGAAGAATCAAGAAAACATGGATTGAAGCAATTAAATAAGACTTGAAAATAGTAAATATTACTAAAATTTAGTCTCAAACAGTCAAGAATGGTGCAATAAAATCCATGCAATCGACCCCACCTAGGTGAGAAATGGCTTATGATAGTGATGATGAAGAAGTTTGCTTGATATTTTAGAAACAATAAAACCATTACATTTGTCAAGGATAGATTTTACTAGCTATGTTCAAAGAGAGACAAGTTCATAGGAACTGTTGTTTGACACGATTGATAGATAATCTCGTGCTCATGTCGCACCTTGCCTTGTCTAAAATCAATGTCAAATCCATTCCTTCTCCACTCATCTCTAGTGTGGTTTCTCTGCCTTCGACATTAACTACCATTTCCATCTCCGTATCCTCAATTCTACATCCTCTCCTCCATCAGTCTCCTACTCCTAGCATACGATGAGAACCATTACAATCTACCTTTCACACTGCTGTTATTCTTGATTGCTGAAATTGTCCTACTGAGCAAACTATGTCTCCTGTGTTCTTAGATTTTTTTTTCCCAAATCTCGTCATTTTTACAAATTTCTTTTTTTTTTTTCCCAAAATCTAAGGCCTTTTATCTGTTCCTCTCTTGAGGCACCAGGTTGGTTTGTCACATCTTCGGCCTTGCTGCAAAGTCATTCTGATCCTTAATTCATTAGGTGGGAATAATAACTTGGGTCATCTTACAAAGAATTGCATAGGCATGGATTCTTCAGAAAGAGTCAACACGTTCACACTGTTCTGGTGGAATTCTTGCAAATGATGAAGTTATCAATTTGGAATCTACCCTTCTTCCATCGTGTGTTGGACCACTTACATTAATAATAAATGTTTCTGGTATGGTCTTGATAAAACTGTATCAACAATTGCTCATATATTCATGCATTTACCTTTATAACCCAATTTTTTGAATGTTGATTTGTCCTTAGTTGAGACCGGAGCCTTTCATCTAGATGACAATGGCTGTCACACTTGTAAACATGGGACAATGGAAAAGAAAACCATAAGGATAATAAACTTTCTGAATCTTACAAGGATAATCTGGTATCTTCAAAAAATTTCAATCAATTGAGTGATAGATTCTAAATTTAACATGTAATCTTGGAAGTTATGCATATAAACATTCGTTTATAAATAAAAAATGAAAATATTCAAATATTTATGATGGATGTGTTTGAGAAGTGATAAAACTCTTAAATGAAAAAGTTTTGGATCAAAGTTTTTAAATTCGAAAATAATGATGTGATATGGTATGGATAATGATGAGGAGTAAAGAGAATAAAGCTAAAATAGATAGGTTAGTTATATGAATAGTTGTGTAAAAATTATTAGAAAGTAGAGTAGTTGTATAGGAAGATGCAAAAAAATGATTAAAAAATAGGTTAGTCATGGAGAGTGAAAAGTTTTAGGTTGATATTTTTTCTTGTTGCCAAACACACCCAATATCATAAAAATGCAATGTTGGCGTTGCTGGTTTAAATCAATTTACTCAACAGATTCAAACCAGACCAATCCCTTCACCGATTCAATTCTAATAACGTTGATCCTAAACAAGTTGCACTCCTAAAATCATCTTGGTGCATACATGCCTCTTTGTGTGTATGTGAGAGAGAGAGAGAGAGAGAGTTTGGAAGGCAAATCTACCTATTTAGACTTCATTTGATTACATTCACACACAAATATTTTTAAAAAGATAAAAATCCGAAGATCAAAATATTTTTTTATAGATCACATCAATTTAGCAATCAATGATATACCAAAGAATTCTGCCATTTTGTAAATAATACAACTTCGGGGATAATAGGTATTATGAAACATAGATTTGTACAGTTAGCGATAAATCATGATATTGAAAGTTGCAAAGGTGATTTAAGGAAAGGCCCTAAGTCTTTTTCTTTTTGCCCAAATTAATTTGAGTTTGTTAATCCAAGTTGAATATCTCAAGTGCTTCTTAAGCTTAACATAGAATTTAGGGAAAGAGATGAAACGAATTAATTAATTTTTTGAATGTAGGTGGCCTTGTGGTTGGCTTCATATGGTTAGACAAAGCTAGGCAAACCAAGAAATTATGGAATTAGAAACAAGTTAATTCAAAATAACATAAACGTAAAAGTAATGGATAATAAATTGAGAAAAAGTAGATTTGAAATGGTTTTGTCACAAAAGAAGAGAATGAATTTGCACCAGTTCAAAGGTATGAATTTATGGAACACACACACACACGCTTATATCCGGAATTAAAGGAAGGTCAACAGAGACACATGGCTAGAGGTCATTAAGAAAGATGAAAATACTTATGCTTACTAAAGACATAACTCAAGATCAACAAGAATGTCTAGTATGATCCATGTAGCTTACTGCTGAGGTGGAAGATGAAGATGTTGAATAGGTGTCACTGAAAAGGTGTCTTGAACTAGCATGAAATGACAAGCAGCCTTTTTTCAATTTAAAAATAAGAAACTATCTCACCCATATGTGCTAATGTCAAGTGAAATAACATACAACTATAATAAATTCGTTAAAATTGCAAAAAAAAAAAAGAAACAAAGTTAAAAGAGCGAGATTGTAAATGCATTATAAGTAGCTAATCCATACAAAAATGGAAATAGTTAAAACCGTTAGACCTCGGAAGAAACCATCAGCATCAGCATATAAATCTTATAGAAAATGCACATTCATTGACATCGACAATTGAATGAAACAGTCTGTAGCTGCAGAGATAGAGCTTACTAACTGGCTCTAACAGAAGACACTTACCTTCGTAGCTGCAGTTCCTAAGCAGGGCGCTGACCACTTGTCGAGTTGAATCGTCATTCTCCACAAGCAAAACTTTGAGCGATGGGAGAGGGAGAAACCTTTCCCAACGGACCACCGGCCCCAGAGGCTGCTGCTGGTGCTGAGCTGCAGTCTGGACAGATCGCAAGGCCGGCGGATGGCCATTATTCAAATCTTTGGACATCCCATTAACCCTCGACTCATCTTCCTCCGAGAATCCCTGACCATCTCCCACAGAACCAACATCCCTACTATCCTTCTTCCCATCCCCCACAGGATGGGAGTTGAGCTCCGATGAACCTTTGTTCCCAGCGCCCACTGTGCTCACTTGAACACACCCCATCAACCAGATTCAAAAAGGCCGACGATGAGGAAAGCGTTGGATAGGACCGGTAACGAAGCCTCCACCCGACGGCAAGAGAACAGGCACATATTCCAGTATCGTCACACGACCAAATCTGACTACAACACCCTGCCAACTATGTCGAATCACGCTAAGAACCTGAAAACACCCTTAGAAATATCTCAAACAGAAAACGAAACAGATGTCATCTCATGAAACCAACAGCCATCGTCTCCGACTACACACCGATAGACGTTACAGAGCATAATTCCGCAGCCCGCCGACAATCGATTTCGCCCTACAGGACCACAACAAAACACAAAACAAAAAACGCTTTAACGAAATAAGAAAACACAAGATCATGGAAGTAAAGGCTAGCACTAACAAAAACTGCAACAACTCGATGTTTGGCCGCAAGAAAAATATTTTGTATAGAAAAAATATACAGCAGTTCGCTCAAATTCAGTGATAAAACGCAGAAAATAACTTCATGGAGCTATAAAAATGAAAATCCCCTTAGAAAGGAGATAAGAATCCACAAACAACCTCTGAGAAATGGCGGACGGAAGCAATCAGCCCACTCGATCTCCGAATCAGAGCGCGAAGAGCAAAAATTTTGAGCAGATAATTTCTAGATCGTGAGAAGACGACAAAAGTCAGAGACAGGTTTTGGCCGGACTAACGAGGAGGAGGAGGAGGAGGAGAGGGAGGGAGGAGCTTGACGGGTCGGAAAGCTAGGGGGTCGGGGAAGAAAGAAGATATCGAGACGGGCAGAGATATTAATTCCTGTGCTGTCCAGGCCAGAAGGATCCGACGTGGAGTAAATGGAGGTCTGTAGCGTTCTAGGACGGCCACGTCGGATCAAACCCACTACCACGTGTATAAAATCGGCCGCACTGATCCGCTGAGGTGGACAAAATCAAAAGCCCGAAGCTGGGAGGGCTCGCCCCGCATCCCCAATGATCCGCCAGATCGCGCCCCCGGCCACGTGGAGTGGGACGCGCGCCGTTAGATAACGGAGCGAGCTGCGGCGTAAGAAACATAGAAAGATTCGGGAAGCCCTGGCCTAGACAAGTCACTAGTGTGCACGCGCCGTTTCCGCTTTTAGCGTCGACGGGCAGAGGCAGAGCAGCGAACTGCTCCATTTTTTTGACTGTGCCGCGGTTTGGATGGAGTATGGAGTACTTCGGACTGCCGGTTTTCGCCTTGGGGCGCGTAGGGTTGGAACTTGGAAGAAGACTGGCCCTGCCCTGCAGGGGACCTAGGGTAGTTGCCCCCTAGAACCGTTGGGTTAGGGGTTTCTTCGGTTCCCGGCTGTTACATCCATTTGATCCGGGTCTAGGCGCTAGTCTTTTATTAATGCTTGTTGCCAATTCGCTGTGCGGCCTAACAATGCGAGAATCGAAGGAGAAATTATTTATTTTACATTTTAAAATTGTTTTTAAAATGTAAATCACGAATATTATGTAGAGAGGCAATTCAAAACTTAACCACAAACGTTGGTCCCTAATTTCAAGTATATTTATGGGATTTTAATAATTCCAATATATCCACGGAATTTACCTAAAAACTTACTCGCATTTACATGGTTTATGAATTAAAAATATGCCCAAATCTTAGTTAAATTTTAAATTAGAAATTTATATTAAATGTAAATCACTAATATTATTTAGGGGGGCAATTCAAAACTTAACCACAAACTTTGGTCTCTAATTTCAAATATATTTATGGTATTTTAATAATTCTAATATATCCATGTAATTTGCCTAAAAACTTACTCACATTTACATAGTTTATGAATTATAAATATGCCCAAATCTTAGTTAAATTTTAAATTAGAAATTTACATTAAAATTATACATGATTCTATAACTATAAATGTGTGATTCTATAATTGTAAAAGTACTAAAAGTTATTCTTTTGTGAATTTTTCTTATAATTATAATTAGAACATACGTATATTTATCATTTCAAAAGAGGCGTAGGTATAAATACGATTTTGTAAAAACTATATGGATATATTTAGAATTATTAAAACATTATGGGTTTATGCATACATATGTTTTTTGATATAAAAAACCCATCTATTAACAAGAATCTCCAGCAATTTATAATCCCGGAACCTTAAAAAATGGATTTTTGTCTTCATGAAGAAAATTAAAATACAATTTCTCTTTTATTATAGATATTTTCAATTTAGGATTTTCCGTTTGAATTTTGGTTTATTTCACCTGTGAGTAATTAGTTCGGCATACTTTTACACAGCTCACTGTAACAATATAGAATCGAAAAAATAAATTTATTTAGCTTCAGTTGTCATTTGTAAAGAATCTAATATCCTAACTTTTAAATTTTTAAGATAATTTTTTCAATTTTCAGTATAATTTTTCTCATTCACAAAACATAGCATCGTATTTCATTCAAGTTTCTTAAATTACTCGGAACAAGTATTTAAAATCTGAGATAGATGTGGAAATAATCAAAATTGCATGCAGCGCTCCTCAGGAGAAAGTCACACTTTTCCTGGCTTCCATTATCAATCCCATGGACATCTAATCTTAAATAAAAACAAGAATATATGACACCCCTAATTACTTAATTAGTCGCACAGCAACTAACTCAACCTAACCTACATGCATATATGCAATTCACTTTTTTTATAAATATAAATTATCCAAATCTAAGAATGCACTAGTGCTTAACGAAGGAGAATTCATAATCTACATGGAGGGGTTTCTACAAAATATATCATATACGTCATGACTATGTTCATTGCAAATTAAATTCTTATAAAATGAACCCAAACACTTGCATTTTCAACTAAATGGGTAGGTGAAAAAAAATTGAACTTTTTACTAATCGGGACGGTGGAATGGCATTGAGATGAAAAATCAAATTAGAAGATAGGGTAAAAAATGTTGTTTTGTATCGGAATGTAAGAAATTATATCAACAATAAAAAAAGCTGTATAAAAAATTAAAAAGGAATGTTATCATGTACTGAGCGTAGAAAAAAATTTTGAAATGGAAAAAGGTTTTTGAGGAGGAGAAATAGGAGAAATATCATCTCACTCTCACATTATCCCTTTGTGTTCACTCATCTTGAACGACCTCTTTAAGATTTTCTTTTATATCAATATAAAGTTTATTTTGCAAAGATAAATAGCTTAAAGGTCTATTTTTCAACATATCAAAACATAATACTGCAATGCATTTATGCATACGTGTATAAGGTTTATTTAGAAAAATCGCCAAGGACCATCTAAAATTAAATAGGGAAGTCAATGCCTGATTTGCTGGCCAACACCAGCTGGTAGGTGCTTTAGAACCTATTCCAAATTTTACAACATTCTTGAATTGAATTTGCACCACCATTTCTAAGATAATTTTTCAATTTTTAAGACAACTTTTTAAAATTTTTTACACAATTTTACCTATTTTCAATATAACTTTACTCATTCTAAATACACATGATTAAATTGTCATCTAAAATACAAATTCATTTCAAAAATTTTGTATGATGCACCTAAATAACTTTCACCCCAGTTTCTAACTTCCACCTCATTAATCTTTATGACTTACTATAGATTTTTTTTTTCTCGCTCATTTGGAACTAAAAGAGAGTATACCTACCATGATAACCAACTACCATTAGACTTTGCATCATCAATTCATCATCACAAATAGAATGTAAAGACAACTTGATGAGGATACCTCCAAAAAAAGAGTAATAAGGCAAATATCTCTACCTAACTTCAAACCATATACCTCCCACTCTATCTTAACTCACTTGCATCAAACATTTAGATCATCCAAGTGGTGACAATTATGCATTTTGAAAACTTACAACCATCCAATGGGCACCATGCACCTTTACACAATCTCAAATGTAATAACTATTGATGATCTACCACCTCCACTTCCAATTCATCAAAATTTAGTTAGTTATAAGGTTTTCTTTTGAATCCATGTTCTATGCAATTAAGTAACATAGAAATGATTTCATATAACCTCTCCATCTTTAAGATATTGATGATTGATGCAAGATCCAATCCATTCATTATATTTAATATTATTTATTTAACTATGAGCCAAGTTACATCTAAAACAAATATATGCAAGGATTACATTTACTTGAAAATATATATATTTATGTGTAAATTAGAAAAAATGCTTGAATTTTTCACATAAGTGTTATAATATAATAATATTTTATATAATTATTTATCCACGTAACAGTAATAATTTAGATCATTTGGATGTTAAAAATATTACTTAAAAATTATTTTATTATATTAATTTTGTAATTTATAGATGGAATTCAATATTTTTCATCAACTATTGAGATATTAAAAATGAAAAAAATTATATAGGAGAGTTTCATAAAAATTAACTTGTATATCATATATTAATTTCTACATCTCGGTTTAGAAACTAGATGACAATCATTCGATTGAGCCTCAGTGATGACATGAGCATTGAGCCTCAATGTTCACTATAGTGTGAGCCAGGATTTCTATTGTTTATTCTTAACATTTATATGTCAAACATAACCTGTTTAGCTGTTTATAAAAAAAATGATAAAACTTTTAGATGAAAAATTTTTTTATATAAAAGTTTTTAAAATCGAAAAAAATGACGTAACATGATAGTGGTAATTATAAGGAATAGGTAAGTTAATTATTTAGATAGTTATGTATAGATGATTGGAAAGTAATATAATTGTACAGAAATATACGAAGAAATAATTAAAAAATAAGGTGGTTATGAAAAGTGAAAAGTTTTGATTAAAAAACTTCTATATGTGGCCAAACATATCCTTTTTATATATAATTTTTTATTTTTTTAGTATTTGTTTCTCAATTTCGAAAACAAAGAGAAAAAATATATGGCTTAATGCTCACATAAGCATTGGCTCGCTGCTCTAGAAACTAATATGAGTAACTAAGGTCAGTCCTACTGTACACATGTATGCCAATGGAGGCAGGAGCTGACTCAGCTGTAGTAATTAACTATATGTTCTAACCATCTAATTGCTAAAACTATCTTGCAGCTCTACCCACTTCATCAGAAATGGGAGGAGTTTTTCATGTCGTTCAAGAAACATTGTTTATAATTGCTGTTCAAGAAAACATTTATCTGTCATGCATCCTAGCAAAACCCTATCTACTTCTTGTCGGCATCACCTGATGGTTCGATTATTCGATTCATGGTGTGTAGTAGATACACCAACGGCTCTCTATCTTCTTGCCCCATGTCCTATTTTTCAGTTGTCATTCATCAAACTACGTGGGCTGAGAAGAGTACTACGTCCGCACATACCCAGCCACAGGCGATATGGAACAATCACATTTAAAATACTATAAAAGAGGAGAAGATAATCCTCACAATCATCAAGGATGCACCTAAAGAATTCCTAACAGCTGTGGAACTCTCTTAGAAGAATCCTTTTCTGTCACAACTCTCAACCGTCCTCACAATCCTAATAAAAAATCAACACCCATATTTGGACACTTGATCCGCTACACATGGAGTGCTCTTGGAGAAGAGCAAGCGTAGTCGGCTAGCTCAAGGAACATTTGCATCTGCTTTTTGTTCCATCTCAAAATGCCATATTCAATTCCCACCACAGCTTAGATCCCAAAAAAAATAAAAAAAATAAAAAAAAAATCCCACCACAGCTGAATGTAAGTAAACCCAGCTCAAACTAATTGATGGTAATAGAATAGAATATGGGATCTTGGAAGATGCTGCCATGTGAATGAAAGTTCAGGTTGTGGATATTATGCATTGTGCCAAAAGCCCAGACACAAGCCATACCTGCAGCATTGTATGGTCTTCAGCGGCTCTCTTCTGCACGCATGCTGATCAAAGTACGCCAGCAAAAGGAGAAAGTATCTGAGAGAAAGAATCTTACTTTAGAAAGACGCATCTTATTCTTACCTTGCTTTTGGACGGACTTCATGCTCACCACCGTAGTAAATTTCATTAAATGTAGCTAATTTTTTCTATAAATATTATATTTTGCTACTTTAGTTATATTTTGGTTACAATCTATTATTTAAATCTCGTTGTCTTAAGATATGGCTAATGGTTAAATATAACTATTTTTACATGTAATGCAATAAAAGTAATTCTTAGAATATCCCGACAATTTTTAAAACAACTTATCTGGGGCATGTGAATTCCAATTAGAAGGTTGCATATATTCTCAGGACGAAGATAAGAACACACGAAACCCTAGATTCTTTTTTTTTAAGAAAAAGGAAAAATGGGGACCAGTAACAAGTCGACCTGAGATTATTGATGTCAAGACCGTAAAATAAGTCGATCTGTTAAATATGTTTTGATTTCCTTTCTTTCTATACATTAAATTAATATGATTTGATATTTCTAGTATTTCTCTATATTTCCATTTTTTTACGTTTTTCATACAATTATCTTTTTTTTATTTTCTTTACTCCAACACATTGACTACATGTATTTTTATAAATTGGACAAATGGGCAAAATTTTAGGGGGTAATTGAGAAGTGATAAAATTTTTGGATAAAAGTTTTTATGTTACACATTACTATATGTACTTTTGTAAAATGGAAAAATGGGCAAACTCTTGGGGTGCAGTTGAAAAACGACAAAATTTTTAGGGTTTGTTTGTTCGAGGGAAAAAATGTTAACTAAAACTTTTCATTTTTTATAACTACTTTATTTTTTAATTATTTTTTCACATTTTTCGTGTGCAAACTACCCTATTTTTCAATCATTTCTATACAACTACCCATGCAACTAACATATCTATTTTAACTTTATTCTCTTTACTTCACATCATTATCCCTTATCATATTACATCATTTTTTTATTAATTTGACGACTTCTAACTTAAAAACTTTTCATCAAAAATTTTACTCCCAATCAAACACACCCTTCGATAAAAAGTTTATGTAAAAGTTTTTCAAAACTAGAAAAAATCATATGATATAATAGGAGTAATAATAAGTAATAAAAATTAAGTTAAAATAAATAGATTAATTATATGCCTACTTGTGTATAAATGATTAGAAAATATTACAGTTGTATAAAAATATATGAATAAATATTTAAAAAAAGGATAATTGTGAAAAATGAAAAGTTCTATTGATAAACAAATATGCCTTAGTGAAAGATTTTTGAAATAGATAGAATAATGGTGTGATATGACATAAGTATTGATTTTGAGAAAAAGGAATAAAATTGAAATAAATAAGATAGCTATATGGAAAAATGAAAAAAAGTAAGAGAAAAGTAGAAAGTATAAGAAAATTTATTATATACAATCATATATTTGCAACAACGTATAAATTTAATTATAATTAATGAGAAAATTTATTATATAGAATCATATATTTGAAACAACATATAAATTTAATTATAATTAATGCAACCAACGCAAATAGATTTGGAAGCAATCCTTAATAATATTTACAATCAAATAGAAACCGCTATATGTGATATATATGTAACCAAATTTTAACATTATACATCTACAATTTTCTAGTCAATTTTCTCTTTATTTTTATATACCTTACTAGACTAACTCTATGTTTATTTAAAGGGATTTGTTTCTATATAATTTTTTTATTTTTAATATTTTGATGATTTATAAAAAATCTACTTCATTTGTTCTATTGGTCATCATTTATATTATTGTAAAAATGATTTTATTTGTTTAGTATTCTTATGCATGAGCCACATCTACAAATGATTAAAATGAAAATTCTAAAATGATTTAATGTTAAATATCAATTTTTAAAAAATATTTTATCATAATTATGTAAATAAATAATTCTATAAAATATTATTACATTTTAATACATATTAGAACATATCTAAATATTTTTTTAATTTACATATGAATCTATTTTTTAAGCAACTATAGCTCATGCATTTTTTCTTTTGAAAGAGCAGCTCATGTTCATCTTTGATTTAAATAATTTAATCTCTTGGCTAAACAAATTATATTAAATAAAATGAAATAGATTAAATTTAGCATCAATCCTTTAAAAATGGAGAGTTAAATTTCGCATCAATCCTTTAAAAATGGAGACCTAACTAAAAAATATTTTAAAAAATGTAATATAGCTTATCCCTCTGGAAGAATAGCTACATAACGTGCTAAAAGATAATTAATCAATCATTGTTTTTCTTATATATAAAAATTTTGAGTAGACCCCCGTGATTCTTTCTATGTTTGATGTGACCGTGCCTTTTTTTTTTTTTCCCTGATTGAATATGTGACCGTGACTTTATACTCTCAAATCCTAACTCTAACAAAAAATGTATATTAATCAACAGAAATTAAAATCAGAACACTTGAATGAAAGTATAAAAAATAAATTAAATTAAATTAAATTAAAAAAACCAAACTTGAGAAGTTGTCTACTGCACGTTGGCATATACGATTCCCCAGTGGCAAAAAAGCGTGAAAAGTTCAAACTGGTGGTCTGAAATCTGTTACAAGCAAAAAACAAAAAAACCAAAAAAAAAGGGGCACTACTGGAGATGCGGGAAGCCAGAAGGTTCGGAAGAAATGGACTGACACTGTAATGAGTTCTGGTATATGAATCATGCATCCACCTGTCACTTTTTATTAGGGCATGTTAGGATGGTGAATTGAGATGAGAATGGAATTATCATGAAGAGGATAAAACACTGTTTATTAAAATTTAAAAAATTACACTGAAAATGTCAAAAATTATATGAAAACAAGAAAAGTAAATTATCATGTATTTGAAAATGAGAAAAATGTTTTTTTAAGTAAAAATTTTCATCTCATTCCCGTCTCACCTCAGTCCGCTTTTTTGTTAATGTTTTTTTAAATACAGAGTACTTTTAGAAGATGTTTTGGTTTCCCTTTCGATTTTTCAAATATATATATAAAAAAGAGGGATGATTTTATGTGCGGATGCATGGTAGCAACCATGCATAAATCTGTCTATATTTATATATATATATATATCTTTTCGAATTTCAAACATATGGGTATCGAACTCATTTGGTAAAACTAAAATATTTTAATGATAAATCTCCAATTTAAATTATAGTGAAAGCATAATAATCTAATAATTAAGTCTTTATCTGTAACTACAAAATTACATCAGGTGTCATGTCATTAATTAAAACCGTTCTAATTTCACCATACAAGTCTAATTAATTTTGCTAACCACTTCAAAAATAAACATATATAATTGCTTAAATATAAAATCAAATACTCTCCAATTTGGCTTCTTTTATACATCTAAAATTTCGTAACTTATATCCTTTGCTCTTCCCGTCAACTGAAAAATAATTAAATTGGGTTGAATTCGGGCAAATTTAGTAAGTAGAAAGCAATAAAATTAATTCAAATCACAATATTAGAAAGAATTGATGGTACTAAATTAGATAAATGCGTTCTCCTGCCTAATGATCACGTAAAACATTCATATAACTATAATTATTTGATCCTTGCAACACGCATTTTAATAATAATATTCTGTGTGGCCTTTTTGATGCATATCATAATCATAACAAGTGCTTCTGCTTGGCTGTGTGACTCTCAGGTCATACACAAAATCATATGTTCAAAATATATATACTAATAACATGCATGACATAATCCACTGTAACATCGTAAATCAAACGTTTAAAATCACACAATTGATACTGTATAAAATTCAATATAAAACCATTTGGTATTCGCTAACTCTAAACCCTTTTCAAATAACTAAAATTATCAACACGATCAATCATGTATGCAAAAAATCATAGAAAATTTTAATTAAAAAATTCTACTTACCTCGGATCAATAAACCAAATATTTCTTTCATAGGTTCCAACGTTTACACTTAGATCCAGCACCCCTTATCATTAAAACATATATTATAATTTATCAATAAATTTTCTATGATTAATAGCCGTGATTTCTTACCCAACTTTATCAATAAATATATTTTTGGATATAAGTATGTATTTTCTTATTTTAAAAAAGGAAAATTTAGTCATTTAAAAATAACTAAAACCTTTTTTTGAAATCAAAGAAAATATATACATTTTAAAATAATAAAACTTAATATGTATGTTAAATACACCTGAATTAATAAATAGGTTTTTCACCCGGGTGCATTAAGTCACTCCCCCGATTTTTTGCCCAAATTCATATAGAAATATAAATAAACCACTGCCCAACTTTCAGATTAAACAATGAAAATTTATCCCACAAAATTCAACTTTAAATGGTAAAAAGTCTAACTTGAACCTTATTTAATAATGTAAATCGTCTCCATTCAGATAATTCTCACCAAATTTAATTTAGCACACACCATTAATCCCATATACATATGGAACTAGAGTTCTCTTAATTATTAATATATAGTATCAATAACTCCAAATGTACCATTTAACAATTTTACTTATTAATAATTTAACTATAAAATATTTTCTCATAATGCCAAAACACCTGGACTCGTTCATCACATGAAATCGTCGGACATCCACTTCAAAAGTATAATATATCAATATACTATTCATAAAAAAAATCTGGTGGGCATTCATTTAATTGAAGCTAATATAATAATAATTTATATGCATTTAAATAAAAGAACCAAGAGGCCATGTCCATAAAACCTTTTAATTGTTAGGACCCTTTTCAAGTGGACCTACCCACTTCTGACGTTACTACAAAATATGATATGTTAATTCGTTTATATAACATTAATAGCAAACAACCACAGGACGTCCTTACATATGTGTGATACACATTAAAACCAGAACTTCTGTACATCTCTTGTAAATAGTATTATGATATTAGATACTCGAGCACTTGGATGATACAACCCTTCTCCCAATTCAATAGCATCCGGATTCTGCTTGAATAGATATAATATTATCCTATTGCCTACTCAACCCATGTAATAGAATAATAAGTGGACGTCCAACCACATGCCAAAAACAAAACCCGGGAAATCATCTCTAACCCCTATATGCTCTGAATTCGTCAAACTGTTAATAAGATATTATTAAATTATTCACCTCATTTAAACACCCGTTCAACCATCCACACAAATGGATACATTATTATATTATTTATATCAAAAATGACAACCGACAAATCATCCATATCAATGCATATCAACTGAAATAATCCGAAAGGTCTTTACTTCTAACATTTATTATCATATTATGAATTTGCCCGACTTTATTAACATCCAACAGGTCTAATTAATTTAAAGTAAATTCATGTCTTCAAAAATTTACCACTTTCTATAAAAATTCTGTTAGTTAAATTTCCATCAATTTAACTAATAGAAATAATTTTAACTCCAGCTTTACTCAATTGAAATTAATCACGCTCGTATCTAAACGATTTAACCAAAAGGCATTGTCGGACGTGGCCCTTCATCACAGCCACATAATAGATAGTGTCAAAGAACCACTTAGAAAATATATATAGAGACGGGGGGTTGGGCTACACCTGTGTTCCGGTGCAGTTGTCCAAAAAATTAACCCTACACATATTAAGGGTGTGTTTGGTTTGAGATAAAACTTTTAATGAAAAATTTTTAGGATAAAAGTTGTCAAATTGATAGAAAATAATGTGATATAATAAAAGTAATGATAAAAAGTAAAGAAAATAAAGTTAAAATAGATACGTTAGTTGTATGGGTAGTTTGTATAGAAAAATCTGAAAAAATAATTAAAAAATAAAATAGTTATGGAAAGTAAAAAGTTTTGAGTTGAAAAGTTTTAATTGATATATTTTAACTTCAAACAAACACACCCTAAAATGCAATGAAATTTTATACAATCATTTATCCATATATAAATCATATTTTAGACGGTTTGGATGTTAAAAAAATCACTTTAAAGTTGTTATTTAAATTACACTACTTTATTATGTTGAATTTGTACCATTTTCATATGTGGTCCATGCACATATCCGATTGGCATGAAAATTGATATAGTAATAAAATACATTATTCTAAATACAATTGATGGAGTAAATTATCATTTAATCATCATGTGGGGCCCATTTCAGCGCCATTGCACCCGAATATATATAGAAATATCCAGATACAGCATCGCTGAAATGAGCCCCCCACGATCATAAAATTATAATCTATTCCACTCATTGTATTTAGAATAATATATTCTATTACCATAACAGTTTTCATCCCAATCAGATATGTATATGGGCTCTATCTGAAAATGATACAAATTCGACGTAATAAAATAGTTTGATGTAAATAACAATTTTAAAGTGATTTTTTCAACATGTAAACCATTTGCTATAAAATTTACATATAGACAAATGATTTATAAATTTTCATTGCATTCTAATGTGTGAGGCCCACTTTTGATCAAATGTACTGCTATCCAGTGCAGTTGTGCTAGACCGGAATAGCTCCTATATATAGAGAGATCCAACCATGAATGCATTATTTAAAAATTTTAGCTCTAAATCAAGCGGTAGCCGAAGTTATGTATTAAATACAAAATAAATCAATATAGATAATCTAGAAAAAAATTTAAATGATTGAAAAATACCTGATATATCAAACAATCAAATATACAAAAAAAGGTCATTCCAACTCTCAACAAACTACACAATAAAAACAGTAGAGCAAACAATTTCTTTATTTAATCAACATGAAACTATTCCCCTTTTAAATAGAAGACTAATTGAGCAACATCAACGAAAATATAATTTCATACATTTATGAATAGTTCAAGTAGCTGTCAAGCCACTTATGAGAGAATGGTCACATACTTCAATCTTATTATGCTTAAGAGATTGTAGATTTAATAAATTTCAAGACTTACTTTTAAGAATGGTAGAAATAAGCTTATACAGTGGACCTATCTATTTTAACTGTTACCCAAACTTCACTATTTCCTTGTGTATATATATAGGGAAATAATCCAGTGCATGCGACTGCACCGTGCAATCCATGTACTGTGGGCCTCACCTGATCATAAATGGAAAATCCACCCCACCCATTGTATTTAGAATTATTCGCTTTAATAGTATACCAATTTTCATCCAAATCCAACATGTGTGCAGTCCCCATCTTAAAATAGTGCAAATCAACGAAATAAAATAGTTTAATTTAAATATCAAGTTTAAAGTGATTTTTTCAACATCTAAACCGTCTAAAGTATGATTTATATATGGATAAATGAGTGTA
>JAXCLR010000063.1:49871728-49891505 GCA_035584095.1 Annona squamosa | reverse complement strand
AAGTATGATTTATATATGGATAAATGAGTGTATAAAGTTTCATTACAATCTAATATGTGTGGGGTCCATTTTACAGCCGACTGCACAGGATAAGGTGTGTATATATATATATATGATCTTGCGCTTGGCCATGATAACATTTTTCAACTGCATTATATGACCCAGAACTCGATAAAACAGAAGCAACTCAATACTACCAAGTGACAATCCACCCTTACATTTACCCTGTTTCACACAGTGAGAATCACAAGAACACTAATAAAAATAAAAGTCAAAAAAACAGGAGACAAAAGCAGCAGGAAAAACCGGGAAGGCAAGATAGTTGAAAGATTACAAGTACAATAAAGCAGAGTTGTGATTAGCGATGATCAGTCTTGCCATCATCATCTGTACTTCCATCTCCAGCATGCCTGCATGCAAAACAGTGCTTGCTTAAGATATGTCCAGACTGGAAATATTGAATTTTAAACATTGCAAATAATTTGACATGAGTACTAAACTGAGTCAAAATGCAGCTGCTTTCCATCCACTCCTTCAAACAATTCAAACTCAATTTCACGAGACCAGACTAGGGTGGCAACAATCAAGCCGGGGTCGAATTGTACCATTTGAATTCCCATTTTCTTCATGCAGTTACAGAGACAGTTCAATAAATCATCCAAAGGCGTGGGGACAACTGAGAAATGCAAATGCTTTCCATCCACTCCTCCAAACAATTCAAAATTGATTTTAAGAAACCAGACTTTTTGGGTGGCAACATTCAAGCTAAGGTTGAATTGTACCATTTCAATTCTCATTCTGTTCATGCAGTTACAGATCATCCAAAAACATGGGGACAATGTAGTTACATATCACGTTTCAACCAATAATGAGTTAAGGGAACTCTCATGGTATTACAGGAATAGTAGAAGCTCCAAAAGAGTATGAACACCTCACATACACATCTCCAAAAATGGTAGAACTTCACATATAAGTTAAATCCACTTAGGATAACAGTTTTATTTAACAAAACAAAAATAAATAAAAAATAGGTTTTATGGTCCAGGCTAACAGACTTGTGACTTTTAATATATTTTTTTTAATTTTTAGGGTGTTTTCATAATTTTCAAATTTTTGAGGGGCATGGAATTTTTAAATGAGGGTGAGCATTCAGGTTCCTCCTGAGCTCTATATCTAGTTGGAGCAGCTTCAACCGTAGTTCTATGGTACATGAAGCATACTTGATCAGAGACAAACACTGCCTAATTTTTTAGCAGAGAGTATAACAATGCGGCCCCAAAAAAAGTGCCATGCTCATCTAACCATAGCCCGAATAATTCTAATCCACTGGTTAACGTTACAGGGCCATTAAACTAACAAGTCAATTCAACTGAAGCATGATACCTTCCAGTTTTGAGACTTAATATGATCTCCACAGCAAGTACAAAGACTTTATCAGGCACATAATACATTTGGTTGCACCTGCCATAATGATATTTTGTAATATGGCTTTTTCAGATCACTAGAAAATGTACTAAAGATAAATTACATTCTATTTTGAAAAAAACTATCTTTTCTTCCCAATATATTTATTCCCTAGCTTCTTATTCCTATGAAAATGCAGGAATTTCAGCAATGGTGAAGCTGAGTAGCTCATATATGGCTTGCCCCTAATTACTTTAGGAATAATGTATCATTGGAAATAATGGATTGGTAAATTTGAATTGACTCTGGGGTTTTCTTTGGTCTAGGTGATCAATGAGTTTCAAATTCTTCTGCTGCTTTGATACTGTGGGCGTTTTCCTATTATGGTAACGGCTGCATGATTCTATTCTGATGTGTTATATGCTTTGAAGTTTGCACTTTTAGTAGAGCTCATAGAAAATCAAGATTCTTCTGATTGTGTATGAGGAATAATTCATTTGGCAGATTCTGCCAAAAGAAACATCACTTGTGGCTTGACAGTATCGAATGATCTCTTCAGAAATAATCCTGGCAGTTCTCTTGGTCTAACTTCTCTTTTCTTTTCTTTCTTTTTTAAGATCTCAATGGATAGAATTTTTGTATGATTAAATTTGTAGCCTCAAATAATTTGCATAGTAATGTTGAATTAATTAAAAAAATAACAACACCAGAAGGCAGACAAGTAAACACAATTCAAGTACCCAGGGTTAGTTTCTTTGCTGCTTCCAACCAGGCGACACAGAGAGAAACCTTGATCACCATGTAAGCAGGGAAGACAAATTTAAGGCTGTTACCTGGAGAGAATTTGGGCATTGGCAAAGAATGTCAAACAGTTCGTTTCCAAGAGAGGCATAGACAGAAATTTCAAGATCTATAACAGGAAATAAATATTAAACAGTTCATTCACAGTAGAGAAGATGCTATCCCAATTGAAAGCATGTATCTAGAAGGAAATATTCTGTTAAATTATCTCTACAAACTAAAATCCAAATAGATCCATTCACGATATGACGCTAATACAGGCAGAAGCAATAAATTTTAGAGGAACAGAAAAATACAAACATTTAATATAACATGTTTTTCCTCAACAAAATACAAAAAAGGACAAAAGGACAAAAAATCCAAAGCATACCGCCAAGATGTTGTCAGATTGCGGGCTTTCCTGTCTAGCTGAATGTTTTCCAAGGCATTCGACGCTCGGATCATTTCTTCAGAAAGATCGTCATTGTCATATCTCCAATTATATTCATCCTTCCTATATCCAGCCACTGATGACCCTGTTCTGCGGTCTGAAATGACATAAAATTCAGATGATGAAACTAATAGCTGCAAAGATGTCAAAGTGCACAAAGAAATATCTTTCATTACTTACCAGATACCTGGGAAACGGGAACAGTCCTAGCATATCCACAGACAAAACAGTCATATGGGAGAGAAAAGATTGTGCATCAGTAACATCATCAATTCCATGAATGAAATTGAAACATGATAATGATCAACTACCTTCCTAATGGTGGTAAGCCACCAGCAGCAGATAATGATGATGATGATGATGATGATGGTCGACGGACATTCCTAGTTTCCATACTAGATATAGACTCATTTTCTGAAGGGATCATTCTTCTAGCAGCACCTGTTGTTTGAGATAAGCTCTGCCAATGAATGGTTTTCAGAAGGAGACACGAAAGAATCTTATCAGGTAAAGAGTGGGGAACTTTTCAAATAAGTCATGGCAAACAAGTCCTAGTAGCTGTGTATTAATTATTAAAGGTAATGAATTTTATCAGAAATCAAATATTCAACCAAGTCATTACAAATATGTGCTGGTACATAAATTTTTTAATGGTACTGAATTCATTAGAAGTCATGCACATATTAAGGTGAAATGTGCTGCCAGATTCCCTGAAGAAGTCATGATAATGACTTTGGAGTAGGCTTTCAGCAAACCAAGTTTCTATATTGCGCTTTTTTCCTCTTTCTGCTTGGGATTCCTTGACCATCAAAGACAGAATCACTAGGGATATGTGGATGACTTCTCTTCTACCTAATGCAATTTCTGCTCATCTTTATCCATTTATATCACCTTCCATTATTTATTTTGCCTTAATGCCTTGCGGGGAAAAAAAAAATTATAGTCGCTGTTTTTTGGATTATGATAGTTCTTAGAAACAGGAAAATTTAAGAGCAAGCATCCATCCAATGAATACGAAGAGAGTGCCAGACCTCAAATTTTAAATATCCTTCAAGAACATCCAAAAGAAGAGGGCCACCATCACCAGTCCTGTTTACATCGTAACCATTTTTGCTAAGAAAATCTCTCAGCTCAGCTTTCCAGAAGTCCTTTTGCTGAAAAAGAAACAAAAGAAGGTGGAAAAAAGAAAAGAACAAAGTTGTTAAAGATCTTGATGTATAGGGAATTATATTATTACCAAATTACACTCAGGCAAATAAACTTTAAGCGTGTGGCCTAGTTGGGCCCATTCCAAGTATTCGCAGACAAGTGCTGTAAGCAGCCTCCCTGCATACAACACAGAATGTATCAAACTTTAGACTTTGGAAAAAGAAATGCAAACCCATACCACTTTCTCTTTCATATTTCACAACCTCCATAAAATAATAAATACCAAGAAACGTCTGAATTAATGGATCACAAGCAAAGAATGTGCGCAAGAGAAAAATGATCAGAATACTACCCTCCAGAACGTTAAAGCATTAAAATTTAAAATCAAATAAAACTACAATTCCGTTCGCAAAATTTTGTCAAGATAAAAAAAAAATTCCAATTGTTGCTATTATAAGAAGAAATATAATAAAAAAAACACTGAGAGCAACATATTTTATCAATCATTTATAATTCTGTACTTCGCAACGGTTCCAGGAAATTAATAGCAGATGATTGATTCCTAGAGGGCAGCAATATTAAACTACGCATGACTATGTTTGACATGGCCCACCTGCAGGTTATCAGGGTAAAGGCCAAGATCATATTGAACATAATAACAGTGAATAAGCCCAAAGAACTGGGACAAAAACTCCAAGCATCCATACAAATTATAATCTAGCAAGCAGCATGCTAGAAATGAAATTGCAAGGAGGATGAGAGGAAGGATAGCCATCTTGTATAGCAGCTTTGTCTCATGAACTCAAAAACAAAAGTTCCATAACTCGTGAGCTCCTTTGAAAAACTTTGAGTTGTCATTCTATTTTGTCAAGTGGATGCTAAAAGATTTTCGATTGATTACAGTATCCACATCCAGGGACATTGACAGTACTTCCTCTGATAACAGAACTCCTGAGTCCTGACTAAAAGGGACAAAGGAAGAATAAGGCAACAGTCAACTACAGAGCTCTAATGTAAGCCGCATTGCCTCCCATTCAGTAAAACAATACAGACAAGACATGAAATACTCAATGAAAAGAATTAACCAATAGTGGAATGGAAGAACCATAAAGACCCATAAAGAATGGGGCAGTTTATGAAGAGAAGCTGGGTGCAAAATGGAAGGAACCTGGGAGTTGACATCTTGAAGAAAAACTAAATATCATCTTTACAAAGAAGATACTGTTAGAAGCATTGTAGCACCGCGTCACTTGGATAGGATGCAAGAAGGCCAAGAAAAAATAAAGTTGAACCAGAATCGGACCATAGCCCATATTTAATGAGCCCCAAAAAACATTTGGACCATTTTTCTAATTCTCTGAAGTTTTGCTTTGTAATAATTTTGTACTTCTTTTTGTAAGCCTCTTTCAACATCATATATTGATTGTAGACTAAACTAAACTCATTTAACTTTCCAAAGAAATACGACCAGTGTGTTCTCTAGACTAGCACGAAGTCTGCAAACAGAGATCCGTAACACCTTTCGAACTCTCACTAAATTCATAGTTGCATAACTGAAACACAACAAACATCATTGCACATAATGCACGGATAAATATAAGTTATACAATACAAAACACTATATTGCAGCAAGAACCTCTAAAGGTTAATTAAGTGGTAATAAAATCTAAATAATAATGAAATATCTACAACTCAACATCTTAAAAACAAATGCTTTGGAAACCTGATGGAGAAGCATGTAGTTGCCTTGCGCGATCATTGCAACTACCAAGTAATGCAGGTAGCCCACTATCTTCACTGACAATTGCCCGATCCTCCTCTTCGATAGCCTCAAATACACTTGCCCTTAGCTCTGCCTAATATCAAAGTCAGCAGCATAAAAAATTAGTAGATTAAGGGAAACAAATGATTAAAATTGGCACAAAAAACTCAACAGAGAGATAAAAATATATACTTAAAAGGGGAAAAAAACGCCAGATGAGACATCTGAGAAATTAGGCCATGCAATGTCACTAATTCCTCATTTAAAAAAAAAAAAAAAAAAAGCTAAACGCATGATTTGTGAAGGCCCCAGAAGCAAGTAGAACTGATGCCTGCGAGAGGATGAAACTAAATATACAGTATGTTTGGCAATGAGAATAAAATGTCAAGCTAAAACTTTTCACTCTCCCTAACTATCTTATTTGAAAATTATTTCTTCACATATTTTTCTATAACTACCATATTTTCTAATCATTTCCACACAACTACTCATACAGCTAACCTATCTATTTTTAACTTTATTCTCTTTACACCTCATCATTACTCCTATTGTATCACGTCATTTTCCATCAATTTAACAACTTTTACACTAAAAACTTTTCATCCAAAAGTTTTATCACTTCCCAAACACACCGATAATAAGCGGATTAGGGAAAACATGAGTTGTGACCATAGAAGGGATATGAGTTGGTGTTAAGAGAAACTTGATTATGAAAATTGTCTTGATCAATGATCTTAGAAAACCAATGATTTAGAAAATCATTTACCATCATGCAGTATAAGAGCCTTCTGAAGCATATTGCGGAATCTACACACGACCAACTTAATGTGCATTTGGTTGCTTGTAATAGGATTCGTAGTAGGACCATTCACTGTACTATTATCACTGTACAGTACAATCATCCCTCAATACAAACAAGATGTGTATTCACAAGACCCCATGTCCTTCTTTTTGAACACCGTGTTTCCTATATATGCTCTACTTTCATTTATTTATAGTTTTCCAATTTTTTTTATTTTTCAAATGCATAGATGACAACAGTATTCGTCAGAATATTCTATCATTTCTATAAGAAGCTAATCACTAGCCTAAATGACTGTATATGCAGCTTCAGAAGAATTTTTAAAAAAATATATGTATACACACCAGTGTATGCAGCTTCAAATGATTTTTTCTTTAAAGGAAAATGAAGAAAATAGAAGTTTGATAATGATCCATATAAATAGCATGAGACCATTAAAAAATTATCATACCATATACATGGCATCAGCATGATGTATATAGTATGTAGAGTGGAATACACAAGAAATGCATTTGGTAATACTGAAATTATTCAAACTCGCAGATGAATATCAATAAGAATGTCAAGCGTGATTCTAGATATCCAATACAACCTCAAAGTCATCACACCCCTCAGTTTCTCCATGTTTACCTCAGTTGTTGCCCTATTGTAGGCCTAACAAAACACTGGACAAAGCCTGCTGAGGGTAAAAAGTCATGGGAGTGTCCAAGCACAAGATTTACCGAAACAATAAAATCTTTAATTTGGACCCAGCAAAAATAAGTCATTCATGATAAAGTGCAAGTAACGAATTGTTTAGTCTCCGTCCACAGCATTTTCATCAAGAATTCCTAACTCCCCGCAAGTACTCTTTCATTACACATCAAAAGGGGAAACATAAAAACCCAAAAACACAAAAAAAAAAAAATTAATATCATCATTAAGCGATAAAGCGTCTGTTTTAACCATGATTAATGCAGCTGTCAGATTTTACCAGTCATTAATGCAACGAAGGCATGAAGTAGCTGATTATGATCCCTTCACCCAAAACGAAAAACGTGTATTGTCATCCAAACAAACAATTCGAACAAAAAATGTCAGCAGTCACATACTTGCATCCATTTATGCATCCAGACACTATCCTCTTTTGAAATTCTGGGAATCAGAAGTCATTTTCTCTATTACAAAAGAAATTGAAATCAGCCTACAGATTCCCATTTCCACGGCCATTTAGGAAACACGAGCAAACCAAAAAGAAATTCAGCTTCGCGGCAATGCAGTACAATTCGTAGAGAAGAAGAAGGAATTCGGAGAGGAAACTTTCATTTCCGCTCCGTGGAATTGAAGATCTTCGAAAAGCAGGAAGCGGGAGGGAACCTACCCTGATCTTGGCGAGAACGCCTTTCTTCTCGAGCGTGCGAGTGACTAGGGTTTTCAGGTCCATCATTTCCCTTGTATAGTCGTCCATCTCCGCTTCCCTCCCTCGCTCTCTCCCCTCTCTCTTCTGCGCTGCGTCGAAGAAACCCTCGAGCCAATTTCTTTCCGAATGCGAGCTGCCAGTAAGCAGTAGCAGAGGAGGAAAACTCGCCTTGTCTGTGCGCGCCTTTCGTAAGGCGATCAGACACGGGCCGGAGCTGAAGCGTGCGGACCAGGGAGCTAGCTGCCAAGTTGGCGAAAGCCTGCGCGGAATGATTTGAATTTTGGACTGCCATACGTGATTTCTGAATGTTGTCTTTTTTTCACATTTGAATTTTCTGTTAATCTTGTTTTTTTCTTATTCTCAATCATATGTTAATCAGTAATTCTAATTTTCCATTAAAAACATTTATTTATCTTTATTAATTTGCTTATAATAATTTCTTTTATATACGTCACATCCATCAAATCGTTCTGTTCTTTTGGAAAAAAAACATTTTCACCTCTCGATAATGAACTAATGTGATATAGTATGGTGTGATCTTGAATAAGATTACTATTGGTTTATATTTTACATTATATTTTAATTTATATTATAGTCAAGCACCAACACTATTTTTGCAAAATTTGACAATTAAATAAGAAAATATAAACCCTACTGGATTTTGAACCCCCGAACACACTTAAGGAGGCATCACTTCCAGCCGGAGAAATAAATATATTTTGGAAGAAACAACAATTTTTTTCAGTATCAAAGGTGCGTCTATGAAACAATTAAAATTTTAAATTTTTTTTTACAAAAGTTCTTAAATTGTGGAAAAAATGATGTGACATGTTAAAAATAATGTTGAGAAGTATAAAATAAAATTAAAATAGATAAATTAATTATATGAGTAACTAACTAACTACATAGATATAATCGAAAAATAAGATAATTGTAGATGAAGATATATAAAAATAATTTAAAAATAAAATAGTCGTGTGCGATAAAAGTTTTTATTTGAAAATTTTTACCTTTATCTAAACACACTCTAAAAGTAACATCTAGCTTTCTCATTTCATACAATTTTTCTCAATTTTCATATCTCATATGATTTTTCTATATTTAGCACACGATAATACTTTTTACATCTAGAATTTATCTCTCATCCAAAATTATAATTCAAGTTTTGAGTTTGTGGGTGCTCGGCCATGTGAACTTCAAATAAATAACTTGCAATGTTGGTCATAAGTAACAAATATAGATCAACAATACAAAATTTATTTTGGCATTTGGGAATTAATAATTTACATGAATGAGGAATGGAATAGAAAAAAAATTGAAAAATAAAATAATATGTGGTATAATGAAAATAAAGTATAAATAGATACTCAAAAAATGTAAATAGATAAAGTAAATGTATAAATATATACAAACTGATTCAAATATATGAATAAAAATGGAAAATAAAATATGTGATTAAGATGTTAAGGCTCTGCTTTTACGTAATCAAATTATATAAAGAGAGGTCTAATGTAAACATTTAATTTTTAAGATGTTAACGTTTAATTTAAAATCTAATCTTTTTATTGTATCCAATTATTTATTTATCTATGAGACCAAGTTTCATCTTAATTAAGTATGTTTATGAGACACATTTGTCTAAAAATATTTATTCACTTGTAAAATATAAAAAATACTTAGATTCATTTACTCACATGATGGAATATAACAACACTTTATAAAATTATTTATCCACCTAGAAATAATATTTTAGATGGTTTAAATATTGAAAATATAATTCTTTCTAGCATTAAACTATTTTAAATGAAATAATACTAAACAAATAAGAAGGATTCTGTAATAATATAAATGATACTAAATACAATAAATATATTGAATTATCTATCAATCATTAAAATTTAAAAAATAGATAAAATTACATAGAAGAGAGGTTTTGTAGAAGCAAATTTGAAGGTGTTAAGATATAATGCCTCAATCTTTGATCTAAAAGGGACTTCAAGTGTTAACCCGATACCTATCCATGTGGGATCCAAATGGAAGAGCAAGTCTCTCATAACATCCCAAAATTTATACACAATAGAAAATTATTGAAAAACATCGCTGAAGTTTCTCCCTAGATATTAAGGTCACAACTATACATTCAATATTCATAATGCAAGCATAAGCAAATTTTCAATTGAGAAGAGATGATTTCAACCACTTAATCGAATATCAAATAAGTAACTAAGAAGAAATTTTAGTTTATTTTAGTTTGCAAAAAATGAATATATATATATATATATATATATACATATATCATGTGGATCCTCGACCAATTCCATTAAAATCACCAAAATATACCAAAAAGGTGTACATGAGAATTAGATATATATTAACTTCTCACTACATGATATTTCTCACTCACAACCTAGTCCTATCATGATGTCTTGCAAAAATATTATCTTGCCCCACTAGAGGACTTACATGCTTATCATCCATAGGTGACAAAACAATAATACGAGCCTGGGTAGGCTTAGTAAGTGGTATACAATTAATAGGTCTAATTCAAAGTCAACGGTATATCAATTAATACATATATTAATGCATCTTATGTGAATACCAATGTTATTAAAATTGGACTGGACCGGCCGGTCCGACTGGAAACCGGTCTCATGTCCGGTTCAATCTAGTACAATTCAATTCAGCAACAAAAAAATCGCCCGAACCAGTGAACCAGCGGTCGAACCGGAAGGACCGGTTTAACCGAGTTCAATCGGTCAGACGGCGAGTGGTAACAAAGTAATAAACTAATAATAAATATATATTAAAAAATGAACGAAAAATCAGAAAATTGGCAAATCGAACACCTGAGCCCGACACCCTCTTTCTTCCTCCTGCTTGTTGTGATTTTGGAAACCCTAGTCGCTGCCTCGCCCATGAGCCCGCCGGCCTCGTCCTCGTCAGCTCGCCCTCATTTTCGTTGACGTCCTTGTCGTCGTCCGCGTCCTCAACGCCAACGCCAGTAGGCTCCCGCCACGCCCACTACCTCGCCTGCATGAGTGCACGCGCTGTCGCTAGCGCACTCGCTGGCCTCTCGTCGTCCGCACCTTCCTCGTCGTCCACCCACCTGTCTACTCGCGTTGTCCGCCTTCGTCTTCCTCGTCGGGCACACGCTGCCACCCGCGCCTTCCGTCGGGCAATCCGCCACGTCGTCCGCTGTCTCTAGTTGCCATCTCTGGTTGCACCCGTCGCCGTTGCCATCTCGCCGGTCAGCAACAAAACTGCAAAACAGCGTACTCATTGCCTTAATCTTGAACTTGAAATTTTTAACAAATTTTAAAATGTTTAGTATTCTTAGTTTTAAAAAATCAAAAGACAACAAATAAAAATAAAATACCAAACATATTTTAAAAATCACCAGATTTTACAAAATGAAAATAATCAAATATATGTGAAGCCCGCCTGAAGGGTTAATGCGATTAGATGCATTACGTCACAATCCATGATGTTTTAGATATTGCAAATATAACTTATAAATAGATACACATATTAAATAATTTTATTAAATTAATTTTACACGTTTTTATTCTTTGTATTTACATTTTAACTAAGTACATATTGCAATCCTAGCTCAAGGTGTAAATTTAATAATATTGCTAACAAATTAACTATAGTTAATAAAATATTATAATTAATTAAATGATATCGCATCGGTTAAATAACTAAATATGCAACCACTATTTCAATTAACTGTACGATTGATGCACTCTTCCATGATTTGAGGAAAAAATGTCAAATGACGAATGATAAATATGAATAGTTGATTATAAGGAATATACTTCTAATTATAAGGAATGGTTGATTATTAAATATTGAAAAAATATGGACTATTTTTAAACGTGTTAGCAACTTAGCATTGATTTTTTATGTTTATGAGCTTCACTTATAACACTTATAGCATTGATTTGTGAAATTCACTGCATGATTTATCGTTGATTGTTTATATACTAATATTGAAAAAATTATTTTAATTGTATATTTATGAAAATTATGTTGACTACATGATAAATGAATTTTTCATTTTACAATTTTAGGTAATTATTTAATCGTCATGTCGTTATCAAACCCATCTGAAAGTGGAAACTAGTCTATTAATACAAGATCAAATGCAACATCAGTAGCTGGTAGTATAATAGATTCTGGGTCAAAACCCACTAGGGGAGGATTGATATTGCATGGAATCATGTACTAGAATTAAAAAAAATAAATACAAATGTTTATATTGTGGGAAGATTTTCTCAGGATGAGAAATTCAGAGGGTGTAAAAGCATTTGGCAAATGTAAAAGGTGATGTAGCTATATGTAAAAAGGTCCCACCTAATGTACTTTTGAACATGAAAAATGATCTTGCAACTAGTTGTACATCAGCAACCATTAGTAAAAAACCCTCTCTTCCCAAAAGTAGCCCATTTTCTAACTACTAAGTTATTGATGATGATGAAGATGTTGTTGTGGGCCCTAATTTGAAAAGAAACACAGAGGGTAGTTTAAAAAAAATGAAAGGACCTATTGGAAGTGTGTAACCATCCATTAAGAGTGCTATGGCTGGTAAGGATGCAATTGAAATGGCACATTCAAAAATTGCAAAGTGGTTTTATACTTCATGTATTCCATTTAATGCTACAAACTCTGTGCACTTTCAATCTATGTTTGATCATGCATGCTCAATTGGATATGGATTTAAAGTTCAAACATATCGTGATTTAAGAAGTTTCTTATTGAAAAAGAATGTGAAAGAAGTAAAGGATCAGATTAAATCATTTAAGGGAATGTGAAAAGAATTTGGTTGCTCCATAATAGCCGATGGATGGACAGATCAAAAGGGAATAACTTTGATAAATTTTTTAGTATATTATCCTAAGTGAACTGTATTTTTAAAGTCTGTTGATACTTCCAAATTCTCAAAAACTAGTCAAATGCTTTCTGAATTATTCGTCACAGTTGTGGAGGAAGTTGTATCTAAAAATGTTGTGCAAGTAGTAATTGATAATGCATCTAACTATCGACTTGCGGGTCATTTACTGAATGATAAATACTCATTCATTATATGGACATCATGTGCTGCACATAGTACCGATTTGATGCTAGAAGATATTGCAAAGATGGAATATGTGAAAAAGGTGATAGAGGAAGCTTATACTATTTTAACATTTATCTATAGTCATAGCTTTATTTTGTGCCTGATCAGAAAATTTACCGGTAGAAAAGATATTATTTATCATGCTATAACTCATTTTGCAACAAATTTTATAGCATTGCAAAGTACGTCGAACTTTATGCATGAATTATGGGCAATGTTCACTTGTAGAGAATGGATAGATTGTAAATGAAAAAAATTCTTAAAAGGGAAGAACTACTTCTAACTATGTTTTGAGTTCTTTTTTTGGAAAAGATGTGAAATTGTTAAGAAAATATTTGAACCACTTGTTCGTGTATTACGAATGATGGATAGAGATGAAAGGCCTATAATGGGATACATTTATGAAGCAACGCGTGAAACTAAAAATGCAATGCATGAGACTTTGAAGAAATTTAAGATGTTTTGTGATCCCTATCTTGTAATTATGGATAATCGATGGGAAAATCAATTTGGTCGGCATCTTCATTTAGTTGGTCATTATCTAAATCTACAGTTTCACTACCACATGGATGAATTAACGAAGATAATGCCAATGCAAGGGCTGCTTCAAACTATCCATCGGTTGACTCATTGCGATGTTCATATCCAAACAAGTATTATTCATGAGATTGATTCATTTCACTACGCGCATGATGATTTTGAAAGCTCAATTACTTTTCATTTTCGCTATACTCAATTTTCAAGTATATGTATTAACTCATAATCTTTATGAATTAGTTATTTATTTATGAATATTTAATTAGTATTCTAACGGTGGCTTATTTGTTGTGGTTATTTGGTGGCAAACTCATGGATTTGGCACTCCTAATTTGCAAAAAAATGCTATGAAGATTTTGAGTCAAATATGCAGTTTATCTGAATGTGAATGCAATTTGAGTATTTTTTAACGCATTCATACAAAAAAGAGGAATCAACTAGAACACCAAAGGCTATGTGATCTTGTATATATTCAATATACTTTACGATTATTTGATAGGTATGAAGTATAAACTATTGTTACTTTTTTTAGAAATGTAAATTACCCATGTTTTATTCCAAGTAACCTCTTTGTATTTTTTTATAGGAAGAAGAAGAAATATCAATATTATGATTCAATTTCTTTATAAGATATTGATATATTAGAGGAGTAGGCGGTAGTAGATGAGTCTCCATTATTGACAAATGAAAATGTTGACACTTAGTTGCGAATAGATCAACCAAATAATATGAAAGAAACAAAAGAAGTTGAAGACATTGGTATTATACTATAATTTTTATTCAATTATGTAAAAGTAATGTTTTTATAAGAAAAATAGTAGTATGTAACTAATGTTTTCACTTTTTTGTATTTTAATTTAGGAACTCTGTTTGGCGAACAAAGTGAAGATGTCGTTGTTGACCTTAATAAAGAAGAAAATTGAAGTCTTTTCTTTCAACATTTGTAATGATGTGAATGATGGATTTTCAGACAATAATGTGTATTTGACTATTTGTAGACTTTTAAAATTTTATGTTTGTTGGGAATGATGTGTTGTTAGATTTTAAAATGTTATATTTGGTCAAAATGAAATATTTGTATACTTTTAAAATTTATGTTTGATGAGAATGATGCATTTAATGGTTTATAGACTTCTAAATTTTTATTTTTTTGCTGAATGTAAGAGATATTCTTAATTTTCATATTCTTATAGGTTATTTAATTATTCAAAATTTCAACATTTATTTATTTATTTTATTTCTTATATTGTGAAGTATGTTTATAGCAATTTATCAAGATACCGAGATAAAGAGGAAGAATTTAAGAACCAACAACCAAACAACAACGGTCATAACTTATTATAAGTTTAAGTCTTTCGGGTCAATTAATGTACTTAATTTTTCTAAAATTTATGCTTAAAGTTTTTTTAAAACTCGCTATAAATTTTTTCTGCATGTTTTGTTCTTATATTGTGGTCCTTAAAATCTGACATATATATTTAGAATTTATAAAAATATAATTTTATTAATATATTTATTTAAAATTTTAAAAATTTAATATTTATGACATCATAAATATGTCATGCTGACGTTACCAGTTCGAACCAGTTTGATTAATCAGTCGAATTGACTTGAATCAGACCAGTTCCTTTACCAGTTCAATCACCGGTTCAGTTCTGACAACACTGGTGAATACTCACCACTCCATAACTCCCCTTGCTTTACTAACGAATAAGATAGAAATAAATTTGTATAATATACAATGACTTTTATAACTGAAGATGTTTCTCTTACATTGATGTTAGACCCTCACATCTGCAAAGCCATTATGTGACTCGAAACACCTCTCTCACATTGAGTACATGGCCAAAATCAACATCACCCCCTATATGACAAAATGTCTCTCTTTCATATTGATGTTAGGATCAAGGCCACACAACTATTTCACACCTATATATGTATATATAGGTGTTTAGATCATATATTTGCTTTAAGAAAGATTAATTTAATTACGATGATTAACAAATCATTAAAATATTATTAAAAATGATCTGATGAATATGTGTAAGTGTACTTAGATATTATAACTCCAATTATATATATCAAAATAAAATGAGTAAAGTTTTAAAGTGTAGAGATTTCGCTCAAGTCACAGTTTCGCTTGGGTGATATTATAACACCTGAATTTACTTACTCATGAAAAAAATAAAAATAAAATAAAAAATATATATTTTCAAGCTGGACGCACAGAGGAGGAGGCCGTGCATCCGACCTGAAAAGATTAGGGCTCTTCAAGTAATTACAAGAAGAGGAAAGAAGAGCTCTCAAGTAAATTACAAGAAGAGGAAAGAAGAAAATACGGAGAAACCTTACCATCATTTTTCTTTTTTCGTCTCTCTCTTCTTGCTGCATTTTTTTAAATGATGGGCTCTATTCAATTTTCTAATTAATTACTCCTATTTTATTATTTTTTATATAATGTATAAGTTAATAATTATAATCATATTAGAATATCTTCTATACATTGTTTGATAAATATTCAATGTACACCCTAAACATTTCTTAATATTTATCTATCTTTAATTAAATCCAACAATGACATTAATTAAATGATTCAATTTATAATAATAATAATAATATTTTTTTGACAATTTTAAGAACACTTTTTTTTCAATTTAACATGCCGCTATTAATTTAAATCGAAAATTTGATATTTGTACATCAAAAATTGAAACTTGGGGCCTCACATAAAATCATGCAAAATCTAAGTATAAAGAAATGACAACTGTGCATTTCATTCTATTGCTACCTTTGAATGTCAAAATCATCAAGAAAAATATGTTAATGGTCTCTTCAAAATGATCTCGTGATGCTTGCATGAGATAGAGAAATAAAAATGAGAATGCAACAATATGTGTTGAGAATAAAAAATTGCTTTGAAAAGATAAAAAAAAAGTTATATTGAGAAAATGAAAAAAACATTATTATGAATGAGAAAACTTATCCTGTATACATTTCATTAGAAATTTTAAATCCTTTGCAACATTTTTTGAAACTTGAATAAACGACATGTAATGTTTTATGTAATGCATCTCATGCCCAAGGGTCCATTTGGAAATATAGGTAGGTGAGAAACAAACTCTTGTAAATATTCTCACACACGTCTCAAAAAGTGATTTAATATTTTAATTATCTAATTATACTACTTATTCATTTTTACTCATTTATTTCAATAACTCATTCACACGACTATCCTTTATTTTGACTTTATTTGTATCATAGCTAGACACTTTGATGCTTCTCAAAAAAGTTGTTTTCTCAATCTCTCCACTCACTCACTATCATGTGTTCGCATTATTGAATTGTTTTAGAGTTTGTTAGCATGTTGCATTTTGAATGATCAAGTGGCTAATATGGGCGTATTTAAAGTGATATAAGTGGAGTAATGTTTCAATGCATTAATGCACAAAACCTTAATTTTTAATATATTCTTTTGAAAACCTTTTTATAAAATCGTTAATATATGTGTATTTAATCTATAAACCAAAATTTACCATTTTTAGAAATGTATATAAATATATTTGATTTTTGAAAATAAGAGTAGTTTAATCATTTAAAAAATACCAAAATCCCTCTCTTTTTTAAAAATTAAAAATATATATACACATTTTCAAGAATGGTAAAAGTTAAATTATAGATGAAATATACATGGATTCCAAGTTTTATAAAAGAAAATTTCAAAAAAAATAATAAACGAAATGTTTAGCCGATTACATGAAAACACTCTTACATGTAAGTGGGAGGTTCAAAATTGAAATGTTGAGTAAACACGATAGCCTCATTCCTTCACCTCTAAAATATACTTCAATTAATTGTCTAATCATATAAAAAAAATTTCAATGTAACCTTAGAAACGAGAACCATTTAAAGGATGGAATAAAAATTAATTATTTGTATTATTTAAAATTATTATAAAAGCAAAACTTACTTTGATCTAGTTGTTAGTAAGCCACATCTAACGGGAAAATATACATAAATTATACAAATATTTATATATATTCACGAATGCATTAAATATAATCATATGCAATTATTTGTCAACATAATAATGATATTTTTTAGCATGTTACATATGATATGATTTGATATGTTATTTGCTTGACTATTCTGATGGTTGTATTATTTTTTTATATTTTAATTATTTTTCATATTTTTCATGCAACATCATGTCCGTCCTTTTTATAAGCATTAATTATCAATTTTGTAGCCACTGAGGTGTTACTTTAATGGTCAAGGACTTTGCCCAATGATGTTGGCGTCCTTGGTTCGAAACTTGACAGACACGTTTTCAGAAGAATTTAGTAGTGGCGTTTAGTCTCCCCGAATTTTCTGTAGGATGAGATGCTGTAATATCATAAAAAAAATTATCAATTTTGTACAAAACTTTCATATCATTCTTCCATTTTTTATTTTTTTTTATCACGTCTACTTATATCTTCCTAAACATATTCAAAAACTACTGATTTTATATCATTACTTACTGGGTCACGATTTGATGAACTTGCGTGGACTTAGCTTTACACACCCGATGCACAGTTTTCTTTTTAATTTTTAATTTGTTGGAATTCATATACAGGCCTAAATATGAATGTCTAATACATATAGTTGCATACTTCTTCATGCTTTAATTTTTATTTTGAATTTTAAAAACATATGAGAATGTTTTTTGATTTAAAAAATAAAAATAAAATATAAAAATAATTAAAGCATGTAAAAATTATATATACGAGACATTCAAGCTTGCGCCTACAAATATATAAATTTTTTAAAAATAAATTATGTATTCTAATCGGTGCACTGAATCCAATTATTTATTTATTAGCCAATGATCCTTTTCTCCGAATCGAGCTTTAGTCATCCCCTCGTTGGGAGTTTTTAAAATTATTTTTCCATTTTTTATATCCACGTATGGGTATAAATATGCTGTTTTGTATATGCTTTTTACATTTTTTTTTTTTGGTTAATCTTGAATTTCGAAGATGACTCATTTATTTGGCAATGGGCGTGACTAGGGTAAGAAAGACTCGGAGCAAGATCACATGTGAGTGGTAAAAAAATAAGAAGAAGGAAATTACTTTTTATATATATATATATTTATATGAAAACTGACTTATAATATTTCTGTTCGTTGTATTTTTTTACAATTAAATCATGACCAAATAACTTTTCTATTTTTTCTCAACCAAGGCACTCCTTGCTATATCAAAGTCTTGACTTTCTGTCGCTAAGGTTAGAGCGCGTATTAGCCGCGCTATGCATATGATTAAAGAAAATTTCTCTTATAACTCGATTTGTTTCTAATTGTTAACATCTCTAAAATAATTTATAATTTTTTCCTATATCCAAACATTTCATCCTAAATTATTATTGCGCACCATGCCAAGATAACAATTATCTATCCATTTAAAATACAATTTGCCTCCCGTAAATCTCTCAATCCAAATAATTTATCCCTAATATAATTCAATGAATGATAATATATTATTAATTTGTGATATTAAATAATCTAACTGTTATATTATGACCGAATTATTTGAATGACTGAAATTTTAGAGCGTAAATAGCGGCTGCTTGGTCATCGCTGTGGCAGGAATTTGTGAAAAACTAAAGGCAAACACAAAAGAAAAAAAAAGGAGATTTTTTTGTATTTAATTTTTAATATATTCATAATTTTTATAAATTTTTGTTACATTTATAACGTTTCACCATATATTTCTATTAAATCTATGCCGTTAATATTATTATCTTAATTGATTTATATCATTTTTTTGAAAAGTGGGTGATGTTAATATTAAATTGTCTCATTTTTAAAAAATTTGGAATGCGGCAAAATACACGGTAGATGATGGTTAAATTGAGGGGAGTTCAATTGTGTGGACATCCAGTGTACTACACTTATTTTTTTAATTTTTTTTAAAATTTTTTTAATAAAATTGTTAATCTAAATGTATTTAATATATGTATCAATTTTTACTATTTTTGGAAACTTTTAGATATATTTTTAAAAACAAATAATTGTTTTTTAAAAATCTAAAAAAATCTAAAAGTCTCAAAAAATAGTAAAAATTGATACATATATTAAGGGTGTGTTTGACAATGGTTAAAAAGTATCAAGTTAAAACTTTTCATTCTAAAACTTTTCACTCTCCACAACTATCATATTTTTTAATTATTTTTTTCACATTTTTCTATACAACTATTCTACTTTTGAATTATATCTACATAAATACCTACACAACTAAGGGTGTGTTTGTTTGAAATATAAACATGTCAATCAAAACTTTTCAATCTAAAACTTTTCACTCTCCATAACTACTCTATTTTTTAATTATTTT
>JAXCLR010000063.1:49839567-49865849 GCA_035584095.1 Annona squamosa | reverse complement strand
CATCATTTTTTATCAATGTGACAACTTCTACCTCAAAAACTTTTCATCAAAAGTTTTACCCCCAACCAAACACACCCTTAATCTTTCTCTTTTTCCCACAGAGTAAATAGTTAGCACTTAGCACGCCTGCATTTTCAGTCTATCAACATCCATATTTGTCTTGTCCATAAATTTAAGATTGATCAGTTGGCTTGCTTTAAGTGATTGTATCTGTATATTTAGCTACTGACTAAATGAATGTTCTTTTCAAACTGGGAGAAACTATGCCGACCTTTATTCTGGATCTGTGAGCTTTAGCCAAAGGTTCTGATAACAGGAGTTTTGAATAAAAAATTTTGATGTTTGTGGGAATTTAACTGGAACCAATGCAATGAACTGTAGAGGGATATTAATTTGAAGATATTTTCTCTCCAATTCACCTAATGCGACTATATATTTATTTTTTGGCTATATTTCCTTCAGTTTGTTGTATTTTTTCCCCTTATAGCTATAACAGAGATATGAATTCAGAGTTCGGAAGATGTAAAAGTAAAAGTGGGAAAAGGAAAAAAGTGAGAAACCGATGTGATATGATAGGAGTAATGATCATGAGGAAAAGGAATAGAGTTAAAATAGATAGGTAGTTGTATGGAGAGATATAAAAAATGATTGAAATGGAGAGGTAATAATAGAAAAAGTAGGATAGGTAGATAGTTAAGATGTCAAATCATATCAAAAGGTGTGTGTGGAAAGAAGTGGAATTTTTTTTTGTAAAAATTTTTACATGTTCTCAAACGAACCCTCAGTGTTAACACGTATTTCTAATTTTGTCACACTGTTTCCTTATCTATTATGTGTTATTGACATGATTTCATTTCTTCTCTATATGCTTAGACAAATTTTCGTTTCCCAAACAAGTAAGTTCTCATGGTGCTGATGATCTATGGGGAAGTAGTCCTGTTGAAGGAGAGGAAGAGGTGATATGTATTCTCTAATTTCTGAAACATCTATTCTGCTGCTGCTGTGTCATTTGCTTGTGTTTCTGTGTCAAATGTCTATTCAATCTTGCTTTGGTCCATTGAAGTTATCACATTCTAATTCTAGCCTCTTCTTCAAAGCAGCATTTTCAAAGGTTTAGGCAAACAAAGTACTTATTCTAATCTAAGTAACGAACCAAAAGTACTGCACCTCTTTGGATTGAATCTCACCCCCGTTTTTCTTGTCTTAATATGTATTGCCTTTCATTTTCCTAAAACATTAATATATCATCATGCAAATCCCTCTCAGTATAAAATCATTACTATCAATGTATATGTTTATAATTCCTCTAAGATTCTTTCCTGGATTTAAAAAAAAAAATCAATAGCTGAAGGTGAACAGGGGATTCAATTCTCTTGGGGTGTGCTCATAGTTGTCTAGGTGTCTTATTTAGTGAGGCCGTAGCTGCTTGTAACTTTTCAAATTAAGTCTAGTCCATGGTCAGTTCCAGTGCATCAGAGTGAGGATAACAGAAAAACTCTTCACCTATCATTATACTTGCTAGAATTTCTGCAAGGAAGATACTATTATGATGATTGTTTATTCATCTTTCAGTCTCAGAGCAAATTATATTGAACGTATTACCTGATGCTAGCTGGATAACAAACTGAAAATGAATGATGAATCAGTGGAAAGTAAAAGAAAGTTGGAGATAATAGTGATTGTTGAATGGTGTGATTGCTGGATGGGATCATTTTCTGTCCTGCACATTTGCCTTGCATAATGTTTCTTTCACCATTCAAAAATATTGCATGATACAGCAGCAGGAGTTTCCTTCTCCTTTATATCGGATTTACTTTTTTAGCCACCAGAATCCATGAAGAAAGATGTGAGAGAAATTTCTATGGCACGAGTTGCCAACCTGATGTGCCAACCCTCACTTTTTACTCATGCTTGGGATTGGCAATAAGATGGAAACTTTGTTTATGATCATCAACAATGGCACAACAAAATCTATGCAGCTGACCCCATATAGGTGGGAAACAGCTTATGATGATGATGACTTTTTTGGCTGCCAGTAATGAGCATGCTTTTAAATTTTCTCTTGGTGATAGCACATTATGGGTGTGTTTGGGAAGTTATAAAACTTTTGGATGAAAAGTTTATAGTTTAAAAGTTGTTAAATTGATAGAAAATGATGTGATTTGATACGGGTAATGATGAGGTATGAAGAGAATAATGTTAAAATAGATAGGTTAGTTGTATGGGTAATTGTATAGAAATAATTAAAAAATAGGGTTGCTGTAAAGGAAGATATGAAAAATTAACTTTAAAATATGGTAGTTATAGAGAGTGAAAAGTGTTAAATTGACATTTTTTACACGTTTCTAAACAGACCCCATGTCTTTAAGAGAAGTTTATTGATGACCGAAACATATTTTAAGTTTACCTGTATTTTTAGCCTTAGGCCATCTCATTTTTATCGGCAAAGTTTATCTCGTCAACATGTTTCTAGATATCACAGTTAACTAGAAAGTGCTGTAATTTTAAGAGGCTTAGATGAAGGAATATTTTCAGCATTGCTAGCTGCTTGATGTTACAGGAAGAGTTCCAAATTATTAATTTTGTCTTAGTTTATATATGTATATAATTGGTCAGGTTGAAAAAAAAATGCCAAAATTTCTTTTTATTGCATCTAGACATCTTTCATATACGTTATTCTGGGATTTGGGTCATGTCATTTCAAATCCTTCACTTGCTTAAAAGTATTAAATCGTATGAGTTTATAAATGGATATAGTCAGTGGGGTTTAAAAAAATTCCAGTTTTCTTGGATTTGGACATCTTTCACGTACCTAATGCTAGAATTTGGTTCATGTCATTTCAAATCCGTCGGTGGCATGACATGGGAATTTGTTGTTGTATGTGTAGTTTTGTGTGTGTGTGTGTGTGTGTGTGTGTGTATTTGTCACTGTGTTTATTCTCTTCTTTCCAGACCTTATCTGAAACCACTTAGCTCCGTGAATACGGTTTTAAGTTCTCACTTATCCTTCTTGCTAATGCACATGCTGTTTTGTGTTGCATTACACTTTCTACTTTTATATAGTGATTCTAACACTCAATTTGGTTTTGTGATGTTTTTTCTTTAGAGAAAAAAGACTAAAAAGGAAGTGATGGGGGAGATAATCTCGAAGAGCAAATTTTACAAGGTACTCATCTGCGAATATAAGCATTTAATCTGACAACTAATGATTGTATTTTGACATGCTGTTTCCTGTCCAGTATTTGAGGTGGCTGCTGTATCTTTATTTTATTCCGGTGTTGAAAGAAAGTGGAGCAGATGGTAGAGAAATTAGGGATCTGGTTAACTCTAAGATGGAGTTTATTACAGTTCATTATTAATCCTCTCTTGATATTGATTCCAACTATCCATTTAGTGGGGGTTGCTTTTACACAGATTTGCAGCTTCTATTTACCAGCGAACTGTATTTTACTGGTCAGTTGGGCCACAATTTGTCCATGGATTGGTTCATATTAGAATTGAGCATGATGTCTGTTTATGAAAATCAGTGTGGTTCTAACTTCAGTTGAAATTCTGTGCATTCTTGTTTAAGTTTACTTGCATTTAGATTTTGGACCATACCAGACTCTAAATAGCAATCCTCCACTAGTAGTTAGTTATCATCTCGCCTTTGTAAATGGTTTAAAATGACCTTGATTGGACTACCCATGAATGGTTGAACTGCAGTTCTGAAGACTGAGTAATGTTTAGACCATCTATTAATTAGAAGAGAAGGACCATGGTAGCCAAGAAAATTCATGTTGGAATATTGTCCCAGCCATCTGGCTGACAGAGTGACAGTATGATCTGATTAAGTTTTTCTACGAAGGCTTTTTTGTTGAAACTTGTAGCCTGGGCTTGCACACAATTGGTATACTATTCTTCTCAGATTCATTCAAAGATTGTAGTGAATTGGTGCCTGGAAAATGGATGGTTTAGAACATTGGGTAGCAACATGCAGTTTGGGAAACTTACTTTCTGCTTCTCCCTTCGGTGTTGGAATTGGTGTTATTCTTGCAACCATTACCCTTCTATGTGATGGGTTTCTGGACCTTTAATCAGCCTTTTTGTAACCTTCATTTCTTTCACCTCACAATATCCACATCCGGGCTTTTTGGTTTTGGATTGCTACTAGTTTGGGAACAAACAGTTTACTTTCCGCTTGTTCTTTTCATTGTTGGAATTGACCTTACTCTTGCAAACCTTATTATATGATGAGTTTCCAAACCTTTATCAACCTGTTAGTAACCTTCATATCTTTCACTTCACAACATCCACATCTGGGCTTTCTGATTTTGGGTCTGTTACAAGCCAGGTTAGCCATTCTGAGTAGCTCTGAGTTTCTGATTTCTGAATGGATGTAAATGTCATCTATGTGTTTTACTTGGATTTTGGGAATTTTAGAATATATCTTTTGAATTCAATTGCTTCAGTCTCTGCTTAGTGCTCTATGGTACTTGTCTTTGAACTTGAGCCACAGCTGTTTGTATGCAAGCATAATGCTTTTGTTGTCAATAGATATCATTCTGTTAATTTTAAGTGGATATTTCTTTGAACATTCTGACAAACATGTTGCTCATGTCAATAGCTGTGGGTTGCTTGAAGAAACATTTCTTTCGATGAAAGATCGGAACATGAGCTCTATAGCTTTGATTCAGGCTCACAACATTGGATTTTTTTTTTCAATATTTAATATTATTATTGTTGTGATTTTATTATTGCCAGGTGCAAAAGGCAAAGGAAAAAGAAGAAGATGAGCAGTTGATGGATCAATTAGATAAGGACTTCACCTCCTTGGCACAATCAGAGGCATTATTGTCTTTGACTCAACCGAACAAGGTTAATGCTCTACAGGCCCTTTTGAACAAAAAGAGTATAAAAGGACCTAAGGAGGATCTTATTACTACTTCAAGTAAAGTATCACTGCAACAGGTATTACACTAATGCAGTTTTTACTGGCTCCATTGGTGGTTGTTTTTGGCAACCATTTCGTCTTTTTCATTATAATTGTTTACCCCAGATCATCGTGATATATACTTCAGACATAATATTGATATTTATGCAGTGATAATGTGTTGATAATAGATTTTACAAAATAATGCTCTGACATATATTCAGTGATTTTAATCATTTACCAGTTCTTTCTGCAATGCTTTTTACCACAGGAAAAACCGGATGCTTATGATCGGCTTGTGAAGGAAATGGTACATGACATTCGTGCTCATCCATCGGACAGGACAAAGACCCCTGAAGAGGTAGCTCAAGAAGAGAGAGAGCAACTTGAACAATTGGAGGTATTCTTAGATCTCCACATATTATACTAGTTGCCGGAATAGGCTTTTGTTGTTTTTAGTCTTAACCTTGTTGTCATTACAGGAGACTTGGTAAGTCTTGTTTCACGTTATTCCTTCAGCAGAAATTTTCTAAACCAACCCCAATAAGAATGAATGATCTGTTTGAGTGAAAAGAGAATCAACACTTGTTAATGAGTTTAGGGTTTTTTTTTTCTCAAGGAGGAACGCAAAAAAAGAATGCTTGGGGCTGATGACTCCAGTGATGAGGGCAGTGATGGTGATGGGGATTTTGAAAAGTCATCAGCAAAGAAGGCAAGACCCATTTCTGGAGATGACCTTGGAGATTCCTTCTCACTTGATGAAGAGCAGCCACAGAAAGTTGGATGGGTTGATGAAATTCTTGGAAGAAAGGAGATGGATAATCTTGAAGCTGAAAATGGCTCTGATTCTGAGGATTTGGAAAGCGACGAAGATGATAGTCATGATGGAGAAGGTAGCGATGAAGATGGTGAAACAAAAAACCTTTCATTGAAGGATTGGGAGCAAAGTGATGATGAAGACATTAGCGAAGATCTCGAAGGAGGATATGAAGAAGATGAAGAAGAACAACAAAAAGGTAAGGATAAAAGTGCAGCAGTTATAGAAAATCAAATAGAAGGTTCACCAGATGCTAAGAAAAGTCAACATTCCGGGAAGCCAGGTCCAACACGACTGGACTCCCTCCCTTTCGTAATTGAAGCCCCAAATAGCCTTGAAGAACTGCAGTCATTGATAGATAATCTGTCAGATGCTGAAATTCTTGAGGCAATTAAACGGATCCGAGCATGCAACACCATCAAGCTTGCAGCAGAAAACCGGAAGAAAATGCAGGTACAGTTGGATTTCTTGGAACACTATTTTCATGAATGCTTTTGTAATGGGCATGGTAATGAACAGATTCGGCCCAGTTTGTGCTTGCATCTTGCATTGAATATTTTGACACGAGACTTGGTCATCAAGCTGTAGTTCATCTTGTTAATTGATATAGCTGTCACATTTTGTAATGGGAAGAAGGCCTTGTCTGAAAATGGTTAAGACTTGGGGCATGGAACTATATATTGCTAGCTTATACTTAACCATATACTTGAATGTTCCAAAGTCCTGTCTGAAATTCTTTGAGAAACTGATTTGAACATCAACGACTCTTTGAAAGGTAATGCCATTTTTTTCTCGAGGCATTAACTGTTTTTTGGTTGGCAGATTTTTTATGGGGTTCTGTTGCAGTTTTTTGCCGTCACAGCAAATCAAAGGCCATTGAACTTTAAGTTACTGAATTTATTGGTCAAGCCATTAATGGAAATGAGCACAGAAACTCCATACTTTGCAGCAATTTGTGCCCGGCAACGGATATTGCGACTACGGACTCAATTCTCTGAGGATATCAAGAACCCAGGTATAGGAGATACATTTTTCAATTTGTTCTGCCAACATACCCTTTGACCTAATTCTAGAAGGATTTACATTTTTACTGATTCAAATCACCTGCTATTTGTCAAACCTACGAGAGTGCATAAGTTCATTTATCAAATGGGTGATCTCTTAATGTCTGCAGAGAAAAGCAGCTGGCCTTCATTGAAGACATTGTTGCTATTGAGGCTCTGGTCAATGATATTTCCGTGCTCAGACTTCCGTCATGCTGTTGCAACACCAGCAATCCTGTTGATGTGTGAATATCTGATGCGCTGCCCCATTATTTCAAGTCGAGATATTGCTACTGGTTCTTTCTTATGCTCCATGGTACTCTCTGTAAGTATACTTCTCAATGGGAAATTTGCCATTTATCCCAAATAAGCATATTAAGGGTTTCATGTGTAAATTCGAGTAATCAGAGCTTGGGCATGCATGTTGTTTTTTGCTTGCCATTATTCTTCAATCAGTGCACTAGAAAACAGCCTTATCTAAACCGATTCCGCTTTGTACATGTTTGTTATCTTTGAAGTTTATTTTCAGTCATCCTTGTGTCTAAATTTTCCTTGGGATGCATTTCTATCCGATTCTTTTCCTCTCTCACTTTGGTGATTGTCCATCTTAGTGTTCTTATTTCATTGATTCGATCCTTTATGCATATTTTACTTCATAACTTCTTGACATGCCATCAAGCAGCAGGACAGGGTGATGGGTTGACAGGCTGTGTGGCTTCTCATCTGAGAACTGTAGCATTGCCACTGTGTGGCTCTGTGGCTTCTCATCTGAGAATTGTAGCAGTGCCACTGTAGGGCTGTGTGGATTCTTATCTGAGAATTGTAGCAGTGTCACTGTAGGTTAAGTTGGGGGCGGTGTTGTTGTTGTTCTTCAGATAATTAAATGATTCCCTTGCCCATTCTGAAATTTGAATTTAATCGTAATTTTGGTTTTTGGGTAACCAGTGTGGCCGCTAGTTTGGGTGAACTGCATAGCAGTACCAATGCAAGCTGAGCAGGGTTATGAGCATTCCTCAGTTTGATCAGTTTGGATTGGTTCTTATGACACTCACTAATTATGTTTTTTTCTTTATTATCATTGAGTTTAGTAACTTCTGTATTTGGGCATTGACATGGGATGGTGGAGGGGTATGGGATATGAATTACGAAGGAGCATTTCCTGAGGTTGGAAATGTGCACGTTGACACTGTCATAGCTAGTTATTTGCATCTGACACTGGGATTTTCTTGATGATGACACTCTGAATCTTTCTGATCCATGTCAGGCTTTTGCTACATTTCTAGCTATATCTCTTTTGTATTTCTCCAATAGAACAAAATGTGGCCCTTAGTAGTTTGTTGATGCTGGATCATGTCAGAACTTCTAGTGCAAGAATACTGAAGATTGAGAGTTAGAAAATCATTTACTTCCATACAGATTTTGGAATGAATGAGTGTCAGACCTTTTGTTGGCTGAGCCAGTGACTCAGAAAAGAGTGCGTAGGCATCAGGCTGTAATGAGGCATTTGGTTTATTCTTTTCTTTTTGCTACCACTTCTGCCCCCCTCCCAAGTTGTATGTGATGTGTGTTCGACTTGATATGTTTCTCAAAATTTATGCAGGTCGCTAAGCAATCTAGGAGGTTCTGCCCTGAGGCTATAGTATTCATACAAGCTCTGCTGATGTCTGCTTTGGATACGGAGTCAGAATTGCATCAAGATTCTGGGGTATAGTCGAAAATTTGATTTTCTTTCAATGGGTACAGTACTATGATGATTATTGTGGCATTTGGAATTTGACGTAGGAGCTAAAAGTACAAACCACACATCCCCAGCCATAAAAAATGTTTTTATTTGTACTGTTTTGAAATGATTCGGAAGATCACTTTTTTATTTTTATTTACAGTGGTATTACTTCAAGGAGCTGAAATTGCCAAACCCTTGGCTGCGTATGCATAATCATGTACACAATATCGAGCCTCTAGATTTCCTCATGGTCATGAACTTGCCAGAAGATTCTTCTTTTTTTAATTCTGATTCCTTCAGGTATTCAGCAGCCAGTTGCTATATTTGAACTTGTTGGAAGTTGTGCAGTTGTGCTGGAGACTGTAAATTGTGTTCTTTGCACAGCCACATGTACCATTTGGCAGAGCATGAACAAGGAAGGATTTCTTTTATAGGATTCCATGGCAATGGGACTTGTTTCCTGTTTCCCAGACTTGGGAAGAAATATGATTTGATCAGTGGATCTTGTTTGTGTTGTGCTTGCAAATGGACATTTGGATGAACTTCAGTATTAACAAGCTTTTTTTAAGAGTACTAAAAGATTTCATTGGGATGATCTTAGTTTCATTTTTCTGCTAAACGAAACCTGCAAATTGTGTATAATTGCAGGGCTAGTTTGCTTGTCTCTTTGATTGAAACTCTGAAAGGATTTGCCAGCATTTATGAAGGATTAATTTCCTTTCCAGAAATTTTTGCTCCATTTTCTGTGTTACTTCGTAAGCTGGCCAAACAAGGAAAGATGCCAGACCTACTGCAGGGTAGTATGACAGGTTTTGCTGAACTGATAGAGAAGCAAGTTGATGAACAGCATATTTCACGACGACCTCTGCAAATGCAAAAGCACAAGCCAGTGCCGATCAAGTTACTGAACCCAAAATTTGAAGAAAAGTATTCCTCTTTCTTGGAATATTCTTTATACTAAGTTTGATATTTATTTCTTATAGCAGTTGTTAATTGATCTGCACTGTTTTTTTGGATTATAAAATGAGGTACATACAATCCTGTTGACAGGACTGCTGCTCATGGCATAAAGAGATGTGTTAAGATCCTGTGATTTGCAATTTGATTTGCAATGTGTGTCTTTCACATGAATCCTGAGATCTTAAGGATTATCTGACTTTGTGGAAGGAATGCTGAGTATTGCACCATTAAAATTTATTGGCACTTATTTAAAACTTAAATATTCATTCTTTTTCTCTAATTTTTTTTTTAAAAAAATTTCTTTGTCCACTGTTTCCTAGGCTGTAAGGAACAACTAACTTTTCATTTTCTGAAGCTTTTGAACCTGTAACTTATTATATTTGGGTGCTTAACTGTCTAGATCTCTGGCTTTGCGTTGCCGGCTCACTCTTAGTGTTTCTTTCTTTTTCTTTTTCTTTTTTTCCCATTTTCCATTTAATTGTTCTTGCATTTCATCATCTAATGCTGTTGTTCTTTTGCAGCTTTGTGAAGGGCAGAGACTATGATCCTGACCGTGAGCGGGCTGAGATGAAAAAGCTCAAGAGGCGCATAAAACGTGAAGCTAAAGGTGCAGCACGTGAACTACGGAAAGATAACTATTTCTTATTAGAGGTGAAAGAGAGGGATCGGAAGTTGTTGGAGGAGGAGAGAGCTGAAAAGTATGGAAAGGCAATGGCTTTTCTCCAGGAACAAGAGCATGCATACAAGTCTGGGCAGTTGGGTAAAGGTAGGAAGAGAAGAAGGTGAGGAATGGCTGTTCATTTTGGCATGATGTATGTCAGGTCCATCTCAACGTGCCATGGTCTCAGAGGTATGTTCAGGATTAGAATAAACTTTTTTTTATTCCCCTCTCATGATTCTCATCCTGCTAATCTGTGTATATCTGTGTGCACTTCACATTGAAAAATGTCTCGTAACTTGTGATCATCATCATGGAACCATTGTCTCAGCTCCCAACTGATTTAGTCAGCTAACAAATTTCATTACTCTTTCTTGCATTTCTGTATTTGACAGCTGTATCTTACAAGGATTCAATTAAGATCTATTTGCTCGGCTAAGATAGCTGAATAGATCAGCCTTATGATTATTATTATTTTAACGACCCTAGATGTCTCCTGAATCTGTTGACCATAAGTGTGGCTGGTAGATATGGAGTAATTTGTTGCAATTTCTTCATTTGCAACAATTGTCAACTGGGGCTTCTGATGTTGGACATGTCATGGAATGGTGATTAGGACCATCCTCCAGTTAATACAGTTAGGTGTTTGTGTTTTGTTTGCCTAATCATTTTATGTCAGGTTTTCTGTCTGCATCATTTTCTTACTGTTCGGAATGGGGTGGGGAGATTGAACGTAGAAGTGTTGTTATGTGTTGGGATGCGGAAAATTATTTTTGGAATGAGAAAAGTAATAATAGAAATTGAAAAAGTGAGGTTCTCAATGTATTGAAAATGGGAAAGCTTTTTTTGGCAATGACAAGTCTCATCTCATCCTCATCCTATATCTTTCCCATCCACTGCATTCATGTTTGGATGAAATAGGTGGCTTCTTGGGCTCCTTTTGAATTGTAATCTTACTAAATTTTATACGCACTTGCATTCCAATTATCCTGTAGTATATCTTGCTAAGAAAAATTTATCGCTTGGATAATGTCATAACAGAGCTCATACTGGCGACAAGTTGTGGGGTGGGCAATATTAGCTGAATCAGAAATGGAAACAGCTTGATCTTCTCTGAGCAGAAATTTTCATGGAGGTTCTAAGAGATTTTTGAGTTCTAATTTCAGATTATGTTGTTTCTTGAGGGAGACATGCATTGGTGTGGCCCTCTGTAGCAAGGATTCAAGCGAAAATTCCTTGATATGTCTAGTAATGTTTGTAATTGTATAATCTGAAATTTTTTTTATGTAATTTTATCAGCTGATAATTTTCTCATAATCTGTTCCATTTTTCATGTTCAATTCTTCATGCATGCATGCATAGACCACTTAACGTTCTCGAGACAGGCTATTTTCTACATGTTGGCAGCGTCGTATGTGCTGGGTTTAGCAAACTGCTGGTTACTTCTTGCAACTTGCCCTAGACGAGTTTCAGCGAAATGATGGCATTAGTGAATATGGTGCAATCTTCCCTTCACGTTAATTGGCCAACTACAGCATATCACTATTGTTGTTTTTTGGGGCATTGTTCTTGGGCATCCAACTCTGTCGTGCAGCGTAACGTCACCCAATCTTAACCATCAGCAGGAAAAACCGCCTAAAAAATGCATCCTCTTTATTTTTACCAAAAGTGGTGTTTTACATGCATCCAAACCGCCCTAAAATGTTCTCATTATACCAAAATTACTTTGACTTGTAGCTTCTACATTTCAAATAAAGGTCAAAATCATTCGAGAGTGAATATGTAGCTATTAAAATTTTTGAACTACTGCATGACTTGTATAAATTTTTACCACAAGTTGTTTTTTTAGTTGTGACGTACTTGATTTTTTGGGCCGCAAATGAATGTATAGTGATTAATTATGATTTGTTTGGACTTGACGAAAATATCATTTTTGTCGAAAACCAAGATATGGGTAAGACATTCTTTTGCTTGACGTCCATGACAAATTTAAGCCTTTTTCTCTCAGTTCAAAATCATGCAGGCCATGACCAGAGCTGCATGGTTGCCACGGTGAAAATAAAACGCGTGAATACCTTTTAAAACCCAAGCTTAGTAATCTTAACGTGGATTGTCATGTTTCATGTTAATTTATGCAAACACGTGTGTTGGGAAAATTTTCGAAGAAGATGAAGGGTTAAGTATAAAATAAATGGCTGAAGAAAGTAATGGAATTTTGTTGAACTTTTTACTGGTTACCAAATTGATCAAGATTGTCATTTGAACCCGTTATAAAACGATTTATTTAATTAAATTTGATTACTAAGGGTGGGTTTGTTAAAAGATAAAATTTTTTTGACTGAATCTTTTTTATCTAAGGGTATGTTTGGGAAGTTGTAAAACTTTTAATGAAAAGTTTTTTATTTAAAACTTGTCACATTAGTAGAAAATGATGTGATGTTGTAGGGGTAATGATGAGGAGTAAAGAAAATAAATTTAAAATAAATAGGTTAGTTGTATTGGTAGTTGTGTAAAAATGATTGAAAAGTAGGGTTGTTGTATAGAAAAATGTGTAAAAAATAATAGTTATGTAAAGTGATAAGTTTTAGATTGAAAAGTTTTAACTTGACAACTTTTCTAAATTGCCAAACACACCCTAAAACTTTTTACCTTTTACATTTATCATATTTTTTTAATTATTTCTCATATCACCCTGTATAAATTATTTTATTTTTCAATTATTTAACACATCTGCTCATACAATTAATTCATTTACTTAAACTTCATTTTTTTAGTCCTTGTCATTATTTCTATCATATCGTATTATTATTTTTTTTTATTTTAGAAACTTTTACATAAAACTTATACATTCTCAAACATACCCTCTTAACCGTAATCAAAATATTGTAAATCAAAATATTGTAAGTAATGTGAGAAGTTTAACTGTATATATTCACCTCAACTAAGCAAACACCACGAATTATAATTACTAAATTAGATTTCATTAAATTATTGGGCCCAAAATGCAAACGCTACGACCTTGGAGTTTTAAAAAATAACATTAATTAAAAAGGCGATGACTTTTAATCACGCCGGGACGAAATTATCGTCCGAACTCCGAACCCTCGCTGTTGGCGGCTGGTTCCCATACCCCCTTCTCTGCAAATCTCCTCCTGATTCCTGCCTGATTTCAAGTTTCAAGAATTTGTTTTCCCCAGATGCTTTTCACCGTCTGGAGCGAAATTGAAGGCGGTTGACGGGTTGGGTGAAATTTTACGGTGATTGGACAGAGGAACGAAGGGGAAATCGTGATTTTGGTGAGCTTTGTTTCGCTGTTCGAAAGGCAATTTTCAAGAAGATTGGCATCAAATTCAGGAGAACTGGAGAGGAGCATTTGTCACAGATTCTACAAGCATTGCTGCTCCAACGAACGAAAGAGGTTCTCCCTTCCGAATCCAAATGGCTTTTGAGCTTCGCCATGTGATTTTTATTTCAAAGTAACTTCAAGGTTTGTTTCTTAACCTTGTCTGGATCAGTTCGTCCTAATTTTTCTCCATCCTTGTTTCTCCTATATTTTTCGATTCCTGCATTTCGTCTCTGATGCCATTCTTTCTGGCTTCCCGTTGGAAAAAATAAAATAAGATTCAACATTCGTTATGCGTGAATGAAGCATATATTTAATTGCATTCATTAATTAAATGTATAAAAGGTTGCTCCTTGAAATTCTGGGCCCCGGTGCTGCTGATGCTTTTTTATATACATGCGTGGTATGACACTTTTGCCACAAATGGCAAATCAGTAGCCTATTTGGACTATTGACCAGTATCCCGGAAATGCAGCTTCATCCTCCAATATGCTCAGATTCAACCCCCTCAATTTTTGAGATGATGATTGATGCAAAATCCAATCTGTTCATTGTATTTAACATCATTTGTTCAGCTAAGAGACAGGCTAAATTTGCTGAAAAATATTTATATTCATGTGTAAATTAGGGAAAATGCTTGGATCCATTCACATATGTATTAAAATGTAGAAATACTTTATCGGATCATTTATTTACATAGTGGTGATATTTTAGATGATTTAGATGTTGATATTTAGTATTAAATTATTTTATTATGTTGATTTTAAATGTTTATAGATGAGGCCCATATATATGGATACTAAACAAATGAAAGGATGTCTATGGTAATATAAATGATGCAAAATATAATAGATGAAATGAAATTTTCACGAATTATTTAGATGTTAAAAATGGAGAGGGTTCTATAGAAGAGGGGTTTCATAAAAGTATCCTTGCACCATGGGGATTAAGTTTCTGATGTAATATGGACCACATAGTCCCAATTTATCCTTCGTTATTGCAGTTATTTAACAGTAAGTATGATGATTTCTATTTTAGGCCAATGGGGGCAAGCTGCCTTAGTTGCATAGCCTATTGAACTTTTTTAAAATATTTTTTTTTTATTTACAATGGATTACAATGGAGCCCACACTCTTGCCAGCACTTAAAATTGAAAATAAAACTAACACATCTAGCTTGTCATACCACTGTGCTGTGCCCCCGTTGACAGAGCCTGTTCAACTTTAGAGATACCAAAGGGGGCTTAAAGAATTGAAAAGAATTATTCTGGATACACATTAAGCTTGATATACTTAGCGGATTACTGGTGTACCTTCGCGAATACGAGGGGGAGAGACTAGTGAACTAATGAAAATTTTGGGAATTGATAATAAAGGTGGATTAGTATTCTGTCCAAGATATGCTGTTTCTTTTTACATTTTAAACTATAGGTACTCTCTGGGCTGCTTCATGAAAAAAAATTTGGTGCCCAAATTCTATCATTACAAAAAGATTAAAAAAAAAAAAAAAAAAAAAAAACAGAGAGAGAGAGCGAGCTAGGCATTAGTTTCAATTCTATCCTCAAAAAACCAGAAAAGTGAACGGAAAAGTCTCAAGGACCTTATTGTGAAATTGAAAACAGAAAAATTAATTTTGTGGGATCTAGGAGAATGACTAGATGAGTAGGTTGCTATTTCATTTTCTGCTGTCCCAACGGATTTTCTGATAAAGATGGTGTTTATATTCATTCTTTTGCTACTTCAGTTCACATCAATTCTTATTTGTTAGCAAAGTGCATCTCTTATCAATTGGGTTCCAAGCATCTGACACTGTTTTGACCATGGAGATGCAACGGTTACCATGGAGATACAACGGTTTAGATCAATTATTGCCAGCAGAAGGAGAAACAGTTAAGGTCATCTAACATGAGCAGCACACAATTAAGTCAATCCATTTCACCTCTTCTCTTTATATGCACAAACCATTGACAAACTTTTGATACCTCTGGCCTGGATGCACGTGGTTAACACTATTTGGTGGTAGCTTGTATGAGAAGGATCATGCTTAAGATTGACTTCATGTTTTGGCATGACTGAAAACATCCTGCCACATCAAGGTTTTCGCAGGATGAGCAGATGTTAGTGATTCGGGTTCATTAATAATGGAATTCACTTATCTAAGATAATTTAAGGCAAGGTATGACTAGTGATGACTTAAAGGGAATTCTTTTCTTAATTGAGATTTAATTATGTCTCAGGTATGTAAATTGGAAGGAATTGAAGTGGATTGATTTGAGAGTTTTTTGAACAAATGCGAATTTATCGTGCTGTAATTTTTTATTAAAGCAGTAGAACAGCTGTGGAAAGCTAATGGTTTCTTTGGAGAGTCATTTTGCACCTTTTCAGCTGCAACTCATTCAAAACGACACTAGATGGTTGTGCATGGTTATTATTGTTGACCTTTCTCTTTTGACTGTTTTGGGATAAAAGTTTCATGCAGGTTTTATATGCACGCATTGGCTGATGGTAAAAGCAAAGCAGAAGCAGCGAGCAGCACTTGCTGTGGAGAAAGATGATTTATCTGGTGAAGAGGGCAGTTGGGTTGTAGTTAAAAAGCAGAAAATCACCATTCTGGTTCCCCCATTATCACCAGCACAGCTTCCACCCCGGAGTTCAAGGATGAAAAGATCGCAGACCAGGACTAGAAAATCTGCTAAGAGCAAATGCCAGACAACGATACATAAGAGACATTGCAACCAATCATGGAGTAAACAGAAAGATTCCTCTGCATGCCCTAGGAAGGAAGAAATGTGCTTCAGCAGAGGTAGAACCAAAGTTTCGGTTGTCAACAATCTGGACGGCCCAGCTGGTTTAATCCAGGACCGATTACCCAATTCTACTTGTGGAATGGCATCAGAATGCTCAAATCTGCTTACGAGTGCAAATTTTGCAGTCCATGAAAGAAGGCACAACTCAAGGACCATTAAACCGGCCCAAACTATTGGAACTGCACTTTGGCCTCCCTATGGGCTATCAGAAAATTGGAACACGCAGCTGCCATCATCATTTGCAAATCTAAAGCAGCAAGAAGCTCGTCCTTTGCCGATTGTTGGCGAGAACACATTCTGGGAAAGATCATTGAGCTGCCTTAATGTCGGTGCATTGGAAAATCAGAAGATGAGAGCATCCAACATTGAGAGGAACCTTAAAAGGGCTGGTGGATTAAGCAGGTGGCTTTTATCACAGGGCCTAGGGCAATTTGTGCAATTGTTTCAGAGGGAGAATGTTGATGAAGTGCAATTGTTGAGCCTGACCATGCACAAGCTCAAGGACATGGGGGCAGATGCTGTTGGACCAAGGAGAAAACTGGTGCATGCCATCGACTGCCTCTCTCAGCCATGCTATTTCTGATGTTAATGACCCCCACAAATCTCTCTATGATTTATCGAAATCTGCAATCTTCCTTTTGAGGATTGCTGAAGAATGGAGGCCAATGCAAATATTAGCAAACCATTTCCGTAATCTCGACTGTATGGGGCCTACCGGCCTGCAGTTGGCCCACAAAGTCTTTGCTCTGGTGCCTTATCATTAATGGACAATGTCCTGACATGCCACATCGTGGGAGATCATAACTATTGAATCTCCAGATCTTTCTACCGCCGTATGCATACTGCACCAGATATCTGGTTAACTAATTTTTTATTATTTTTTTTTCAATGACGGTTAATTGTGTATTTGCTCCTCAACAATTGTATTGTTAGAATCTATCAGTTCACAGAATGTTTTTTTAGCGCGTTCCATATGTAATGGGGCCCATATATCATTTCTCTCAATGGAACTTCAATGCCCCCATCATACTTTTTTCCTTTATTATATTTCTTTTTCCCCTTTTTGTCTTCATGGTGATGTAGAATTATATGTTAATAATTTAGCTAACATGTGTTGTCAAACCATGCAGAACTATTATTCTTGGTCTAAATTGGTGACATCTCATAATCGTTGTTAGGAAATGTAGAAGAAGTCCGTTTATTACCAGAAAAATCCTCTTTACCCCCTCGCCAATTGTCCTCGGTTCTAATTATCACCCGTCATCTTTTTCTTTTCACTAAAAGAAACTATTCATTAGTCACCTTCTCACTAAAAGAAATAATCTTTTTTCTCGTCATCGATTCTAATAATTCATAATCTTTTCTTTAAAAGAAGCAGTTTTGATCACAAGCCATGGTGCCATCCATTTGGTTCATAACTAACATCCACATTGAATAGAACTTAGAATTTGAATATACTGGAAATAAGCTAACGTCTGTGTTTATGAACTGGCAACATGGAAACAAAAAAGAAAAAGGTTATTTTACAGCTTTTACTGGTAGTTTCACTATGACTTGCGAAAATGCAAGTTACTACAAGATAAAAATCGCCAAACCAGCCGCACCTTGTCAGGTATTGCTGAAAACAAGTGCTTCAGGAGTGTTTTTTATTATTTTTTTTAATAAAAAAATCAGAAATGAATTTCCGAAAGTAAATCTAAAGATTGTAGCCAGCACCTTATTATAATCTTCTCTTGAGATTCAGATTGTCGAGCAATTCATGTATAGCAAGAAAAGCATGTGAAAGTAGAGGTGGAGACTCCATCCTAACAGATGTTCAGATACTCAATAAACAGAAAATGGACATCTAATACAACAAACAACCATGACCCACATCAAAATTCATTTCCGGATTTCTTGCATCATGAAATAAATTCATCCAAGCACACAACAACCAAGCTTCCACAAACACGCAGTGCACTTGTCGTGTTAAGAAACAACTCAAAGCCAATCTTGCTGCTGTATCTTGAGTGGCAGGTAGACCTCTGATAAATACTGAAACCCAAATGAGCTCAAGGCCTGAATTTCAGCCTTCTGCCTTGTCTTCACCATCAAGCTCAGCTCCTCCACCCACCCTGGATTTTTTTTCACAAAATCCTCCTCCAGCAGATCCTTCCCTGTCTTAACATCCTGCTCTGTCATTGGCAGCCTGCACTGCTCCGGAATCTGATACTTGTCCAGGTCACTCGGCCGGATTCCTAGCCATTTGATGTCCGGAGTCGTCAGGTTGGAGCTGTCATACGACATGTTCTTCGATCCACACATATACACAGACAGAATCTTCAATCCATAAGGATCACTGTCCACCAACGCCAGCACTGGCAGCCGCAGCTCCGTCTTCATCTTCTTCAAGAACAGCCTCGTCGCCACGTCCGGCTGGCCCTTGGCGGTCACGATCACGCAGGGGAAGCGATTGTAGAACCTGTCCTCGGCAAGCCTCATGAATGCAGCATCCTTCTCCACCAGCAGTATGAACAGAGCATCCGATTCAAGTCCCGAAACGCGGTCGACGTTCGGCGGAATTGCCTTTCCGCCGACCCCCATCTTCGTGCAGTCGATTCTATCACCGTCATCATAGAAAACCAGCCGCCCCACCACAACCCCCTTCTCCGACGCCACCACGTTGAGACTGGAGCGAGTGCAGCCGAGCATACAGGATACGTCGTCGAGGACGCCGTCCGACTGCGACTGATCGCCGAAGAGCTTCACATCCGTGTAGAAGAGATCCCTCTTCGTGACGTGGATGTTCTTGAGAGCGAGCTGGTGGACGAGGGACAGCACACGGGCGGTGATGGCGGTCTTGCGAACGGTGGAAAGGCTGGCGAAGGAGCGTGCGGAGGGCTTATCCTTGAGGACGATGCGGTCGAGCTCGGGAATGTAAAGCTGGTTCGAGCTGCCGCGGGCGGGGACGGAGAAGGAGAAGCCGTTGCCGGAGAGGATGGAGGAGGCGGCGGCAAGGACGGTGGATTCGATGGCCGCGAGAACGCTAGAGGGTTGGAGATCGGTGACCTCGCGGCAGGCGAAAGGGAGATTGAGGTCGGCGAGAGTGAGGGGTTTTGGGGGATCGGAGGAGGACGGGGCGGATTGGGAAGAGTGAAAAGTTTGCTTGAGGAAGGAGATGATGGAGGAGTCGGGCTTGAGGCGGTTCTTGAAGGAGAGGGCGCCGCCAGCGCCGGCTGACTGTCGGCGTTTGGAGCGGGGCTTTGGGGAGGGATCGTAGTTGCCGTCCTCATCGCCATCGTCGGTGGGGTCTGCACGGCGGCGCTTCTTGTCCGCCATAGGTGCGAGGGTTGGGGCTTCGAGCAGGGGCCGGGAAGTGGAGAAAGGTGCTGTAGGACAGCGCCATCGGTTGTCGGGAGCTTTAGCTGGTGTTAAAATCTTTTGATTGAAAATTTCTGTTGTCAAGTTGACAGAAAATGATGTGACACGATAGAGATAATAATAAAGTGTAAAGAGAATAAAATTAAAATAGATAGAATAGTTATATGGATATTTGTGTGGAAATGATTGAAAAGTAGAGATTTTATTTAAAAAAATATGAAAAAATAATTAAAAAATAAGATAATTATGGGAAGTAAAAAGTTTTATATTGAAAAGTTTCTATTGACATATTTTGTGTGTAACTAAACACACCCTTCATAAATTAAAAATAAAATTTCTTTCGCCCACTTAGCATTTTGGTGTTAAATTTTTATAAAATTTTCTTGTATTTGTGACATTTATTAATACTAAAACGAATTTCTTCTCGTATGCCTAACGTCAACAACTGTTATTTCCTTTATTAAAAAAGATAATTTTACTCATATAAAATTACCTTGGCCTATTATGACTTACATGTGGCATTAGACGATTTAAAAGTTAGATTAGGATTGAATTAATTTCATTAAAAAATTTAGAAGAGAAAACTCATTTTTTCAATAAAGTTTATAATATTTATGTTAATTGGGTGAGCACAATTAGAATTTAGGGGAAAATATTGCTTGTGTGAGAGAAATTTATAAATGATGTGAAGTATAAAAGGAAAAATTTCTTATAAATAAATTAGCTTTATACAGTTTAAGTACAAAGTAATCAACACATTAACCGATGAAGATCTACGGAAATTAACAGTCACAGTTTAAGATTTTTTTTAAATGCATAGTTGCAAGACTTAAAAAAGTTTAATTCGTAGAAGGTATTTTCAAATTAAATCCAATAAATTTTGTAAGCAATTCTTTATTTTCAAGGACTAGTTCCATTTCTTCTTTAAAAAAAAAACTTATTTTCACTATCATTTTTATCTCGTATTACTACTTAATTGGTTTGGAAATACTTTATTTCATTTGATACCATTTTTTCCAGTTACGGTTTAATAATTACTTTCTTAACAAGAGGAATATCTAAATCAGATATTCGAGTGGGCCGCACCCCCTGCAAGTCTGTAACAATAGAACATGTTTTAAAATGGAAATTATCACGGAACTATGCGTAAGCCAACCGTGATTGAGTGAACCCAAAAACTAACCGTAATTCTATGTGGCGGTTGTTGTTGAGAGTTGACCTTCTATGACCGGTCTGAAAAAGGCTAATTTTCGACTACTCTCTGCATGCTGTTGGATCTTGCGTAGTGATAGCCCAGCCGTTAGATATTTTTGTCCTGAATGAAAGCAAAGTCTTTTCATCAGTCCTTAGATTGAATTTTAAAAATCAGCCCCTCTAAGTGCAATTAATGAGAGGAAAAATTACATGAAACTCCTCCCATGTGCGATTCCAACTTTCCCCCATTGCATCATGTGAGATCCTCGCAGGCCCTCCCCCATTCCCCATTTTCTCTCCTTTTGCAGCCCCGGCAAAACCGCAATATGTTATCCACACCATCAGGAAGACGTCCGTCTACCATCTTCCATCCGCCAACCTCATTGCATCTTCCACCTTCTTCCAGCTTATCTCATTTTCCATGGTTCCAACCACCATCTCCAAGGGAGAAATGGAGGATTGAAAATAGTAACCACAATGTAAAAAATCCTGGCCGACCAAAGGATACACGACCAACCTTCTCTATTTCATCTCCTTTTCAGATCTTGAAAATCACTAAGAATTCACAGATCCCAGCATCCATCTTGTAATTTTCTGAATCATCCAGCAGATCATCATACCTCCATCTAAACTATCCGTGAAGTAGCATTTGTAATCACAAAATTGTAACATCAAGTGAATAGACTATCATTAGATGGGGTTCAATGGTCAAGATCATCACGGAATTGCTTCATGTATATGAATCATGTTGTACCACCGGAGCACTATGGGTGCACCATCTGTTAGAATTATACTCCTGTAAGGTGTCCTAATTAAATAATAAGTCATTGAGTTTAAAGATAACCCAGCGTATCTGAAATGCGTATGCAACCCGAGTTCAGGTAGAACTATACTTTTACTAAGAGTTATGATGGGAAAGACTCTATAAATAGAGGAGTCTAGGTCCCTCTCTCACACGAAAAAATAACATAGGTGGTTCCCATCTACCGCTCGTATTAAGGGTAGAAGTGTTGAGGGAGAAAACCTCGTTCTCTACTCGGTCTACAGGTGGAATCTACACACACATGGATTTAGGTACGCTTCCGCATCACATGATTTCTAATATGTGGTATCAGAGCTCACGTTTCGATTTTAGGTATTATAGATTCCACCCATAATATGTATGAAAATTTATCCATGAAATTGTTTATGTTGTTATGGATTAATTATTTGATTATTTGATTATTTTTTTTTATTATTAAAATCATGTCATATAACAATCTGTGTATATTTTGAATCACGTCATACAGAATATTCATTATTGAATCAGAATATTCATATTGGTTCTATTAATATTTTTGAATGCATTATGTTATAAATTGTTATGACGGTATGCTTATGGAAATTCATGTTATATTGCCTAATGTGAATTTAAATTCTATTAATTAAAGACATAAAACATGTCGTTAATGAATTAGCAGTATGATGCTTTGGAACATGGATTCGGACCCCTTTATTGTAATGTGGATTTCGGATGGGAATATAATTTTATGGTTCACTGGATCAATTAATCTATTAAATAATAATAATAATAAAAGAGGACGGATACATACCCTGTTGCCGTCCCACAGCTGCTGTTGCCGGAAACGGATGGTTGGATTCAGCACCATTTTTAATGCCGAACGGCGACTGGGAGTTGAACGGTTGTGTTGCTGTTGCGCTGCCGGGAAGGGAAGTGATGTTGTATCCGAAGCCGGACGCGGGTGGTGCCGGGCTACTGCAGCTGGATTGCTGCCAGAAACTGTAGGGTTGCGTTGCGGCCGGTGCGCGACTACAGGCCGGAACCAGAGAAGCCGGAATATGCTGCTACTGGGCACTGCCAAAGCCAAAGAAGATGGTGAGTCCGGTCATGAGAACAGCAACCGGCCGTGTAGGCGATGGTGCCGGCGGCTACAACCATGACATGTGGCATCGACCCTGGAGAAAGCGACATGGGTGCTGGAGAAAACAGCGGCAGCAGCATGCTCCAACGGCGAATGGCCGGACAGCGACAGGTGGCGAACGCTGAACTGGCAGCGGTAGGCTTGGGCAGCTAGGTTGGACGGCGGCTGCTAGGGTTTGCTTTGGAAGAAGAGGGTTTTTGCGTAAAGCCCCCTTGAACAAATAATTTACACATAAAACCTTGGCTAGATATTTACAGGAAAACCCCGAACAATAATTAGCATACTAACCCCTGACTATTTTTTTTACATACTGGTTTTCTATCTTCTTAAGCTGGGTTTAGGTTTTTTCATAACTGCCTACTAGGCTCAGCCCATATTCTGTAAGCCCAAAATTGTTTAAGCCCATGCAGTTGACCCATTTCAGGAAGCTCATTGCACTTGAACGGGCCAACTTCTCAGGCTTACCTTCACAAGCCTATATGGGCAGCCCATTTTAGCTCAAATAATAAAGGCCCAAACCCCACAGCCCATTAAGACAGAAAAGGACATGTGGCCTATTATGAACCGTCCATACATATATTAACATAATTTTTGGTTCTATTATCCAAATTGGACGATCCAATAGTCGTTTTCTGTGTTTTTGGACATTCTAGATCTAATGGAAGGGTCTGATTAAGCTAAATAGGTCAATAAATCTAACTTTTTGAATATTTATGCAAATACATGCAAATTTTTTGAATTATATAAGCAATCAATTCATGTGATTAGTTTATAAATGTCCAATTAGCAATTTATTCATGATTTATTACTTTCTATTTAATTTTCAGCATGCAATATATATATGAATAATTATATAAGCTATGGTTATTAAATTTTATAGTGAGATTTATTCTATGGTATGACTAGAGGTCGGTGTCTAGGCAAGAGGTATTGAAGAGGATCACGTTGTTATTTAATTAGGTCTCTGCTATACAGGGGGAGCTTCTCACGCCCTACCTCACTTACCTGACTGACCAAAAGAAATAATATGAAATTTAATCATACATAATGAATTTAATAATCATTATTATTGAATTATTCATATATATATTATACTCTATAATAATTTTGATTGTGTATTTTAGTTGCCCAAAGGGTCTAAAATACATTTTTAGAATTATTGTTATTGATTATTATACAATTTATGTTTAATAAATATTGTTCATCTTTATGTCTTTGTTGCCCTGAAGGGTCTAAGATGTTTAGTTAATTAAATTTATTAAACAAAGAGAGAATAATATAATTTTTTCTCTCATCATAAAAATTGCATTATTAAAGAATATTATATTATAGTTCTATCCGAAGGTAGCTATAATTTAATATATTATCAATAATTAACTAGAACTGCATAAACGCGGGAAATTTTCTACCCGATGGTGGGGATTTCTTGACTTTGTGTATTCATAATTAATTATTGAATATTATTGTTTATCATAGTATTATTGAATATAATCATGCATAATTGCTTGTGTGATTAAATTTTAAAATTTTACCTATGATTAATTAATATTAATGGAATTGTTATATAATATTTTATCTGAATCATAATGGTAACGTGAGCTTAATCATTTTTTTATAGCTATGACTCCTGTTTCTCAATCTCATTTATCTAATATCCCGATACTGAATGGATCAAATTACTTTGATTGGCATGAGCAATTACTTATTACCTTAGGATGTTTGGATCTGGATTTAGCCATTTGTGTTGCAAAACTTAATGACTTAACGCCTGAAAGTATTGATAATCAAAAGATTCAATTTGATAAATGGGAGCATTTCAACAGGTTGTCTCTTATGATTATAAAGAGTACAATAGAAAGGAATATCAAGGGCTCTATTTCTGACCCTGATAATGAAAGTGTCAAAACTTGTCTTGACTCAATTAAGAAAAAATTTCAGTGGATCAGATAAAGCATTAGCTGGAATGCTCACTAACAAATTGACTTCAATAAAATATTATGACATTTGTGGAGTGCGAAAGCACATAATGAAAATGTCAAATATAGCTGGGAAACTTAATGAACTAGGGATGAAAATCTCTGACTCTTTCCTAGTTATATTTGTCTTAAACTCTCTTCCATATCAGTTTTCTTAATTCAAAATCTCTTATAATACACAAAAGGAGAAATGAACTTTAAATGAATTAATATCCATGTGTGTACAAGAGGAAGAGAGATTAAAGCAGGATGGATCAATGACTATCTATTTTACATCGACTTCTAAGTAATACAAGTTAAAGAAAGAAAAAGAAAATAATAAATTCCTATTAAAGAAAGGCTTAGAGGATGAATTGAAAAAGTTCGCTAAGAAGTGTCATTTATGTAAAAAGAAAGGACATTTTAAGAAAGATTGTCTCAAGCGGAAGAGTTGGTTCGAAAAGAAAGGTAACAATTATATACATGTTTGCCTTGAAACCAATTTCATAAGTGTATTCTCTAATTTATGGTGTATTGACTCTGGTACTGCTATTCATGTTTCAAATTTTTTACAGACATTTCATTCAACCTGCAACCCAAAACCGCATGAGTCATCAATCTTAATGGGCAATCTGACCAAGTCTAACGTCAAAGCAGTAGGAAATTGCAGGCTTCGCCTTGACACAGGGCATTTTTTAGAACTGCACGATGTTTTCTATGTTCGGTCCATTTCTAGAAATTTAATTTCTTTGCCGAAACTTGATGTAATGGGTTATTCTTTCAGCTTTGCAAACTTAAAATTTTCTTTATTTAAAGATTCTATTTTAGTTGGAACTGGAACATTGTTAAATAGTTTATATCAAATAAGTGCAGATTGCTCATTTATTAATTGTTCATCTACCTTAAATGTATGTGCTGGTAATAAACGTGGTATGATTGATGAAAATTTCTCCATATTATGACATAAAAGATTGTGTCACATATCGAAAAAAAGGATGTTAAGGTTAGTAAAAGATGAGGTATTATCTACTCTAGATTTTACTGATTTTAGCATATGTATCGATTGTATTAAACAAAAACAAAACAAAACTCAGAAAAAGAGTGCCACGAGAAGCAATGAACTTTTAGAATTGATCCACACCGATATTTGTGGTCCATTCTCATCATGTATTGGAGGTGAAAAGTACTTTATCACGTTTATTGATGATTTTTTACGTTATGGTTTTATTTTCCTATTATATGAAAACTCTGATTTTTTGAACACTTTTAAAATATTCAAAGAATTAGTAGAAAAAAAATTGGATATGAAAATTAAAGTTGTGAGATCTGACAGGGCGGTGAATATTATGGTGAGATCCTTGGTCTATTTGCTAAATTTTTAGAAGAAAATGATATTGAACCTCAATATACGATGTCTGAAACTCTCCACAAAATGGTATTGCTGAAAGAAGAAATCATACTCTCATAGATATGGTGAGAAGTATGATTAGCAACTCATCCTTACCCTTATTATTGTGGAGTGAAGCCTTGAAAACTGCTATGTATATTCTCAACAGAGTTCCCAGTAAAGCTGTTCCTAAAACTCCATT
>JAXCLR010000063.1:49791098-49839467 GCA_035584095.1 Annona squamosa | reverse complement strand
TTGAGGCATATGCATATTTGGGGTTGTCAAGCAGAAGCAAGGATACTCAACCCACAAGAAAAGAAATTGGACCCAAGAACTATTAGTTGTTTCTTTATTGGGTATCCAGAATGGTCAAAAGGGTATAGATTTTATAGTCCGTCTCATAATACTAGGATCATTGAGACCGGAACAGCTCGATTAATTGAGAATGACAAAAATAGTGGGAGCATAACTCCACGAAATGTGGAATTTGAGGAAATTAGAGATCATTCCTCTAGTTCATCACTAATAGATGTGAGAACTGAAATTATTGATTATAACATGACATATCAACAACCATAAATTGCTAAGCAGCTCACAGAAGAGACTAATAATGAATCGATCTCAATTCCAAATAACATTCATCAATATGGTAATGTAAAACATATTAATGAGCCAAGAAGGTCCAATCGAATACAGAGACCTACTATTTCAGATGACTACATTATATATTTGGAAGAATGTATTGACGATCTTTGTATTAAAAATAATTCATTGACATTCAAAGAAGCCATTAATAGTGAAAAGTTTGAATTGTGGATCAATGCTATGAAAGAAAAATTAGAATTCATGTTTCAAAACAAAGTTTGGGATCTTGTTACATTGCACAAAGGGAGCAAACCTGTTGGTTGTAAATGAATATTTAAAACCAAACGGGACCCTAAGGGTAATATAGAAAGGTATAATGCTAGACTTGTTGCCAAAAGATTCACACAAATAGAAGACATTGATTATATGGAGACATTTTCATCAGTCTCTAGAAAAGACTTATTCAGAATCATTATGACATTAATGGTTTACTTTGACTTAGAGTTACACTAAATGGATGTAAAGATGACATTCTTGAATGGGGATTTAGAAGAGGAGGTATAGATGGTGCAACCTGAAAGATTTGAAATGGAAGGAAAGGACACATTAGTATGCAAATTAAAGAAATCTATATATGGACTTAAACAAGCTTCCCGACAGTGGTATTTAAAGTTCAACAAAGTTATCACTTCCTTCGGATTTACAGAAAATATTGGCGACCAATGTATATATCTAAAGTTGAGTGGAAGCAAATTTATATTTTTAATTCTATATGTAGATGATATTTTGCTTGCTACTAATGATTTAGGTCTTTTACATAATACTAAAAGTTTTATTTCTGAACATTTTGATATGAATGATTTGGGTGAGGCATCATGTGTTATATGAATTGAGGTCCATCAAAATAGGCCTAAAAGACTTTTAGGGTTATCACAGAAGGATATATTAATAAAATTTTAGAAAGATTCAAAATGTCCAATTGCTCATTATGTGAAGTGCCAATCTTTAAAGGTCAAAAATATGGTCTGCATCAGTGTCCACAGAATGAGATTGAGAAACAGAAAATGAGGTCCATCTTATATGCTTCTGCTCTTCGGAGCATGATGTATGCGCAAGTTTGCCCACGTCCTGACATCAGTTATGTAATGAGATTACTTGGAAGATATCAAAGCAATCCAGGAATGGAACATTGGAAAGCAATAAAGAAAGTGATGCGATATCTCCAAGGGACTAAAGATTATGAGCTCACGTATGCAAAAACTGATTAATTAAAAATGATCGGTTATACAGATTCAGATTATGCTGGTTGTACAGACAACAGAAGATTCATATCAGGCTATGTTTTCTTATTAGCCAGTCGAACAGTTTTATGGAAGAGTGGGAGACAAAATCGTGTAGTTGACTCTACCATGGAAGCTGAATTTGTCGGCTGTCATGAAGCATCCTCACATGCACTTTGGTTGAGGAAATTTATCTCATAGTTTAAAATTATGGATTCTATCTCTAGGCCTCTGAGAATCAGTTGTGACAATTCATCAACGATTAGCTTATCCAATTATAGAAGAATTACTAGTGCTAACAAGTATATTGATGCTAAGTTTATGTCAGTACAAGAAATGATTAGTGATCATCTGATATCAATTAGTTTTGTTGGTACTACTGACATGATTGTTGATTCCATGACTAAGGCTCTGGCGCCTAAGGTCTTCTCTGGACATGTAAAAAATATGGGTCTTGCTATGTGAGACAATTATTGATGTAATCGATACATTTTAAGATCTCATGTTGGATGATTATTTTTTTTTTGTTTAATTATGATATTTTGTTGACAATTTTATGTGATTTGAAAACAAAAAAATTTATCTATTTGATATTAATGTGGGACATTAAAATCATATAATTGTAAATCTGCTATTAAGAACTTAGTTAAGTAAGTTGGTTAATATCGTGATGCATGGAAGAAAGTATGTTTATATTACATATAACCGCCATGATCCATGTTGTCAAATTTTCTTAACTCAAGTATTAAAGTTGGATTGCGTATGTAATGATTGGGCATATTTTTTTCAAATGAGTGCACTCGTCCGATAATTTTTCAAACGTTAAATCCAAGGATTGTATTTTAAGTATAATTTTCTTTTCTTTCTTAATTTTATTTTAATTAGGCTAAGTGGGAGAATGTTAGAATTATACTCCTGTAAGGTGTCCTAATTAAATAATAAGTCTTTGGGTTTAAAGATAGCCTAGCATATTTGAAATGCGTATGCAACCAGAGTTCAGATAGAACTACACTTCTACTGAGAGTCATGATGGGAAGGGCTCTATAAATAGAGGAGTCTAGGTCCCTCTCTTACACAAAAAAATAACATAAGCGATTCTCATCTACCGCTCGTATCAAGGGGAGAAGTGTTGAAGGAGAAGACCTTGTACTTTACTCGATTTACAGGTGGAATCTACACATATATGGATTCAGGTACGCTTCCACATCACATGATTTCTAACACCATATTCTCAAAGAGAGTATCAAACATGGTTGACCATCAACAACACTTGTTTGCTGAAATAGCAAACTGTCAATAATCAAGCAATCTTCTCCAGACTTTCAGTCCAAGCAGGAAAAAACATGAACTAGCGCCCTTTCCTTCGATTGCTCGTAGATGAAACGCCAACCTACCAGGCTGCCTGCGCGGCCCTCTTCAACCTTGGTGTTGCTCGGTCACCCTCATAAAGTAGGCAATCTTGCCAACCTACCCAAACCAAACAACCTTCATGATTGCCAAAAAAAAAACAAGAAAAGAGGCATTGTTGGGTGATGTGTGGTAAGCCCGAAGTTGCCACAATGGAGGTAGGAGGGAGGAACAAATAAAGGAGAGCGGTTAGAGCTGCCGATCGTCATCGAAGGAGAGGACAATCAACAACCGCAGTGCTACAACATGGGAACAAGAGAGTTGCGAGGAGACGGGGGAGGCCTTTGCAATTTTCTTATGCATTAATGGCCTTGTCATTGCCTATTTTTTAGAGTTAATCAAATGGTTGTGGAAAAGAGCTTAGGATCTAACAGTGGGTAAGAGTGGTTGAAAATCATAGCTATGTTCGACCGGTCATAAAAGATTTGGGGCTTTTTTTCGTTTAGGTTTAATTTTTGAGTTTATTAGCATATTCCTAAACTTCTTTGAAAAATTAATTAATATTATGTATAATTTTGATTTCATCTTCAATCAATAATATGCGAAACAATGAAAAGATAAGAAAAGGCAATGTATTAGTTACTAAGAGCACTTTCGTGTAACTTTATTCATTCATGCAAAATAATTCTATTAAGAATATATATTACACAGATAAGAGTGGACAAATCCATTCTTGTGTAAAATGATATATTAGGCATATAAAAAGTTAGATTTTAACTGGGTTCATTTAATTGTCTACTTTACCTTGAGTTCGAGTTGAAATTGGCCTTTCTTGAATTGATTAGGTTTAACCTGATTCAAGTTGCAGCCTGCCCTACGACGTATTCTCATTCCACTACGTTGGGAAAATACTTCTGGAAGGTGCCATGAGAATGACCTTCATGAACCTTAAAAATTAAAAATCAAATTAAAATATATCACAATTTGATTGAATAAGCAAAAAGGATGATAGTAACTAAGGGAAACAACTGGAATGAAGGGATGCAAGCAAAGGAGGTTATGCCACAGATGGTGAGGGAGAAAAAAAAAGGAAAAGAGTTGAAAACATGCATGGTGATGTGGTAGGCATGGTTTATACGGAATCGATTTAGAGAGGACGACATCCAACCTAGGTAAGTGACCTTTTCGATTGGTGCAAAAATTATAAGCAATAATTGATCATGAACCCATTGCAAGGTGACGTCAACCATATACGGGATGTATCAAAATTAATGTTAATAGGCACCATAAATCAGCTGATCAGAGAATGAGATATGAAGCAATAATAAGAGACGGAAAAGGAAAGTTCATAGCTGTCAAATGTTGAAACCGAATGAGAATTATCAACCCTATTCATATAGAAGCACAAGCAATTCTATTAAAACAAAATTTGAGATAGAAGGTGATTTTCTTATCTTGATTGATTTTTTTGAAAAAAAATTGCAATATTTTTTCACTTGTTACTAATATACTTCGTCCAATCAAACTCCTTGCATCAATATTGGCTAAGGTCTTATTTCAGCCCTTGCTACGTTGGGGCAACAATGTAGCCCATTTGTTGGCTGATTTTGCAGTATCTAATGGGAAAATGGATGTAATGTGGAGGGGAGTCCCTACTGATTTTATTGAGTTATTTCTCACACTTGTTGATTTTTGTAAATATAATACAATACTTTTCCAATAGAAATATATACACACATGTTGCCATGGATGCTACTCTTTCCTAGCTCAAAAGATTATTTGTGTCTTTTGGACAATTAGGGGTACAACTTCGGTAAGGTATCGATGAGTCGATCCATTGAATACCCTAAAATAGATAAGGTAGGTTTTTTTTATGCCCATATTGAATTTTTCATCAAGATCAATATTCAAAAATTAAAAGGATTTTACAAAATCATTTTTATAAAACCCGATTTCATAGAAATATTCCCGAGTATATGAATATGTTCTTTAAATATATAAAAACTTGTTTAATTTATCACTTATTTAGTAAATTTAATGAATGAATTTTAAAAATTATATTACTATTATTTTAGATTTTAGAATTTTAAGTAAAACTTATAATAAAAATATAAATTTCGAGTATAATATCTATTTTAAAGAACTAATTTGAAATTGAAATCAGAACCCATCCATTTTTTAAAAAGTAGGACAAGGATGTACTTAGAAAGATCAACCTCAAACTAAACTTATTTGAAGCAAGTTACACATAAGTGATGACCACAAGCATACAGATGGTGGGAAATTTGGGCCATATTTCTTTTTAGTTTGCATATTAGCATTTTAGACCCTGATAAGTTTCATCTTTTGCATTTTAAATCCTCTGCCCTAATGCCGTCTGCCACGCACTGTTTGGTTCTATGTAATGACGAAAATACCCCCCCAATAAAAATAAATTCATTAAGGATAACGTCATTGCCTCATCCGATTTGCCTCCCTTGAAAGAATCTATGTAGGAGCTTAGCTAAAAGCTCTCTACTGCCACAGACGATTGTCCACGAGCAAGAAATCCAGATTTCAGGCCCTTTCCGCTGTTAAGCGCCTAGCGATGATCGCCTTCCTCTTCCTTCTACTCTCCTTCTTCCTCTCATTTCGCCAACTTTTCCCCCAACAAAATCTCGCCAATTCCTTCTCCATTAACAATTCCTGGCTGCCCAACCAAACAAACCGCACCCTTATTTCCCCCAATTCCACATTCGCCCTAACTTTCTTCTCGTCTCGGGCTTGTCTAAGCTCTTCATTTTCTCAATTTAGTACCTGCATGCCACAAACCGAACCATTGTGTGGTTGTTGAAAGGCAACGACCCCGTTAATGCATTGGCTTCCCTGACAATCACCGCCACCAAAACTCTCTAGCTCAACGAGTCAACTGGCTCGAAATTATGGTATGCATCCTCCGGCAACGGATCGAGTGCTTCCCACCTATGCTTCATGAGAATGGTAGCCTGGCATTCGAAAGCTGGTCCAGCTTCGATTTCCCAACCAACACCATCCTCCCTAACCAGCCCTTGAGGGTCCTCAATGATCGCGACATCATCACCTACGAAAATTAGAAAACCATTATTGCGATTGACATAGAGGAGGCCGTTAGCCGGAGGCTGACGTTGGACATCGACGGCAACCTAAGGCCCTACAACCTCAACCCCACCTTCGGCTAGTGGACGATTGTTTGGCAAGCAATCCAAGAGCTCTACACCATCCATGGTTCCTGCGGCCCCAATTTTGCCTGCACTACCAATGGCTCCCACGCAAAGACTTACGTTTGCCTTGTCGGATTCCAGATGATGACTGATGCCGACTGTGACAGGAAGATTCCACTGTCGACTGCATAGCCGACAAGCAGCAGATTCTTGCAAATGGATGTCATCGTGTTCGAAACAGGGTTGGAGCTACCAGATCTCAACTTTTCGACTTGCCAAGCGCGTTGCCTTGACTATTGCAAGTGCCTTGACTTCGCCGCTAGGTTTGAGGCAAGTAGTACTATGGGCACTACATTAACGACTTGGTCAATGGCTATTAGTCGTCGGGGAAAGAGATGACATCGTTCATTTATGTGGACAGATCGAAGTGCAAGGAGTCGAACTTCACGGGCATGACGATGTTGCTAGAGACCATCTACCCTATCAACATCAGCCTCCTGTTCTTGCCCAAGGAATCAATCGCCAAGCGGCAGAACCTCTCCATCATCCTTAATGAATTTGTTTTTATTCAAGGGTATTTTCGTTATCGCACTAGACCAAACGGTGCGTGACAAACGCCGTTAGGATGGAAGGTTTAAAATACAAAAGATGAAACTTATCAGAGTCTAAAAGATTAATACGCAAACTTCAATGTCTAAAATGCTAATACGCAAACTTAGGAGGGGTAAGGCTAAAATTTGCCTACGGACGGCATTAGCCGTGCGTGCCGATCGAACGGCTTAGATGTTTCACACGTAATCAGCTGCGGCGCGCGCGTGACTTGAACGGAAGGGAAGCTTCTTCAGACTCCTCTCTGCCAGAAAGCAGGCAAGGTGGGAAGACAAGGGGCGTGCGATACTGATATGAATTATTGCTGCTGCTCCATCGCCTCTCTCCTCGATAGCTTCTCAGCAATCACAAGAGAAGCAGCCAGCTGCTGAAGTCCCTTTCCCGATCGGAATTTCATCTCACTAGTGATTGACATCATTTGTGGATTGCACGCTACTGATTGTATCGCCGCACCATCGTTATCCCTCGCTGATCTCCGCCAGGATCGTCGCAATGCCTCCGAAGCAGCAGTCGAAAGCCGACCTTGCCAAGAAGCAGAAGGTAGTCGAAGACAAGACTTTTGGACTCAAGAACAAGAACAAGAGCAAGAATGTGCAGAAATACGTGCAGAGTCTCCAACAATCCGTCCAGCCAAAGCCCGACGCTTCCAAAGCCGCTGCAAAGGTTTCTTCGTTTTACTGCTCAATCTTCAGTTGCACGAATCCCTTTACGATTTGCTGATTCTAAGTCTCAAATATATTTATTATTTAAATAAAAAATTGGAGGGTTATCTTCTACAGAAGAAGAAGGAAGAAGAAAAGGCTAGGGAGAAGGAGCTGAACGATTTGTTCAAGATTGCCATTAGTCAGCCCAAAGTGCCAGTTGGTATTGGTTCCCGCACGCCTTTTAATCTCTTTATCTTTGCGGCTTCATATATGTATTTCTTGCACTCATGTGATATAAATTTCATTGTTGGTCGTTCCTTCTACATTGATTTTTCCTGCTGCTGATTGTTTTACCTCTGAAATGTTGTGATTGCTCGCCTACACACATGGAACGAGAATACTTGGAAATGAGTTCTCGTGTTTGTTATGTTCACTTTTTTGGAAATTGCGTACAATTTTTATCCAAGCATCCTTTTGTTTTGCGATTTTTTTTTTGTTGGGATACTGGTGGAGAGATTTTTACGTTCGTTTTTTGTCTACCATGTCTTAAAAGAATAGTTGTTCTGGTAGTGGATGTATAAACTGTTTGAGCATTGTTCTGTGAGTGCAAACATTCATAGTTCATACTATCAAGAAGATTTGATTGCAGCCTAAGAGTTTTTGGGTAAGTGTCGAAATTTCCTATTGACAATCTGTCTGTCTCTGGTGTGAATCCTAAGTCTCTATTAAGTGAATTCTACAAGGTTCGGCAATGTGTCAAAGGTTTTGTCGACCATATCTTAGTGTCTTACAAGATTAGTTGTTCTGGTAGTAAATGTATGAAGTGTTTGAGCATTTTTCTATCATTTGAAGTAACAATCATACTATCAAGAGGATTTTACTGCAGCCTAAAAGAGTTTCGGCAAGTGTCAAAATGGTCCCACTGACCATTTTCTATCTCAGGTGTGGATCCTAAGTCTATATTATGTGAATTCTACAAGGCCGGGCAGTGTGCCAAAGGTTTTAAGTGCAAGTTCTCTCATGATTTGAATGTTCAAAGGAAAGGTGAAAAGATTGACATATACAGTGACAAACGTGATCAAGGTGAGAATGATAAAGTCAATTGTCACACACACACACACACACACATTTGGTTCTGTTATCTCTTCAAATATTAGCTGATCTTTTGTCTTCTGGTTTAGAAACTATGGAAGATTGGGATCAAGAAACATTAGAGAAAGTTGTGGAATCAAAAAGGACAGAATATAACCAGAACAAACCAACAGAAATCGTATGTTCCATCTGCTTTGTGGTTTCTTTGTTTTCATTTGAACCATCCTTGAATTCTTGATAAGATCCCCAATCCCGAAATTAATGATTTCATTGCAATGTGCTATCCTTTCTGGAATTCTCATTTCTCTCCTTTTAGGCTTGTAAGCAATAACTGGTTTCATAGGACGGATGTTGTTTGAATCTGAACTGCAGTCCATAATGTGCTTGCTTGATTCATCAAATCAACATGCTTCTGCTTAAGTTATTCAATTTTCTTGGTATTAATCAATAATATTTTGCACTAAGAAGTTTCTCATTGCCTCATAATGTTCACAATGGTAGGATAATATGAATTGATACTATTAGGAAAAAAACACTGGAATTTTCTTCAATTCCTATTAGGTATCAATTGTGGTATAGGCAGAAAATGTTTCCTGTTAGTCATCTCATTTTCAGCCTGTTGAGGATGGATGCAAATATGTTGCTTTCATGGGTTTCTCTTAGAAGATTTTTGATAGGATGTGAAGTAACTGGAGCAAAGGCTGTTATCTTCTCTAATTTAGAATTCAGAGTGTCGTTCTCGCTAACCTACTTTTGTTATACATATTTCATCATTTTTAGCTTCTTCCTCAGGTTAACCTTTTTCTGCTCAATTTTGAGTAAATCTCCTTTGGTAGGTCTTGTATGATCTTCTTCAACTGCCTCACAAATTTTGAATGAAGATTCTAGCAACCTCATTTTTTTAGTATCTTGTGGGAGTCAAATTTCCACACTATCCAATATATGGATTAAGTGCGGAAATTTGATAGCCTCTTTAGAAAGAATTGCTTTCATGTGCTGTTGCCTTTTGGTCCATTCTTCTAGGTTTTTTGATTTTCTCCCTTATCTGCTCTCATATTAACTGTTCGAATTCATTCTCCAGTTCTTGATTCTCAAATGTAGAAGCCAGCTTCTGATTTGATGATTGATAGGTGCCTAGTTTCAGCCTATTTCCAGATCATAGACAATAGCCTTTTTTTTTTTATTGGAATTGGATGTATAGGTAATGATGAGAAGCTTTTAAGGTTGTTAGGGTTGTTAAATTATTATATCGTCCTTGAAAGTTGTGTAATGAGTGGCTGTTACTCCCTCTTCCTATTGCAAAACGATGTTATTAAATTCCAAACAGATCCTAAGCATTTTTAATTAGCTATTTTTCTTGCTTAACTTTCTTATAATAAAGCAAAAGAAAAAGTTAATTGGTTACTTTTAAGATGGCCTTTGTTGATCTTTGTTCATCATATCAGAACCTTTCTGAGAGTTTCTGGCATCTTCTTACCTTCTTTATCTTAATTTTTTGAGCAATATGGTTGTCAACTGGTTGCCATTTTTCAGACATGGTTTGCTTTGAGAAGAGTAACTGATTGTTTTAAATCTGGTCCATCAATAACTAATTTGTGTTCGAACTGCTAGGCCTTTGTCAATTTCACTGGCTATCCAATTCTAGACTGATTTGCTGTATTCCAGCTGTCCTATGCATTATTGATATCATTGGTGATAATATCTGTATCCTTGTGTCATAACTACAGGCAATGACTCCATTGCCTGATGCTCTTTTTGCTCCAAAATGGGCAATGCAACTTGAGTGCTTCATAGATGTTTTCGACACAAGCTTCTGTATCTTTTGTCAGCAATACTGGTAGAAAGAATAGTATTCTGAATACTGCCAAGAAGTTATTAGGTCAACATTTGGTGAATTGATTATGGGCCATTGACTAGCTTAGCTAAATAAATTGGAGAAATAATTTTGTTAGCCCGGATTAAGTAAATGACTTACTTAGCCCACCTCAAAAAACCCATTTAAAACATTTTTTTTCATTTTTTTCTTCATACACTTGTTTATCCAAGTGTAATTAACATATAAATTAAGTTCTACTATTTTTGGACATGTGTATATATATTTTTTGAGATTTTTAAATATAAGGTTATAATTTTTGCCATTTTAAAATACCTTTATGTTTAAAAATCTCAAATATATATATATAGGGATTTATTCAGGTGCATTCGGACTGCACCCAAATTACCCTGCAGACGCCCCATCCGCCCGTTCATTTTAGCAGGTGAAATCTGCGCCGCTTGTTCCATCGTGTGTGTACGTGTAGAGGGAGACGGCGAGTTGAATGAGACTGCGCATACACCGCTCAAAACTTCGGAGAATGCATTTTCCTGCTCATCCCTCCCATTTCGAAAATGGAGACGACGACGCTGTTGCTGCTGCTCTCAAATCTCCTTCTCCGTCGATTTCTTCTTCTCCATCGAGATTTTGAAGATCTCCGTCGAGGCACATTTGTTGTGCAGTTATAATCCGCATGCAAATTTTCGGAGAAGACGACCTGCGCACAGTACCTTCCGTCAACGCAGAACTTCGGAATCGATCACAGAACTTCAAAATCGACGGAGAAGGAGAAATCGATGGAGAAGGAGATTTGAGAGCGGTAGCAGCAGTGCCGTCTCCGTTTTCAAAATGGGAGGGATGAGCGGAATATTTCGGGTGGGTTTTTGTGGATTTTTAGTCCACCGAGCAGGAAAATGCATTCTTCAAATTTTTGCGCGCGTGTACGTGCGTCTCTGTTCGACTCGCTGTCTCTCTCTATACGCACAATTGAACAAGCGGCGTAGATTTCACCTGCTGAAATGAACGGGCGGATGGGGCGTCTGCAGGGTAATTCGGGTGCAGTCCGAATGCACTTGAATAAATCCCATATATATATATATATATATATATATATACGCATATCCAAAAATGGTAAAATTGGGTTTATATGTTACCTACATCTATATTAACAAGTTTATGGGGCAAAAAGGAAAAAAAAATTAATGGATTTTTGAGGTGCACTAAGCCATTTACTTAGCCTGAGCTAACGAGATCGGTTCTCAATAAACTGTGCATGTTTCAGATTTTGGCGTTGAGTGTGTTCTGGCGTTCTATTTTCTGAGGCCTTACTGCAGTAATAAATCTAAACATTTTTTGACTAAATGAAGAAAAAGACATTGAATTTGCAAGCAAATGCCTTGAGGTTGGAGTTCTTTCCATTCATCATTTAAACTTGCAATTGTGGCAAATGTGTGCTCATAACATCCTATTTCCAACTTCGATGAAAGAAACCATGGGAGTGTCACTTAGTCCACCACTAATATAGGCATTTTCCAATGCACCTGCCGTTGTTTTCTCTGCCCAGACTGTTGTTAGAAATCAAATCTGGCTTGCTTACAAGAAGGCTGTGATTACAATGTGGTTTTTCTGGCATGTTTGATGTTTTATATCACCTTTTGTTGTCTTCTTACACAGACCAATTACAATGTGGTTTTTCTGGCATGTTGGATGTTTTATATCATCCTTTTGTATATGTGTTTTTTTGTAATTTTGTTTATGTAAAGTAGGCCTTTTAATGTCTACCATGAATGTGTAAACAGGTTTGCAAATACTTTCTGGAAGCTGTGGAGAAGAAACAGTATGGGTGGTTCTGGGTTTGTCCAAATGGTGGGAAAGACTGTCATTATAGGCATGCTCTTCCCCCGGGATATGTGCTTAAGTCTCAAATGAAAGCTCTGTTGGAGGAAGAGAGTGAAAAGATACCTATTGAAGAAGAGATAGAAAATCAGGTAATGACCTCTTTTCCTTCTGTCGTGACAGGAAGTTAAACAATTGTAAACTTATCTTTGATTTAATGTTTGCTATATTCTCATGCTGGGGTGCATGTTTTCTGTTGTAGCGTGCAAAAGTAGCAACTACAACCCCACTTACTCCTGCATTATTTATGGAATGGAGGAAGAAGAAGATGGAAGAAAAGGAAGCTGGTCTTGCTGCACAAAGAGCAGAGAGGGCTAAAAATGATCGCATGAGGTGTGTTCTGCTATTTTTAGCTGTTATTGTAGAGATTTCCCTAATTGCGTAAAACTGTTTGAAACTTTTGTCTGCTTCAGTGGTCGCGAGCTGTTCCTATCAGATGCTAGCTTGTTTGTGGATGATGCCGAGGCGTATGAAAAATATAATAGAGAAGAAGAATCCAATGCCAGTGAGAAGGTAGAAAGTATTCTCGTTTCTGTTTCCTGTTCTGATGCTTGTGCAGCAATTCCTCGGCTCAGCAGAGAGCTTTCTTTTGTGTGCTTGACACTCAATCATCATCATCATTGTCATCATCGTCATAAGCCATTTCCCACCTAGGTGGAGTCAGCTGCATGGATTCTATTGCGCCCTTCTTGGTGATTGGAGACGAAATTTTCAGTAATTTGTAATATTTTCAAATCGTGTTTAATTACTTCCATTCATGGTTTTTGGGGTCTTCCTTTCATTTTCCTACCACTTTCTACTTGGATATACTCTACCCTCCTAACTGGTGCCATTTCAAGTCTTCTTTTAACATGACCAAACCATCTTGATATATTTTTCCTCATTTTATCCCTTATTGGTCCCACTTTTAGATTTTTTTCAAATTATTTCATTTTTAATTTTATCTTTTCTTGTTTTACCACTCATCCACCTTAACATTCTCATTTCTGCTACATTCATTTTATATGTATTTTATTCTTTAGTAGCCTAACATTCCGCCCCATAAAGCATAGCGGGTCTAATTGCAGTCTTATAAAATTTTCTTTTTAATTTAATTGGGAGTCGATGATTACATAAAATTCTCGATGTACTTCGCCATTTCTTCCATCCTACTTGAATTTTATATATTATATCTTTTCAATTTTCCCGTTTTTTTGAACTATTGATCCTAAGTACCGGAAGTGGTTAGTTCTTGTTATTACTTAATCAAAGATCTTAATTGGTTCCTCATCTAGGTTCTTACTATTATTAAATTGTATTTCATATATTCAGTTTCTATGCGATTAATTCTAAAACCATTTGATTCTAAAGCATCTACCTACCTATTTAATTTCACATTCAATTCTTCTCTAGTTTCATCTATTAGAACAATATCATTTGTAAATAACATGCACCAAGATACTTCTTCTTGTAGATGTCTAGTAACTTCATCTATTACTAAAGTAAAAAAGTAAGGACTCAAGGCAGAGCCTTGATATAAACCTAATACTTCTTCTTGTGCGTGGCTCTCAAGCCATGGCAATTTTTCACTGGGAATCTGCACCTAACCTTCAGTCCTTTAGTTCAATCCAAGTCTAAATCATGGAAAATTACCTTTTAAACCCCTAGAAGACACTTGACGACAATCTACGTAGTAGAAATGTGGGCAAATTTATGGACCTGGAAATTTTGGGCATGGAGATGCGTCAGTGTTTGGATTGCTTCATGAAAATCAATTAGTGCCTAACACTCTGTATCCTGCAAATAACATCTATTTCACTGGACCATATATTTTAATCATTTAATTACACCTCGCCCTGCTATATGTGTTCATCTGAACCAACCAGATGGTTAGTTGGTATCTATACTAGCAATAAAAACAAAAACAAAACAACAAAACTGCTAGGTGATGAAGAACCATGATAGATACGGTGGATGGTTGAACATTATGCCATGTGCATCCGTCAGGTTTCCAAAGACGATATTTTGCATGGTTGATCTAAGAGATACATTTGATAGATTTCTGGAACCTTTAAGAAATTTCTAAATGACTTTAAGAATTGCTGTAAACCTTGAAAAGTCTCTGCACAACTTACAATTCCTTTGATTATGGATTGAAATAATCTGAATACAATCTTATAAGGTGAGATGGGCCATTTGATCTGAAACCTGCTCTTTTTCTTACCGAGGAACTCATCAGTTTTCACAAGGTGACATGATGGAAATTACAGTTGCTATAAAATTTTTTTGTTAATCTTGGCATGACACCATTGTTCTGAATGTAGCCTTTACTGTTTAAACATGACTCTTTTAATAGTAATAAAATCATAAGTTCGCTTCATTTTGTTATATCTATTGTCCACACTGACTGAAATTGATCAGGGGAAGGATGAATCTCATTCCGAGCGGCCAAGCACCTCAACCACTGTGGAGGAGGATAATATTGCTGACGACGACGACGATGACGAATTGGACATGGATGAGCTAAATGAACTGGAAGCAAGCTTATCGAAAACATCCATTCAAACAGGGGAACCAAGACAAGAGGCATCATCTTGAGAAACTTTTGCCGCCATTGGCAATGACGGGAGCAGAGTATACAAAAGAGTGAGCAAGGACCACTGAGGCTAGTGTCTAATTGGATTCGAGGTGACAAGAGTTCATGGTTGTCCTTTTTAGTTTGAGTATTGATATGCTTTGTCGAGAGAAGATTCACGTACATGTACCTATCTGGCTCGTTTAGGTTCTGCTGTAGTTTGTTTTAGGTGTGGATAATATATTGACAAATAAGAGCCTTTTAGCTTTCGTATGGGGGACAGTGCAAGTTTTGGTGCCACATTACCCAATATGAAGTTGAGCGAAAAATGTGCTGATTAAAAAGTACTTAATGCTGGTGCTGTTTCTTGACAAACAAAAAAGTGTGACATTACAGATGTTGGCAATTCTGCACTTAAATGTATTTTTAGACCACTTATATTTTCCGGTAGTAATTTCTTTGGGACCCTTCCACACCATCCGTATCTATGCTCATGGCTGTTGTAATGGGGACCCAAGACGCACCTTTCCTCCAACATGCACTAGTAGGTCAAGGCTATTTGAGCAACATGGGGCTGAGTGTCTTCCATGCTTAAGGGGAAAGAGAAATCGGGAAACAGATCATATCAAACCGTTTTATACCTTGGCCTGCTTACTGTTTCAGGCTTTCACCCGTTATTTCCTATGTTGCATGCTGCTTGTTTGCACATGAACACAAACATGTTCTAGAATTACTAGAGAGAAATGACCTCCTTCAAAACCTGCGTGCTCATTTTTAAATGATAATTTCGCATGACGAGAATTGCTTGTGCATGAATATTCAATTTTGCTTCACTTTGTTCCATTTGAGATGTAATTTTTAGGGAAAAAAAGCTTTTTCATCATGCTGTGTACTTGTGTTCATTTTTGGTCACGCGATGCTTGCTGTTTCTACAGAGATGACAAAGATCCTTTGTTTTGCATTGAGAAACAGAAATAGGAATAAGCTTCCAAAATAATAAAAATACCTGTTAATCAATCAGTCACACTTGGAATTCCAAGCAAAAACATTGACCTTCCATGTTTCCACCATTGGATCTCCAAAATGCATCATTTATTGTTTTCTCTTCCAAATAAGTTAACCATACTGGAATTTGAAAGTAGAGGAGAGGCGAATTTAAAATAAATGTAGAAGAACTTCAATAAATAGGTTTTATCTTGATTATTTTCTCAATTCCAAGCTAGTATTTAACACAATTTGTTTTACTTATACGAAAAATCATATCAACCAAAGTCATATATGGGTCACATCTTCTAAAAATATGTATAAATGCAAACAATTATCAAAATTTAATAATATTATGAAATTATATAGAATCATTATTTTAAGTGAAATAAATATTTTACACATTTTAGATATTAAATTAAGATCTTATGAGTCTTTTTAATAAACATTATTTTTAATGGATTTAAAATCATTCTTAAATGATTTTTAATTTTGAGAATGATTCAAGCGATGGATTAAGATGATTTTTGATATGTAAGCAAAACAAAGTGTTAAATACAATAGACGAAATTGGGTTTGAGAAAATAATCAAAATAGGACCCGAACTGGTTCGTCCTACCGTAGGCTGGGCTTCAACTTGATAATTTTCTCAAATCCAATTAATTTATTATATTTAACATTACTTATTTTACTTGGATACCAAAAAGCATGTTGATTGAAGTCATGTATGTGTCATCTTCTAAAAACATATAACCAAACATGCATAAGTTTAGAAAATCATTTGGATTTACGAAGCAAAGTTTTAGAATGTTAGAAATCATATAGGACAATTCATCTAGATTGGATGAATGTTTTAGATATTAAATTGAATAAATCTTTATGACAAATAAATTATTTTTAATGGATTTGAAATCACTCTTAAGTAATTCTTTGGGAATGATACAAGTCATGGATTGATATGAGTTTTGGCGTCTAAGTAAAACAAAGTGTTAAATACATTGGATGAATCGAATTTGAAAAATGATCAAGATGAGACTCAAACTAGACCGCCCTATTGAAGTAAATTAGTAGGACGAAATATACTGAAGCTATTCTCATACATGCATGCACAGAGTGTTCCGTTTTTGTGTAACCAAGTTATCCTTTTATTTTTAATATATCGATAATTGAAGCAAAATCCAATCCATTTATTATACTTAACAATATTTGTTTAGCTAAAACACTACTATGAAATATATGGGTAGAGCTTAATAGTTAATCAATATGGTTAGAAGGGGTAGCCTTGTTACCTCTCCTCTTCTATTAGGAACCTGGTCATCTAAGTTGAGTGGCCTAATTAAAAAAAAAAAAAAAATCTAAAATACCAGAAATGTTATTGAGAAGCTCAATTCTCTCCCCTTAACAAATGGCAACACATGCTCTTCTGTAGGTCCAATAATGGTAAGCTATAAAGGAAAAGCCAGCTCGTAACACTGTCAAAAATAATAATGATCGGGGAAAGAAACTGCTAAATCACCCTTCCATGCGCAGTGAGGATCTCATTTACACCCAGTCAATCCTCCAGATGCCTGGATAAATCACAAAGGCAGAAGGAACAACCCTTGCATGCACACCTGGAATTCAAGTAAATGGCTATCTCATTCTTCTGGGTTGAAACTCAATGCCTCCCTCCATATGAGCTCCTTGATATCTTCTTCATTAAACGATGCATGTTCAAAATCAAAACTGAAAGGAGATGGGCAGATGGGTTCTTCATTGATCTCGTGAAGACTGGATAAATATGGATGATTCAATGCTTCGTCAACTGCGCAAGCAGAATACAGTCAACAAAATGATCTGCAAAAATTATGTAGCAGTTGAAGGAAGTGGCTGATTGTTTACAAACCAGTTATCCGTTTGCATGGATTGAAAATGAGCATCCTCTCTATGAGATCAATTGCTGTATGATTGATGTTAGGAAACTTATGTAAAAATGGTTCCTTCGGAAACTTTGGTAGTTGCATCACATGCCGCCGTGCATTATCACTTCTTATGAACCCAATGTCTGATTCTTCTGGCGACCCCAAGAGCTGTTGCAGCAAAATGACACAGAGGTCAGGATACTACTGAGAAACCTAATATTTCCATTGACAGTTTTAAGAGTTAACCAGAAGCCCACAATCTATTCTCTATCCTCTTTCATGTGGCATATATCAATGCTATCTATCCTGGCCATCTATTTGCAACTTGTGCGGCAACCGTCAACTATGTTTGCCTCACAATCATGTTAATAACAAAGAGTCTGTTAGTGGCCATAAGGCCCAAAACATGTCCAAATTTCAACTAGTCAGGATGTGATGGACAACTAGTAAGTAAAACAACATATACATTCAATGGAGGCAGTAACATTTTTGATTGATGGGTAGTGACCTCTGTTATAAGCCTCAACTGCTGGACGTAGTCTTTGCCAGGAAAAAGAGGCTCTCTTCTAATCATTTCCATGAATATGCACCCAACTGACCAGATGTCAATGGCAGCAGTATACTCTGAACAGTTGAGAAGCAGTTCTGGCGCACGATACCAGCGTGTCACGACATATTCTGTCATAAAATCTGTCTCTGATGTGGTCCTCGCAAGCCCAAAGTCACATATCTTGAGATCACAGTTTGCATTGAGGAGCAAGTTGCTGGGTTTCAAATCACGGTGCAAAACATTTGCAGAATGTATGTACTTGAGACCCCGTAATAACTGATAAATAAAATACTGCGAAAATAGACATAAAATCAGAATCAGAATCAGAATCACATGAAGCCAACCCATGGGCCTGCTAAGAAGCATGCGATGTAAGAATACATAAGCATCAAATTATCAATAACAATCCAATACTACATTATCCTATTCCTACAGCTATAACATGAAAATGGAAATAACTATGTAGGGTTTGTCTCCCTCTGGATAACACATCTACGAATGAAGATTATAGCACTCCGTGCATGATTTGAATAGGATTTTATGATAAGTTGGGGAATTTGGTGTGGCTGTGACAGATAGTGGTGGAAATGTAGACTAGAGTTAATTAATAAGGAAGTTGGCATAAAAAGGAAAGGACCAAAATACATAAATATCAATCCAAATGGACAGCCACATTCCATAAAGAGGTTGCTAGTAAAAACTGCTCAAAGACAACACACTTTGAGGTCCATAAGGAAATCAAAAACACAACAATCTCTATTTTATGTGCATTGGAAGTAAACAGGAATGTTAATTAAGAAAACCTTACTTGGCAGTGGTCCTCTGTCAATGCTTGTTTTGAGTGTATTATCTGATTGAGATCAGTATCCATGAGCTCATATACAAGATATACATCGTTGAAATTTTGCCTTTCTGGTGGACGCACAACGGCCTTGATCTGGACAATCTGCAGCATTCAAGGGGGAAATTTTAATTGTGCTGGCATTGATTAGAATATCTGCAAACAGAAATTAAACATGGAATTATAAGTTTACAATCAATCAGCTTCTGTTTGTAGCTATGCATTAGTGGATTTTGTCACAGCAAAACCTGTAAAGCATGTATGAGTGTCCGTCCAAAGGTGCATGAATTGCCAAAATAGTTTGATTCCTTGAATATAACAGCAATATTAAATAGACTTTGTAAGTGTTTCTTTATGCGATGAATATCAGCAATGCAGACATGTTTGTTCACATTTATTTGAAAGATGCACAAAGAATGCAAATGGCAGTTGAAATGACAGCAATCTAGAGTTAAATTCGGTCTTATCAGTGACTTGGGTCTTATCAGTTGAATAAAGAAATTTTAAAAAAAAAAAAAAAAAAAAAAGAGATTGAAGACAGCTACTTTAGCATGTGAATATAAGAGACATATTTTTGTCTTGAGTACATTTTCGTGATCCATATGGCGGAGAAGTTTGATTTCTCGCAGTGTCCTCTTTGCATCAATCCTGTTGTCAAATGCACTTCCAATTTTCTTGATTGCAACCTCTTCATTCGTCTCAGAATTATGTGCAGAACTGTTGCAGAAGTTTAAAAAAAAAAAAGTAGAGAACAAAGAGAGTTAGTTGATGTACATGTTCACTTGATGTGGATATATAGGGCACTTTTTAAATGAAAGCGGTTGTATTATGCAAACCCTTGTTTGATTTTCTTGATATATATATGTATAGAGAGAGAGAGAGAGAGGATATAGAAATAATTAATATGAGCCTGTTAACGTAACTTCATGAATGAGATGGTACAAAACTGTTGTTGCATTAGCACCGGTTCTCCCTACCCCACCCCACAAAAAAAAAAACAAACAAAAAAGATTGTCCCCCAATATTGCAAGGAATCACTACCAACATTCAAACTTCAAAAGAAGTCATAAGCTTCCAACTTGCAGCCCATCTGAGAATTAAACATCCTGACTTGTGACCAGAGCGTCATATGCTTCCAACTTGCACCCCATCTGATGAATTAAACATCCTGACTTGTGACCAGAGCGTCATATGCTTCCAACTTGCACCCCATCTGACGAATTAAACATCCTGACTTGTGATCAGTACGTCACATGCTTCCAAATTGCAGCCCATCTGATGAATTAAACATCCTGAGTCCTGACTTGTGATCAGTGTGGCATGTCTTAAGAAGGATCTACTGATTAAAAATACAGCAAGAGGCCCATGTCCAGTAATTAACATTTTCTTCATCTTGTACCCAAAAGGTTGTCCTCAGATCAACTTAGCCTAATGCTTTGAGATGAACTTAATGCAATCCTCTCTCCCAACTCTAACAAGTGGTACTCATACAGGAAAAATCAAGAATTCACAATAAAGTATAAGATTCATCAAAATTCCGTCACTCTTTATCTTAAAAAAACTATCAGAAAAATACAGTTACATTCTACGGGACTTATCATCATGTGATGCCAAGACATGGCTCTGTATCCATGAGCCAGCCTCTCATCAGAAGCACCCTTCCTGATACGATACTATAAGACGTAGGACTTATCCGTGAGCCAGACTTTTATCTCCAAAGCTCTTCTAGATATCATATTCTTTCCCAATACCCAATTCCTCGTAATCCGTGAATTTAAAAAAAGACGGAAATATAAGCAGCGGCATGAGTCTTCTTTTGTTATTTCTTCTCAGTTCTTACTTCCTTTTCTGAATTTCTTTTACTGGGGACCTATAATCAGCAGAATTTTGCATGGTTCGCAGCTTGGAATTCCAAGGTTGCAAAATCATTAATGAGCGGGTAAAGAAACGGGCAATCCTAATCAGGAGGAACAAAGAGAGTGCTAATCGACCGTAAAACCCCCACTCAAAAAGGGAGAGGAGGATCATCAGCTGTAAGAATTCAAAAATCAAAGAGCAGCAGCAGAAAAGAGACAGCTAGAGCGAGAGAAGCATTGGAGATGCTCACCAGACAATGCCGTAAGCGCCACGGCCGATGGGCTGAATTGGGGGGACATATTTCGCAGGGACCTGGAAGAGGTGCCCGAAGACATTGTAAAGCATATACTTCCCATTGTGAGTAGGAATCGCTTTCACCTCAGTCAGGACTACAGATTCTTCTTCCATTTTGGAATGCCGCAAAAAAGAGATCGCAACGGAAGAAAGCAGACAATACCAAAAGAAGACGGATGGAAGAAAGGGGAGAAAAAACTACTTTCTTCTTGTCTTGAACTTATTTCTTCTTGGATTTAAACAAGAATGAATGAACAGGAACTCCCCCTTTTTTTATCCCGTTCAACGGGCGGCTGTTGTTCAAAGGCGAATGTTCAAAGGCGGGGCCTTTTTTTGCAAAATAGGCCTCGTAACTTTGGTTAATTGTAAATTAAGAAACTTTATAATTTGGATATTTGTCAACAAAATTTTTTAACAAATCAAACACCTCACATTTGGAAACAATATTTGTTGAAAACCCCAAATGAAGTGGGAATCGAACCCCGTTTGGTCCCAATAGCCCCACACTAGAGGTTACCAACTGGGATAACACTCGATTGGCAATTTTTCGAGTGTCGTAAAATCAACTCAACATCGCCATGTTTGGATAAAAAATGATAGCGATTGCGGCACTGTTTATTTCATAATATTTTTAAGTTTAAGCTGTCTATTTTGTGAAAACCCAAATTAAGATTTAAGTTTCAATTAAGCAAGGTTATGGGATCTATTTTTGCAGAAAACCCCTTTCAAATGTGTCAATATGTCGTGTAGAAGAAAGCATCCTGTGACCGGACTTTTTACATTACAAAATGAGGGCTGAAAGGTCCAGTTTCTTTAATCGAGCCAGTCAACGTTTCTGGCTATTATAGTTTGGGCTAATGAGTGTGATTTACGCCCCACTTATTTTGTATAATTTATTCTACACTCCATAATATTTTTGTGTGTATGGTTGAAATGTCATTTTTACCTGCTGACAGATTCTGGAAATTAAATATTCACATCTGATAAAACGTCTAATCAGACCATGCCTAAAATATGGGATGAGATGTCATAAATGAAATGCGAGTTAAATAAGTACCTGTTTATCACTTGAATGAGACGAAGATTGCCGAATTTTCCAAAAAATATTTTTTTCATTTTCAAAAATTTCTATACAACTTTTCTTGTTCTTAATGCGAATAACACTCTTTTCATCCAATATCTTCATCTCATGCAAGTCAGATGATGAATCTGTTTGGGTAATGGGTAATCTCGTGAAAATATTAATTTTCTTGATTAATTTTATTCTTTTATTTTCTAGAATTTGTTTATTTTATTTGTTTTCTAAGGTGATGAACCCTTGCTGTGTAAAACCTTGAATTGGGTTTTGGGTTAACCATTTAGCTTGGGTTTCAAGCAATAATATTTGATAAAATTTCAGATGAGTAAATTCATAAATACAAAATTCAATATTATCCAAATAATATTAGTGTTGGTATCACGGAGAAGAACATATGGATTAATGATAGAGGAGAAGTGATAGATTTGGATCCAGATTGAAAATGGAAAATGTTTCTGTTGAAAGAATCCCACCCCTAATTTACTGCTGCTAGCTTTGTTATATTGGTGAATGGTGAGGTGGTGGGGACTTGTGCATGCAAACTGCAAAGTAAAGCACAGCACAGATGCTAATTAGGCCTTTTGCTTTGAAATTTCAAATTTGAATCTATCTAATACATTCTGATCAGCACCGGGCAAGCCGCTGGGTCATCTCTTTTAAGCCTTTTTAGGTGTGTCCAACTGATTTGCCGAACCAAGACCTTTTCAAAGGCTAAAGGGAGATTTCCCCACAAAGAGAGAGTCTAAATATATGGACTCGAATTCAAAGAGGTGCATGTTTGTGTTGCCTTCCAATGTTTTTCTAATATTCAGCCTTCATCAGTACTTATAAACAAGAAAAAGAAAAAGCTAATAATGCCAGTCTGATGCTAATATTATTAGAAATTCTCTACGATAAAAAATACACAGAAATTTTTCAAATCCATGCATACCTGGTTAAGCCTGAGACTCCAAGAAGACAGATCTGAGTTTCTTGCACCCGGCCCCCATCTACTGGGTCTTTTTCTGCTGGATGTGCAGGCAGAGCGAGCGCTTCCAATCCAAGCCTCTTAAAACCCACGGATGATTTCTGTGTAGGTGGGCCTTTATCACACGATTCCATCACAGCAATGGCGCCCTTTGAGATTGCAGTGGTATGATCAGATTGGATATTTTAAGATTTTTTTTTTTTTTTGAGATTTTTTTGGAAAATATACTTATGTGTGTCTGTTACCTTGATTCATGTTGAAATCATCTGGAGTTTCAAATGTCGTGCTTTTCTTCTCTAGTTCCTCTGGAAATGCAGTGAGGTGGTCTTTCAGCCCACCTTTCCTATCCTTCCTATTCTTTCTTTCTTTCTTCTTTTCTTTTTATTTTCCCCCTCTTTTTCTAAAATTTTTTAATGGTGTCTTTCCTTTTGTGAGAGTGGCTCTGAATTCTGATCACACCAAATGCAATTAGGGGAATAACTGGGTCGGGTTATAATCTAACATATTTAAAAATATCTATCTCAATCCATTTATGACTATATAAATGGGTTGAATGATTTTTTTTTAAAAAGTAGACTATATAAATTATAATCCTAAATTATCAATAAAAGCTTCCAATGCTAATGGTTTATCTGAATTTAAAAGATTAATTTTCACATTTATTCCTTATTAGAATGTTGATTATATGATCAATAATTATGCATAGTTTGTCAAATAAAGCAGTAAGAAAACACTAATTTTTTTTTTTAATTTCATAGGTTTAGTGGTTGATTAGAGGTGTGTTTGGGAATAGATAAAACTTTTAGTGAAAAATTTTGAAGAATAAAAGTTGTAAAATGATGTGATATGATAGGAGTAATGAGGATAAAGATAAAATAGATAGGCTAGTTGTTTGAATAATTGTGTAGAAATGATTAAAAAGTAAGATAGTTGTATGGGAAAATGTAAAAAAATAATTAAAAAATATGATAGTTGTGCAAAGTAAAAAGTTTTAGAATGAAAAGTTTTAACTTGATATTTTATCCCTATTGCAAAACACACAGGTCAAACAAGTTGAATTATGGGGTTGATGGAATAGGTTATTATACAAACGAGTTGATTTTGGGTTGAAATTCCAACCTCAATACGACAAAAGTGGATTAGGTTGCCGGGGTCATGGGTTGATCCCTAAGGCCCTAACCCAATTACGCTTCTAAATTCAACCAACTAAACAAGATAAAGATGCTATAATATGGGATTTTGTAGGGCCTCTTCTCGGCCCGACTTCACCCAGACCCTATACCATATCTTGATCAACTAGATGCTCGTTGCGGTTTTGATGGGTAATGCGTGTAATAGCAGTTCTTACATATCGTATGAGCAATCGAAATATGTTCGAAAGAAAAATCTTTATTTGACGGGGTTTCTTCTTATACCTATTAATTCCATAGAACCTAGAAATGATAGATTGGAAGAATCTTTTTGGTCTTCCAATATCAATAAGTTGATCGTTTTGTTGTTTCATGGATGCGAAAGAGAGTACGTGCAGAAATATAGGCCGCTGACAAAGTTCCAAAATTGTCCAATTATGACCGATATTCGGAAAATACAGACACCAATATATTTCGATAACTTATTTATTTTATGACAATAGAATTTGTAAACTTTGTTAATTATATCTGGAGCACTAAAGGCCGCTTTTCTGATTTTAATTCGAGTACAGTTTCTTGTGAGTACGAATGAAAACCATTTTAGTAGAAAAATAATTGAGAGTAAGTGATTTGAAATAATTACCAGCTTGATAATAAAAACATAAACGATGAAATGAAAATTACGTATGGTGCCTATAATACCAAATATTTCATTATTGTCACCTCATTTTAGGCTCACTAACTAAATGAAAATCCATCCCACTTGTTTTGTTTAACACCATTCGTTGTATCATTATATTGAAAATTATTTCAATCCAAGTCATAGGCGTGTTGCGTCTTCTTTAAACTATTTATCATGTGCAAAATATGAAAAATTCACTTAGATTAATTAATTTATAAATACATAAATAGAATAATAATTTATAAATCATTTATCTGTATACAAAGAATGTTTTAGACCGTATAAATGTTAATCTGATGGCTTCGAAATAGAAATATTATTCATATAGTTTTATTTTACAAATTTTGTGAAAGTAAATGATTTAAAACATGCCCAACACTATTAAAATTGAATTAATATTTAATAAATAATACCTAAAATAATAAAATATAAAAAATTGATCCAATGGTCACTCAAGACTATCAAAAAATAATTATATTAAAATAAATATTTTCAACATTTAATGTATCTTCAATTAAAAATAAATGAAAATCATATATTAAATATATAAGAATATTTCAACAAATTTATAGGATTTCTTATACACATTTATAGATAAGGCCCATATACAATAATATTAAACAAATAAAAAATTTTATGATAATATAAATAATGCTAAATACAGTGAAGGGAGTGAATTTCATTAACTATCAATACTTTAAAAATAAAAAATTTACCTGGAAGAGGGAATACAAGCGAGTCCCTAAGAAAATATAGCATAAATATGTATGAAGTGATCTTAGGTTAGAATGATACTCATATTCTATTTTTTTGATAAATTTACATAAATCTTAATGTAATGTCTCGATTATTAGCAATGGTAAAATATTGAAAAATAATAATAAATAATTTAAGTTGACTGGTCAAAATCCACGCAGGGCATCCTACGTAGCAAGGGTAGACTTTTTGACCAACTGAGCTAAAAAAGTAATAATAGCCATTGCCCAATTATTATTTAAATAATACTACGGGTTATATTTATATTTTCGTTTTGGGTAAATTTCATACATACCCACATAGTTTCATCGATATTGCAGATATACCTATGTAGTTTCACAAATTGCATATTACCCCCACATAGTTTCACCGAAATTGCGTATTACTCCCACCCTGTTAATATCCGCTGTTATATTTTTAAAAATGACGAAAATGCCCTCGTTTCATGGGGTGATATGCAATTTTGTGAAACTATGAATGAGGACATTTTCATCATTTTTCAAAAATAAACGGTGGATATTAACGGAAGGTAACGGCGTGGGGGTAATACGCAATTTCGGTGAAACTATGTGGGCTAATATGCAATTTGTGAAACTACGTGGGTATATCTGCAATATCGATGAAACTATTGTGGATATATATGAAATTTACCCTTTTATTTTTTAATATTATTTTAGCAACCCGTGTAGCTCGGTTGACATACAAGTGTTCCAAGTGGTCTTAGAGGTTTAGGGTTCTAGCACGAGTTCTGTAGAAAAAAATAATTAATTTTTGTACTTTTGCTTCCCTAGACATGTGGGCCCCACAGGATAAGATAAGATTAGATTAAAATTAAAATTTAAGCTAAAATGATAATATTTTATCTTTTATTCCTTTCTTAGAATTTTAGAAAACTTACAAAAACTTTTTTATAAATTGGGTCGGGGAGTTAATGGATGGAAATATAGAGCACCCACGGGGGGGAAATTTTTGAGAAAGCAGAGTTGCGTGAGGAGAGAACTTTTATAAAGCAAGTGAGATTTTATTTGGAAATTAATTTTAATTCAATAATTATGTAATTTATGTGTTGGAATTATTTTTATATAATTGTTATGTATCAAGCATTATATTATATGATTTTTAGGCTATATTTGATATAATTAAAATTTATAATCCTAAGTTTTTAGAATATAAAATTTTACAGGTAAATATGTTGAATTTTATGCTTGAAATTATACATATTGAGATTTTTAAGTTTTACTATGCATTTTATTTTTATATAAATGCATTGATATCTATAAATATATGCATATTGAAATTATTTATTAATGATGTGGGTTAATTATAGTATATATCGTAATGCTTATGCATAATATTAACCTGCCTAAAATTAAATTACATAGCACAAAATCTCGAACGTCCGGGACGAATTTTCGTCAGAGGATGCGTCAAAGAGCAAAGTCGGCCAGAGGCTTACCTTGTATTTGCAACGAAAATTTTTTCGTTGCTTTTATTACTTTAATGCATTTAATATTTTTTTTGGTTTTTTTGGTGCTTCTAATATCCGTGTGTTTTTAAAAATTAACATGTTGGCCATTATAGCAATAAGGGCTGAGTAAGAGAAGTTTTGATGGACCCACCTACAATAAAGACTATGATGATGTGGCTTAATACGGGTCATTCATTCTATTTTGTTATAATTTATTCATTTAAACTTCTATTTGAATGATCAAATAGTCCATTCTATGTTTTTAATACTTCTAGACTCAATGGAAGAGTTTGATTTTGCATTTAAGGCTTAATTTTTAAGATATTAAATTAAATGATTATTTTATCATTTAATTAAGTTTTATTTGGGTCATTATCTATTTTCAAATAATTTTCTACTTGCTAGTCATGTTGAAACTAACCCATTATTTTTACCGGTGTACCAAATCAAGTGGGACACTAGCATATTAGATTTACAAAAAGATTTTTAAGAATATTTATTTCCATTTATTTATTTCAAAGGCATGTATTAAGAATGATAGATTTGTAAAAAAAAAATTTTCTTTGTGCCTTGATGTAATAATGGGAACATGACTAGTGAAAGTTGAATTTTGAAATTTTTATGAAATTATAATAATTAATTTCGGGTATGTTTGGAAATGAATAAAACATTTGATGAAAAGTTGTAGAGAGTAAAAATTGTCAAATGATGTAATATGATAGGGGTAATAATGAGGAACAAATAGGATAAACTTGAAATAGATAGGTTAGTTGTGTACAAATGATTGAAAAATAAGGTAATTGTATAGAAATATGTGAAGAAATGATTTAAAAAATAGGGTAGTTGTGGAGAGTGAAAAAATTTAAATTAAAAAGTTTTAACTTGACAACTTTTTGTTGTTACCAAACACACCTTTCATCATAAATGTATGATTGATCTTGGGGATTTAAATTAAATATAGGCCAGGATTACTTTTCTAGATCAATATGTTACAACAACTATATAAATGAACGATAATGTGTATAATATAATTTGAGAATACACTTTATAATAAGATCTTAATGAATTAATGAGCTGAATATGTGAAAGATTGTGCGAATTGTAGTAAATGCATTAAAAAAATTTAATTGGTGAGGACTGGAATGATGGATTTTGATAAATGACTCGGTGGAAGCTCAATATGATTCTCACATGTTCCTTAGGTTGTTTTGGACTTTTAGGAACTCTTGATTTGATTAAATGATGAATATTTGAATTTTAACCCTCATTTGGATTTTGAACTAAAAAAGGGCATTGTGTAAAGTTGATTCATTTTAAAATTTGTTTAGGCACAAATGAGATGTCTAGCATATTTGGAATGGATATGGATGGATTTAGGTAAGATCTAAATGGTAAATTTAAATGAATAATGGAAATGGGCCTAGTTGTGTAGTTAAACAAAAAAGAATTGTAATAATGAAACTGACCGATAATCATTGATGAGAACCACGATTTTTATAAGAGTAATTCTAGACATGATTGAAAAGTGTTTGTGATACTTGTGAATAAGTTTGGTATGATAATTTTGAGAATTGAGTCATTTGAGGTTAGTAGTGAAATTTCAATAAATAATGAACTTTATGCTCAAAAATTTAAAAATGACATAAAACATAATGACTTATAGTATGGATAAGATGCTAGATGTATTTGCAATGTGCGAGAAATAATTTTGAAGGTATGAAAGGTAATATATGTGATTTGGGCAAACAAGACTCATTGTAGATGCAAAACGGCTAAAAAGTTGAGTTGACGAGTCAAACTTTGTATAAAACAGGTTTTAAGCAAATAGATAATATGAATGTGATATTATACTGATAAGAAATGTGTGTGGATAATTGATTTGGTGTCAGGAATATTTTAGCATGTTATGACCACTTATTTTATGAGTGGGCGAAAGTCATCAATAAATTTGTGTCGTAAAATGCATGCGAAATTTTGTGATAATAGAATTTTGAGCTAAAATTTTGTAGAGAGATATTACTTGAAGTTAGGAATCCAATGCAAAAAGAATAGTTTCAATCGGAGTTGCCTATGAAAAGCTATGGGCAAAATGGTGTTATATAGTTGAAAACGGACCATTTGTGGGCCCAAAGGGTGACAACATGGCCCAAGCCGCATTGCTTTCTTTTTGAAACATGGGAGGAGTTTAAACCCTCCTCATTTCATCCCATTTTCTTCCCTTCTTCCTCCCCACGACCCTAGATCTCAACCCACATGAAAAACTACTCAAAAGTGCTTGGATTCATCTCATTTTCACATCAAGGAAACTTTTTAAATCAAAGGAGAGAGCTTGGAGCTTAGAAGATCTTGAAAATTTTTGGATAAAACTAAATTTGAGATAAGTTTGTTGTTTTCTTTTGAATCAAAGAATGGATTTGGACTAGAATATGTTGTTTTTGTGATTATTTGTAAGCACCGTGTTTGTTTTTATGCTTTGGATAAATTGTTGAGAGATCAGGCTTGTGTAGAAGTTGTGGGAAGGTAGAAAATTAGGAGTTTTGATAGAAATATATGTAATTGGAAAAATGAAAATGTTTAGAAGTGGCTTTGTATGATATAATTATGTTTTAGATGAAATTCCATGAATTTTGAGTGAGTTTGGTTTGATTTTCATATATTGCCTATAAGGTGTTTGTTGAAATGCCTAAATAAAGTTTAATGCCTAAAAACTATGTATAAATGAATGTATAGAATCTTAATAATGTGAATAATATGTTTCAAATGTTTGAGGGTATAGGTGATGTTGAATTATTTGGATTAGAACTTGTGATGAGTTTGATGAATATGGGTTGTCTGAATTGAAATGGTACTTGAACTTTGCGCTTGATGATGTTGTCGGATGTTTATTAGAAATTGATAGAGATGCATGTAAGGGATGATATGAAAATATTTAGAAGTGGTCTCGTATGATATTATTATGTGTTAGGTGGAATCCCATAAATTTTGAGTGAATTTAGTTTATTTTCATATATCGCCTATAAGGTGTTTGTTGAAATGCCTAAATGAAGTTTAATGCCTAAAAACCATGTATAAATGAATGTGTAGAACATTAATAATGTGAATAATATGTTTCAAATGCTTGAGGGCACATGTGATGTTGAATTATTTAGATTAGAACTTGTGATGGGCTTGATGAATACAAGTTGTATGAATTGAAATGGGGCTTAAACTTTATACTTGAGGATATTGTTGGATGTATGATGAAATTTGTGATGAATTGACATGAGTTCTGTATTTGAATGGATTTCGTGACGGTTTGGTGTAAGCTTTTACATGCGAAATGTTGTTTTGATGGATTGGGGCTAAGCCCTTTGAAAATGAGTTAGTATTATTAGTTATGTGTTTGTGAATATTTTTGATAAACCGATGGTATATGGTTTAAAATGAGCATGAGTCATTACTTAGCATGAGCATGATGCATATGGCATGAATGATGCATATGCATGGTTTGCATAGGGTTGTTCACGGCCCTTTATTGACATGAGAACATGATTGTTCACGACCCTTAATGGACATGGGGTTTGTTTGTTTTATATGCGTGTTTGTGGCATGACATAATTGTATGGGGCTAGCAAGAGCCTAGTGTTTACAATACATGTAGTGACATAACATACATGATTGGTTTAGTATGAATTTACTGTTGGTTTTATTAACCGCACATACTTACTAAGTTTGCCTAACTCATGTGTTTATTTTCATTGTTTCAGCAGGATAGACATTGCGAGTACTTAGTTGTGAGCTTGAGCTAAGTCACAATGATTCCAAATTAAGACATATTATGGTAGGTGTAAGTTGTATAGTTTTGGATTACAGTATTTAAAATTAATTTCTATGTGAGATATTCATGTACATGTATTATATGATAAGTAATGAGTTATATATTATATATTAATATGTGGTCCATAAATGTATGACTTATTGAGGCCTTATCAATACATTTGGGAATCGTAAATGCATATTTTACCTCAACTAAGACATGAATGATGGAAATAATTATAGTTTAATTAGTTTTATTGCCATATATCTAATCGATAAATTAGTTGTGGATATTTAGGGTTACTACATGTGGATTTTTATATATATATTTGGTCTTTTGTATTTGGAATTATGCAGATCCGAGGGACTTGCTGCCTGCTGTAGCGACCGTCGATTCGAGGCTGTGGCTAGCGAGGCGCTACACCTAAGCCAATCTAAATTGATACTAAGCATTTGGGTGCATATAGTTTCGGTGCATCCGAGTGCAAATACCAACTTTTTAATTTTTTTTACTTAACTATTAATTTAGATGTATTTAACGGGGTGCATATAATTATTTTTTTATTTTTAAATTTTTTTTCAGACAATGGTTAATCTTAGTATATTTAATATGTATATCAATTTTACTATTTTTGGATATTTTTAAATTTTTTTGAGATTTTTAAACATTAGTGGCATTGTTATTAATTTAAAGTCTTCAAAAATGGTAAAAATTGATATATATATATATATATGTTAAATTAGCGGCATTGTTAGGTGTATTGAGGCTCAATGCACTATGTGCATACGATTGCACTCCATATTTAACATACGTATTAATTTTTACTTTTTTTTTCAAAATTTTTACCATTTTTATTATTTTTTTTAAATTATTGGCATTTTAGTAAATTTAAATTACTAAAAATGCCATTGATTTTTTAAAAAATAAAAATCTAATTTAAAAAAAATAGTAAAAATTAATATGTATGTTAAGTACACTTAGATTAACCATTGTGGGAAAGAAATTTCACTAAAATATCATTGATTTTTTAAAAATAAAAATTTAAAATTTTTTTAAAAAGATAAAAGTTGATACACTTAGATTAACAGTTGTATGTTAAGTACACTTAGACTAATAGTTTTGTAAAAAAAGTTTCAAAAAAATTAAATAATAAGTATTTACACTTGTTGAGCACATCCGGTACATAAGATAAGAATCCATCTTGATTATCACGTTTTTTTTCTTTTTCCCTGTAGTAACCAGATTTTCCGCGTCGGGTTCGGGTTAACCCCACCCAAATTGAGTGCAGCCAGGGAGCCTAAGTGGATTAGACAGTCAGTGCACTGTCGCAAGACAACACTCCCTGGTAGAAAATCCTTCACGGCCGCATGCCTCTTGACAAGCCGCCGGCGTATATTGGGCTATTGGCAGGTGCCCTCTCATGTGGCGCAATAAAGACCACAGACTGTCTTTGTGTGACAGTCATTCCAACTGTCAGAATTCGTTACGGACGGGGAGCGGCAGCCGCGGGGCGGGCATTGTGACGTACGAGGCAGTACATGGGAAAGATGACGTCATTTATTCTGAATGGATAACGATCTCGGCCCTGCCCACGCGTCCACAGCGATTGTATCATGCATCTACTGCAGTAGACTAGTAGATGGGCTGGCAGCCACCAGTGGAATCATCGGTCTGGAAATGAATTTTTATTTTCAAAACCTCCAATAAAATAAACCTTTTCCGAATGTGCGTGCTCCGCCTGGAAAGTGCAGGAGGCGAGCTAAATAGTCTCCAAGATTGTTCACCCAGTGACGTGGCAAGATTATGTGGACAGGACATTAGATGAAGCCCACTGCATTGTATCATCGAATACTTGAAAGGCACAGGTGCGGAGGTGGATAGAAAAATTAATTATATATTTTTCAATTTAGGCACCGTCAAGTAATAATAGTGGGCGGAAAACTCTCTCCTTGTCCCTTTTTTTTTAAAAAAAAATAATTTAACGTCTTAAATATTTAACTATTTCATTTTTTTATTTCATTCATATGTTCCAATTATTTCCCATTCAATCATTTTTTTAAGCTTTACTCCTAATATCTTTTTTTTATCACGTTTTTAAAAAAATATTTCTTTCTTAACTCCCCCCGCCTACTCCCTACCCACACTACCAAACCCTGTCTTACGATTTAAACAATTTATTTTCTTTTACTTAGAATTTAATATTATAGTTTTAAATTAGGATGTCGATAGTTAATATGAGCAGCAAGAACTAGAGGTGTATTGAAATATCTTTTTTTAAATTTATATTTTTTTTCCTGAATATTGTATTATCATAAAAATTTTTAATATCAATATAATTTTTATTTTAAACGTAATGTTTGAATCTAAATAAGAATATAAAATATAGTTAACAGCTTAAGTCCGAACTCCCATTACCAACATGTCAGGCTACGTAGAAAATCAATACCTATAGTTGTTTCTAATGATTCTATGAATTATTTATATGTATATAATTAAAAGCCTCGCGCTTTATTTGGCCCCGTCGTCGTCGTCGTTTTTGTTAGGCAGGGGCTGCGGGTACCAGACAAAACACGGGTCCGCAGCCATGCTCTTAGGCTGGGGACATGAATATCGCTTTTCGGGGATCGCAGTTTGGGCTTTTGGCTGCACGTCGAGTAGTGAGGCTGTCATCACTTAAAAGTCAGGATAAATACTACCATATCTTGCATGTCATACCATCAGGCTGAAGCCCTGGTTGGCATACTTTTACAAAGTTTAAATCTGAAACAACATAATTTCTAAATAGGATGAAGGTTATGATTAAAGCAAATCTTTACTCCTATTTATCTTTAATATAAAATACATTGTACATATAAAAGTTAAATAATTTTTGTTTATATTTATGCATTTCTATACTTTTATGTCTATTTTTGAATGAATGTTCGTAACATCAAAATTATATTATAGGTAAATTATAAGTTTTTCATTTAAATTTATGTTTATGTTTATATTTTTTACCTGTATATTTGTTAGTTTTCTTCATTTTTTATTTTTGAAAAAAGAAAAATTTTATTTGAGAAATATATTACATTATTGTGTTTTCTTAGGTTAATTTAATTGTATATTATTATTGTCGTTTAGATGACTTATTAATTTATATTCACTTGAAATTTTAAACCTAAATTTCTTATTTAAACAATAACTTGTTAATGGAATTTTCAACTCTAACTCAATTTATAGATAAAGTTATAATTGATGTCATGTTTAGAACTACAAACTTAATTTTCTAAAATTTAGTTGCACCTCTCCTTGCATTGTGGGTAAAAATTTAGAAAAAATAGAATAGTAATGTGATGCTATATAGGTAATAATTAGGAGATAATAACAACAAATTAGATGGGACAATTACTATAAAAATTGATTAAAATATAATATTCATAATGTACAAATAAAAATTAAATAATTAAAATGTTAAATTATATAAAAATGTGTGTAGAAGGGTAAGGAAGTTGTTTTTAAACAATGCCAAAAAGACCATACATTTAAGATATAATTTTACAAGAAGTGTTGCCTCTGTTGACATAGAATCGATGTGGGAGTTTTGTTTTCTTGTTAATATTTGGGAGCATGTAGTTTACTTTATTGATACTTGGAAGCTTGTACTATTTTAAAAAAATTGTATAAATTATCTCAAAGTTGAATTATTATATAAGTTGAGATGTGATGTAAAATATGCATTAATAAAAATATTTTTTAAATGGTTCATAAAGAAAATCATCTAAATCAAATAGTGTTATTAAATAAACTAATAATATAATAACTTTAATGGCTTACATGTTCTTAGATTGTAAGCGACATTATAATATGACTTATTTAATTTGCAATCGCTAAATATAGGTATTTTAACTTGATTAATCTGAAAGCCTTTCCGTGTTGTTAAAAATATTGTATGTCGTTTTCTATATGATAAATATTCAAATTTTGTAATATTTATTCATTGAAGATAAATATTAATATCTGATTTATATTATTTTTTCCGATTTAAGTTATACTATAAATAAAATATTAATACTACTGTATATTTTTTAATAACTATCCAAACGAATGCTGACAACGAAGTCATCCGGCCCATACCAAAACCATCTCTCCCGCACACGGCTTTTGCAGTCCGCCACCAGTTTCAGCGAAACGGGTGGGCCAGCGACGGGACGGCAAAACCAAACCATCCACCTGGCACATGGTGTGAACGGTCCTAGCGGAAGAAGATCACGCACTGCCCCATAGACCAGGGCTTGGCTCTGCTGCCGGAGTAAATTTTAAAAGCAGGAAGAGGACTCTCTCTCCAGGTGCGGAAGTAAATTTTAAAAGCAGGAAGAGGACTCTCTCTCCAGTTACGGAAGCAGCAGGGCCAAGGCACGATTTATGTATTCTTTATTTTAACCAATCCAATCAGACCATAAGAATACACTTTATTACACTCTTGTCCAAAAGAGAGAAAGAAGGCATGAGTGTATTCAATTGCATTACACAGTTCTGAGTCCATAAACACATCCGCATACGTAGTAGTTGTTGTAGTAATAGTACAACAACATTTCTTCAGTAGTTAGGAATGAATAACTATAGTTAGAAATACTTTTCCTAGTTAGTTGATGCGATATTTATTACTTGTTATTATATACGGTCAGGCCGAGTTGAATGGATATCTTTTTTAATCTCATTATTTTAAAGACAAGAATAATTACACCTAAAAGTTGCGAAAATTAATTGTAAAGTCATTATCAACATCACTTTTTGACCGGCAATTAGGGAAGGATAACACTAGATAAGGTGCACCGCACTCACAGGGCGAGCAATCTATTTTATTTACTTCCTTCTTCAGGGAATCAGATCAGAAATTACGAAATAGCAGCCCAAAGTAAAATGGGAATAAATTAAATGAAAATGAGTAAGATAGTTTATGGAAAGATGAGAAGATGATTTAAATATGAGAATAAAAATAAAACGGATAATTAAGAAGTTAATGCATTTAATGACTAACTTTCTCATTTCATTTCATTCTCGTGCGGCGCAGAATCCCAAACGCTGCCTCAAGTAGAGAACTAGAGATTCGACGGAACGGTTTCAAATTCAAACACAATCCAATAGCCGTCTTTCGGAGTGTCAATCATGCCCGCTTTAGAAAAAAGAAAAATGATGTGAGGAATTGAAATGGAATACGAAATTCAGACACGATGACTAAAAATTCTTGATGGTTGATGGTTTCTGTTCAACCTAAAAAAGGAGAATCCATTTGAGCTTTTGTCATCTTCCCTTTGTCATGTGGGGCTTCTTATGAATGGAAAGGTGTTTGGAATTTTGGATGAAGAAATTGAACAAGGGGCTGGAGGGTACTGGGAAACGCAAAATTATATTAAAAATAAAAAATATTATTAAGAATAGAAATGTAAATCAGGAAAGGATGGAGGCATTGAAAATTTTAAAAATTAAAAATTAAAAAACCTATCCCATTTCCATCTAATTCGAGTTGACGATCTTTTACTGCCGTAAAAGAATTTCCGTTTAATTCTAGCAAAGTGGGCATTAGCAAAATGTGAGTGTAGATACATATCCTACATAACTCCATGAATCACATACTATCAACGTTTTGGTTTAAGAGCCAACTATACCTATCACTTCTCAAAATTATTTAGCTTAGGGTACATTTCAAATCATATAAAATTCTTAAATAAAATTAATATTTGAGATGAGAATATGACGCAGTGTATAGGGAATACGAAAAACTATACTGAAATTTTTTTTTAAAAAAAAATTGTCTCAGAAATTGAAAAACTATTTAAAATGAATATACAAATTCAATTTAAGAATGCTGTATGATTTAAATAGGCCCAAATGTTTTTACAAGCATGGAATAAGGCAATCCATACAATATCTTACAGGAAGTAATTTTGAAATAGAGATAACAGGCCTCACATGCTCACGTGGTACTTGCCTTGAAAATTCAGTGTAACAGCAACCAGTGCGTGATTGAGTGAAAAGCAAGTCATTAAAGGCAACTATCTGGTTGCCCATCATCTCATGTCGCCGTCCCCCACTGCCAGTTCTTTCTTTCTGAAGGGACGCCGACTGCCGGTTTTTTTTTTTTTTTTTTTTTCAAGCATATTCTCCCCACCACGCGTGTGGCTCGACTGTCTACCTGAACAATGAATATTCTTCCACTGCCTATGTCAAAAGGCCCCATATCACAGGATCATCCGGCACATCAATCCAACAAAAATTTATTATTATTATTTTTATTTTTAAGAAAAAAAGATCGAACCCACACCCCCCCAAATCGCACTGCATTCTTCTTGTAAACACACACCCAAAGAACACGCGCACCATCCAAAGCACCAGATCCCCAAACACAAGCGTCTTCAGGAAGGAAGGATAGTTAGATAGCTAAACTACCGAGGCATAAAAATATAAACAGCAACGGAGGCTGCGGATTACATAAATCATGATTCATGACATCCTCCAAACACGACTGACTGAATTCAGGCCTTATTACATAGATCCGTAGGTGGATGGGACTTGTCGGCCTCTGTTTCTTTCTTCTGCAACCTCACATAAACCGAAGCTGCAGGAGAATTCTAGACATAAAAGTTAAGAAGAAGAAGATTGGCAGAATCCCCCAAAAACCCATCTCCAATCTTCAAATCTACGACTCTAAATACTAGACACACAGACAACACCTATCGGAATAGAAAGCACTAGGAATAAAAACTTGTCCTCTGCCTTCCCAGATCATCGTCAAATGGAAATTTTATTGATTAAAACCATGAATCACCCCAGGATCGCCTGCCGTACTTCCTCGACCTGCTATCGTCTGGTTCCGTTCTGTTCAGTCCTTTTGTGAGCTGTTTCCGCCACTTTTCCCTCCTTCTCCTCCCCTTGGGAGATGTTTTCCATCCCTCTCTTTTGGGGTCTTCATTCCAAAGATGAGGCGTCCGATGTCGCCTCGTTCTGGGTACGGATTTCCCTTCCCCTGCTTCGCCAGCATAGCTTTTTCATAGGCGGTCTGTGTTTTCGCATTCATTTTCGGAGTGGAAGAAGCTGCTAGCTTGAGAGGAGGAGGAGCAGGAGGTTGTGGTGGTGCTGGCGGCGGCGGCAACGGTGAAGGAGAAATGAATGTTTGTTTGGCGGAGTCCCTACTTAAGTGAAAAATGGCCGAGGACAACTCGAGAGTTACATGGGCGGTGAGTTGATAAGCCGCACACTAGTTTGATGCCATCTTTTTGGGGTGGGTCATTGGCCCAGCGCAAACAGGTTTCAAAAATAAATAAAAAAACATACTTATTTCTTGAATAATAAGAATAATAATAATACCTGCTCATAATTGTACACCCAATCACTACAATAAAATTAATATGACTACATATAATATATATGCATTAGATATATTTCGGCTATATTTAATTATGCAGTTACGAACAATTAGTTTCTTTTAAGTGGTGAGATTTGGTTATATGCAGTTATTTTTTACATCAACATCATCAAAAAAATATTTGAAATAGTCATTAAAATTTAGCTGTAAATAGTTATAAAGCTTTGCATTTTATCGAATGTGGTTAAAAAATTAAAATTTTATTGTTGCCCACATCTATACTTACATTGTCCTGTAGCGAGCATTTAAATGTACGTTCATCGTTTCATTAGCTTTAATTTCCATAAAAATCATTCCAATAAAATATCTTTCCCAGAATTTACTTGTCATATGTTTTTGATAATTTATTTTTATAGTTTTATTAAACATTATTTTATAATTTATTTTAAAAGCGAGATTATTTATGTTGCTACCATCATTTTTTTTAGTTCATTCCTTCATCGGATCTCATGGGAATGAGGACTCATCATAGGAACCTTCAGTTGGGCCCCATGGTATTAATTATACTAATTTTACTTATCGTAGCTAAATACTTTAATCATGCAGCCAAAATGAAGATATATGTGGAGAATCATTACATTTGTTTTAATATTCTTTGCCCGCTTTATTTATTTGTAAATCCTGGCCATGTATGGCAATCTCATGGGTACATGACATACAACCCATCCGAAGCTTCCAAGAGCCCTTACTTGGAGTCGGCAATCGTTAGAGATGTTGCGTTAGAATTAATTAATATTTAATAGTAGCTTCTTCATTCGCAAGTCGCAACCTCGATATTATATTATATATATGTTTAGGTACCGAGCTTCACCCAAGTCATTATTGTCCAATCCCACTGCAAGCATACAACCACTACTTCGTAGTGCATCTTATCAACTAATAATCCCTCGAATTCAATATTCAGAAAGGAAATCCAAGATTATGCAGCTATAAATATCCTATAGAACCAGTTCCGTCTAGGATTTTTTTAAAAACTTCTCATGGGTTCATGTATTTTTATCAAATTCAAGGCTCCAAGCTTGCCATTTTTTTTTCTAACACCGTAAATCTTCATAAGTCACAACGTCCAAAATACAGCTTGGACAAGTACTAATTCAATGTTATTCTATTGAAGATTTTGGTGTGTCACCTCCACTTTAGACTCATCTTAGTGATTAAACGAAATCTTATCAACTCATTGTATTTAAAATAAAAGTGAAATCGTTTCAGTCAAATTCCTTAGTGGACTGTACCCAATTTAAAATGTATATATGTATATGATAATGTGTTAATTATGAAAAATATTTAAATTAATTTGTAAATAATTTAAAATGTAATAATAACTAATGATATCATTTATTCATCTAATAATGATATTTAAATGGTTTAGATAGTAGAATATGACTTTGTAGAAGACATATAAATTAAATGATTTTGTTACAATATCTTACACATTCTTAAGATTGTGTTATCTTCGTCTTTGATGTAGTGAGTGATTCTAAATGGATAAAGTAGGTTTAATTTAGATTCATCAAGATGGGTCCAAAATAAGATTGACCTTAGACATTTTCAATGGTAACTTCGTCATTAACGTATTCCCGGTTATAATAATGCATGTACATATTATCCACCAAAAAAAAATGTATGTGCATAAATTAAGCTTCAAAATGTAATAGATAGTCAAAATTTGGTCATTCAAAGTAGCGAGTTCCTTATACCTAACTCTCTCGGCTCACTCACGTCAATCGAAGGTAAAAAAACAAGAGGGTTTGTAAGAACATGTTCCCTTAATATTCTCATGGGAACCTCCATTCATCTTTTATGGACGATTGAGATTTCCAAGATTAATTTCGGCATCTTAAAAATTTGAAAGTAGGGGTCAATTGGGAAGGACCAATATGCGCATTTTGCATGAGCCTATCTTTTCTCCTGTTTCTCCCTTTCTGCAACATTTGTTCTACCGCCATGATCGGCTCCCTCTTCAGTAAGTGCACGACTTCGATTGATAATTAGTGATGACAACAGAAAGGAAGAAGAAAATGGGCAAGAAACTGGCGAGATTTTTTTTTTCTCTCCAAAAATAGAATTAGGTGGCTGGTAGAGAGTGACCAGCAGCAATGAAGCCAATGGGTTTTGAGCAACAGTTGGCGGCACCGATCAGCAATGAAGAAGAATATCCACAACAAATGGTTTTTTTCAGATTCAAGAGTGAGAGCAGGTCTAGTTTGGTGAGTTGGAACCAGAACTAGGAAGTCGGCGGCAAGTCATCGACTGGTTCTAAACCATCCTGACAAACAATGTCTGTTGTTCCTTTTTTTCTCATGGGAAGGCCTTCCTATGGCTTGGGTTGCCCGTATGGATATGTATTTGCCCCATGTTAATCTTTCTTGCTCTACAATTTCTTTGAGGCATGAAATTTATTTATTTTTCATTTAAGCCATAGTTTACAATTTTAATTACTGTTCTATATAATTTCATCTTAATACTCCTATTTTTTAAAAATTTCATAGGCAATATTATCTTTTATGCTATTAACTCGCCACTAAAGCTTTATTTTCACGGATTGAGATGGATCAATAAAATGAGATGTGCATTCATTTTAAATTGGAAATGGTTTCTTGTCCATGCAAGTCTATTTTCTACGTGTGAAATTTTTAAATAAAAATGCCTACATTGTAAGAATAATATATAGTACCAAAAAATTAAGGTGGAAAGGAGTCGGAAGTTTCTCAATTCCTTTTGCTCCTTGTTTCTGAAATATTTCTTTGCCCTTAAAAAGGGGCACGTTGTTTGAACAATATAGCGACAATGTCCATAGATTTCTAAAAGTTATAAATACACCCACACATATCAAATATATCCACAAAGTTATGTGTCCATCCCGCTTGCTAAACGAAATTTAAATATCCTGATAGAAAATATGCTCACGAACTTAGAATTTCTAAATCATAACAATACCCATACTAATTACACTTATGTTGCAATTATTGTCTGTCACAATTCAATCAGAACCATTCTCCATGTTCTTGCAACATGGTGATCAATGCATTTGGCAAATCAATCATCACAAGTGTGAGCATAATAAGGCATATGTGCATTTTGTGTTAAGCGCATTGTTAGTTTTTGTAAACTAATGTGCTTAGTTGCAATATAGGTTAAAATATGTAAGCATATTTGCTTATCACCTGGATGTTTATCTTTTTTTTTTTTTATATTTATATATACATTATGACATCTAGATATTACACTGAAGCACCTTGACAAGCCCTCACACCATGGCGAGAAGTTTTTCCTGAACCCCCACCATAGGGGGGAAATTATAAACTCTCACAACAGGTACCCTCATGCCATGGAGGGAAGTTTTTCATAAACCCCCAAACAAGGGGGAAATTATAAACTCCCGCAATAAGGGAGAAATTGTAAAAACTCCCATAACAAGGAGACTACATTGTATAATATCAACAAGTACACTGCACACACTTAGTTACAACATAAGTTAAAATATGTAAGCATATTTGCTAATCACCTGAATGTTCATATTTTTTTAATATTTATATATATATTATGACATCCAGATATCACAATGAAGCACCTTCACACCCGCATACCATGGTGGGAAGTTTTCCTAAACCCCCACTACAGGGGAGTGTTGGAAATATGTGGAAAATAAGCTAAGTCTATGTTTTGATGATTAACAACTCAATTTGAGTAAGTCTTGGTTACTAACATGTTTGTGGAAATGATTAAAGGTTATAAATTTGAAGAACATGAAGCATGACAAATTAAGTCGATTTCCAAGTCGACTTAGGCATCGACTTAAGCCAAGTCGATCCCCAAGTCGACTCCAGCATCGACTTCGAGGCGTCATTTCCTTCCAGAGTTGAAATCGAGGAGTAGAGCTGCCGAAGTCGCAAACGAAGTCGACTCCGCATGCGACTTGGGTGAAGTCGCAGACAAAGTCGACTCCAGCATCGACTTCGAAACGACATTTCCTTCCAGAGTTGAAATCAAGACTGAGAGGTGCTGAAGTCGCATCCCAAGTCGACTCTACTTGCAAGTTGAGGTGAAGTCGCAGACCAAATCGACTCCGGTAGCGACTTGGAGGCGTCATTTCTGTCCAGAGTTGAAACTGAGAACAGGGGCTGCCGAAGTCGCATCCTAAGTCGACTCTGCATGCAACTTGAGTGAAGTTGCAGATCAAGTCGACTCCAATTTTGACTTCAATACGGAAACATGCAGATCAAAATAACTAAACGGTAGATTCAAGATTTTCAAAAGAAGATGAAGGTAAAAGACAACTCAAAGACTCAAGACTCAAGACATGAAGTCAAACGTGAGAATTATAAAGAGTCTCAAAGGAAGAACAACCAAACAATGAAAAAATTCAAGCAAGCAATGCATTCCAAGATTCAAGATTCAAGGACTCAAGGTTTGCAAATCATTGAACTAAAGGAAAACAAGCTAGAATGATAACACTGTGGTCCAAAGAGAAATAAATCAAGGAAGAACAACAAAAGACATGAAGAAACTCAAACAAGCAAAACATTCCAAGGATTTCAAGTTCGTCAAGCAAGCTGCCGAGGTGAAGTCGCACCCGAAGTCGACTCCACCTGCGACTTGGGTTAAGTCGAGGACCAAGTCGACCTAGACTGGAACTTGAAGAAGTTGCGAACTGGCGAAGTCGCACTCAAAGTCAACTCCATTTGCGACTTGGGCGAAGTCACACTCGAAGTCGACTCCACCTGCGACTTGGGTCGCAACGGTTGGAAAATTTTCAAACGTTGGCGCATTAAATGCGCGTCACCCACCTTCAAACATTCAGATTCCTTCCACAATTATAAAAGGCATTCAATATGAATGAGGAGGGTACCTGAGAATTCATTAACTGATCATAATTCCTATCTTCAAAGAGCTTCAAGAGATCAAGTCAATCTTTAGAAAAAGAACTTTGCTTCAAACTGCTAAGAGCTGCCTGCTGATTCTTTACGCAAACATTACAAGTTCTTCTCTATGCCAAAACTGTCTCTACATAACAGTAACGTGTAGAACTTTTCTTTTATTCTTATTGTTGTATTGAACTTGATTTAGTTAGGGTAACTAAGATCAAGTGTAAGCAAAGTAGTGTATGATTGGAGTGGAACTCATCACCTACTTGTGCTGTGGTTTGTTGATGCCCCCTAGAGCTAGAATCTAGAAGAGAGCAGTGGCTCTAGTTGTATTTGTGAAATACATAGTGGAACCCAAGTCACAAGGGGTGTGAGCTTGGAAGAGTGGAGTAGGAAGGTTGCCCGAACCACTATAAAATCTTGTGTGTTGATTTATATTTCTGCTCTCTACATTATATTGCTTTCCATTTTGTTTCTTCATAAAGGGGATTACATTAATCCGGAGTAAAGTTTCTGTTTAAGTTGTAAATTTTTAAATACCCAATTCACCCCTCCCCTCTTGGGTAATTGCCATTAACTCGGGACCAACAGGGAGAAATTATAAACTCTCACAATATATGAGAATTTGTAAAAACTCCCATAACAGGAATAAGGGTGCAACTTGGGCCGGGTTGAGCCCAAATCCGGCTCACCTAACCCGATTTTGAACGGTGTTGAAACTTGCTTTTTCATAACCCGATTTGTAAATATGATAGAGTTAGAGTTCAAATGAACCCGAGCCCAATTTTTTATTTTATATTTATTATAAAGTATATTATATACACACTATTTAAACAATATTTCTTTATATTCTTCATATTTTACGTTACTATATCTATATTTGAATACACGTTTGACAACCTGTAATTTTATTATAAATAAAGTATATTATTTTCATTTATGTTTATTTTTATTTCTATCATTTATTTTTACACTCATTAATTTTCTTCCTTTATCTTATTTTTGATATTAAATTTTTTCTAAAAATATTCGTTATATTATTTTTTAAAAAATATGTAGTTTAATGATATATTATTATGTTTACTTATGTGATTTGTTATTATTATTTATTTATATGAAATTTTAAACTTATCACTTCTAAATAAAATGTAAATTCATCAACATAAATTCTAACATGAAACTCAACCCGAACCCGATTTTCAAAAATAGGGTAAGGGTTTAAGTTTTACAGATAAAATTAGGATTAAAGTTAGGGTTAGCGTTAGGACTAGGGCTGGAGTGAATTCGAGTTTCATAAACCTGAGTTGCACCCCTAAACATGAACCCTCACACCATAGAGGGAAGTTTCTTCTAGAACCCCTAATAGGGGGAAATTATAAATTCCCACAAAGAGGAATAAATAGTAAAAACTCCCATAACTGGGAGACTACATTATATAATACCAACAAGCACACCTGCCGCACACAGGATTCGAAGCCAAGCATGTTACCAGTCGTGGCGACCGTTCGTCTTTAGATATGTGTGACTTTCAAGTTTATTGTGGACGGCATGAATTTTGCTACTCAGGCAACGTCTGTTCAAATCAATCTTGCAACTCAGGCAAACTGACCTACTTGGACTCAAATGCAATCACAAACTCACAATTCCTTGTACAGTTGTACGGCCGGGATTATCATAAAGTACGAGTCGCTTTTTGTCCTCTTCTGCGGAGACCGGTTGCGCTGGGTTGGTGGGACTGATCAATATTAGTGCAATTTTGAAAAGGTCATTAGTTTACAGAAAAGACAATGGCCCACCAAATGTTTTTTTTTTTTTTTTTTTTATCAATATGGCCTGCCTAATGTTGAGAGGAGTAAAATTTTCGATAACCCTAACGCCTTGCAATCTTCATTTTCATTACATGTTGCAAGGAACTTACGATAGCTATTACAATACAAAATATGATGCGAAATTCAACTGACCCGTTAAATAATGAAAAAGAAAAAGCCTTATTACAGTCAAGGCTATTATTACGTCATTTGGCATTTTATTACAGTAGCTAGTCAAGGCTTTAATAGGAGATCCTCAGCTGGGAGTTTTTAATCTAAGGCATGTTTGGATATACTATAAGTTAAAATTTTTCACTATTTATAATTATCTTATTTTTTAAATTATTTTTTCATATATTCTTACAACCATTTTTATACAACTATACATAACAAATCTATTTATTTTAATTTTATTATCTTTACTTATAATATTACTCCTATTATACGACATCATTTATTCTCATTTTAGAAATTTTTACGCAAAAAAATTTTCTTCTAAAAGCTTTTTCATTTTCATACATGTCTTTAGGGGAGTGTTTGTTAACACATAAAATTTTTCCATCTAAAACTTTTTACTTTCTATAATTATCATATTTTTTTAATTTTTTCTTTATCATTATCGTACTTTTCAATTATTTATACGGAACTATTTATAAATCTAACATATCTATTTTACTATATTTTCTTTACTCCTTGTCATTAACCATTTCATATCATATTATTTTATCATATTTCAAAAATTTTTACACTAAAATTTTTTTATCAAAAGTTTTATTACTTTTCAAATATCTTTAAAACTTTTCACTATCCATCATTACTTCATTTTTAATTACTTCTTCATATCTTTCTATGTAACTACTCTATTTTTCAATCAGTTATATACAACTATTCGTACAACTAATCTATGTATTTTAGTTTTATTTTCTTTATTTGTTATCATTACCCCTACTATATCACATTATTTTCTTCCATTTTGAAAACTTTTATGCTGGAAATTTTTTATTTAAAGTTTTATTACTTTCTAAGCACACCTTATTATTTCGGAAAAATTTTTATGTTGCCAAACATGCTTATAGGAATTGGTTTTAGGGATTATTTTTATATCCATGCAAATGCATGTACATGATAGATGCACTGTCTCACATGTTGACTTTTTCATCTATGTATACATATAAAACAAGGAGGTAAAATCTATGCTTCGTGTTGTATTTTTGCTTAAAATACAAAATTCTTTTATTTTTATAATTAGTTATATTTTTAAAATTTTCTTTATGAACTTATTTTTATAAGTATATTCAATCTATATACTGAGTTTTGTCATTTTACAATATTTTTATATTTATATTTTTTATTTTTAAAATTTAATTTTTTACGGGTAAAAAATGAATTAAATGCCCTTGAAATTGATTTTTTAAAAAATAAAAAATAAATATTTAAAAGTATTCTAAAATGCGAAAACTTGATATATAGATTGAATAAATTTAGAAAAATATGTTTATGAAGAAAAATGAAAAATATCACTAATTATAAAAGTTAATTAATATTGTATTGTAGTAAAAAATACATCATCATTCATGTATACAATCATGTGCGATAAAACAAGGGAGTTTAAACCATATAAATCCATGATAAATTGAGTTCAGCAACGGGTACTCGGTACATAAAGCAATCGCTCGGACTTCTGGGGGCCAAGCTACGTGTGAGATGACGACATCAATAGAAGTGTGTACAACTGTCAAATTTTCAATCAACCAGAATTCCTACGAATAGAATTCAATTTCAATTTTCTTTCTTTCTTTCTTTTTTTTTTTTTAAAAAAAAAAAAAAAAACTCTTTCCAAACTGGCCCAAGGCCAAAATAAACCATTCTAAAGCGTAAATAACGCCAGAAAAACAATAAATTAGTTATTTGCTAATGCAAATCTGTTATGTGATGCACATTAAGTCCACTTATACGCCTTTAAAGGATAGCACTATTATAATTGAAACTGATAGAAGGATAGTTCAACATTTATTTGGTTTTTTCCCTTCAAATGAATCCAATTTGAAACTTCGCGTCAATCTTTTTCAGGAAACATGTGCTTTATTATTCGACGAAATCCGTTAGACGTACCCACTCCCCGATAATACTGCAACTTGTAACGACGCTCATCAATTACTGGAAGAGCCAAGTGGTTGACCCACAGATGGACGGCGGGCTAGTAATTACTAGGAAAGCAGCGTGTGTTTAGGCCATGATTTCTACAAAAAGCAACATACAAGCATCGAGGCATGTAGGCTTACAGAACATTCCTTTGGTGCCGATTGTCAAAGAAAACCCACACAAATAATCGTAAGCGCGTAACAGAGCTTTTTTGTTTTTTTATGTGGATTTCTCTGCTACGAATCCAATTCTGAACAAAGACACCCAATATCCAAAATTCTGAGTTGCATAGCCAATTTCATTGGAAATCAATCTTATGTTTTGAATTGTATGGCGTGGATTCAGTTATCTTCTTTGTGGCTTGAGTATTTCAAACCGTTCCAAAAAAACATTTTTTCAAAATTTTTCAATGAAATTATTAATTTAAATGTATTTAATTTATAAATTAAAATTTTTTATTTTAAAGACACGTTTTTATTTTGAAAATTTAAATATAAATACGTTTTAGTCATTTTAAATCTTCGAAACTGAATTGAGATAATTTTACGTCTAAAAATTCAGAATAAATATATATAAAAATAGTAAAATTTAATTTATAGATTGAATATATTTAAATTAATAATTTTATAAAAAGTTTTAAAAAATATATACATATTTTTTTATGGATCAGTTGTTATTTTCTTTCCACCCGAGCAGAGGAAGAGAGGTTAGAAGCGTGGTCGGTCTCCGTACCGTTTTATCTTATCCGGTGTGGCCCGCGTCAATTGCTTTTTGGTTCTTTTCAGTTGTTTCGTTTCCGACGTGGATAACTGGCGTGGCCCGCCACCGTAGAAAAGCGAAGCATGGACGGTCCAATCGCAGCTCTCTTTCTCTCTCTCTGTCTGGACGCACTCTCTTCTAATCTGCCAAATGGCAACATTCATGTGTCAGACAAATGGGTGGAAAGGTGCCCGTCGGATGGATATCACAATTCACATCCATAAGCCGTCACGTTCCAATCATATTAATCTATAATCCACCCGGCTCTTTCGTATGCATACTCCTTTTCTCGGATATTATTTGAGCTTTGAGGCAGGCAGGACTTTTTTTTTTTTTTTTGTCATC
>JAXCLR010000063.1:49775436-49791050 GCA_035584095.1 Annona squamosa | reverse complement strand
GGTGGTGGTGGTGGTGGTGGTGGTGGTGGTGGTGTGGTTCCCCAACTGCTACTTGATTGATTTGGATTTTGGTCCTAACCCCTCACTTTTGCGGCGGCGGCGGCACCAGCAGACGCCGCAGCTGCTGGTGTTGCTTGGAAACGGGGCAGCTGGAGTGGAGTCGTCGCTTGTTGCCGGAGTCGGTTGGGTGGTGGACTTGACTCAAGTCCATCACTCCATCCTCAACAAAAAGGAAAAGAACAAAATGGCAGCTGGCTCATAACTCAGTCAAAAATAGCAACGCATGGGCATGGGTAGTAGTGATTTACATGTGTGGGGTGGGATGGACCATGGTTTGCGTGCAGCTGTCATAGGTCAAAACGAGTTACAATCGGGCATGGGTCAGCCTCACCGTAACCAGCTCAACATAAGGTGGCAAATGAACCCCAACCCTACTGTCCCCACATGAATTGGAGAAATCGTCTATCTTGCGTATATCTAGCGAGTTTCCTTTCCTAGCTTAACTGAACAACGGCTTTTGGAAACCCAACCCCAATGGGTTACACAGGTTTCGGTCTTCTAATGCGAGCCTTGCTTTCTAGAAGAATGTGGATGGACGGATTGACTTTTGATTCCGTGAAATTGCCATGGGATGAGTCGTGCTTTATGGGAACTAGTGCGAGAAAGTTTCTCAGTGCTATCCCAGCCGATTTGTACATCTTCACGGCTACATCCATCTTAGCCTAGAAGGACAAAGAGTTCAACGCTGGTCGGCTTGGGAGAGCAAGTCCAATCAAAATTATGATCAATAACGATCTGATGAAACATAATAATTAAGTTGTTAGAGCCAGTATAGACCACTTCATATTTTGAAACTGAATTTTTTTTTTTTTTGTCCGACCGAACGCAACGTGCGTATGTTGGGCGTGTTCGGAATAGATAATGAGGGCAATACTAATACAAGAAAAAATAAAAGAGAAAAATCAAGATGATAAAGGCCTGGAGATAATAATTGGATTTAGTTGCACTTAAAAGAATCCGATTGTTTTTCGGCTTTCATTCTTTTTATGTCTGGTAAGAATTAAGAAAAGGTTGAGCTGATAGTAACAGACAACAGAAATTCCAAGAGTCCAACCACAACCTTTTTTAGGCCCATTTCTTGGAGGCTCTGAGACATTGTTTCCAAAGACGTAACAGATGCCCTTTAATGTAATCTTTTAGTAATGAGTCGTAGTAATGCCACTCTCTCTAATTATTGTAATTACTATTGAATTATCCATTAATCACAACAAATCTAGTTCGTAGTCATTTACACTCCCAGGTTGAGGGGGAGAAACAAGTAAATAATAAAAAAAGGAAAAACGTAAAGCAACGCAAATGGATTAGATGTGTAGATTCAACACCCAAACCGTTCATTGACATATTACACACTGAAACAGAGCCGAAACAGAGGCTGCGTACATGTGGAAAAGCATAGAAACGTATACTATTACACACGCGTAGCTAACAGCACAAAGGAACATATGGAAACTATCGGCTATGACTTTCAAATCTTTCTATATAGACGACTCCAAACGGGGCTTGTCAGATCCTTCTTGTCTGCAACTCCTCTAAAACTGAAGTTGCAGAATCCTTCCGAAGATGGAAAGGAGGAAAGATTAGCAGAATATGAAAAACACGTCTGCAACCTTATGCCCCGAGCTCTAAAATCTGGCTACAGAATAAAAAATACACACAAAAGAAAGCTACAGGGATAAAAAAGAATCCCCTGCTTTCCTTTACAATCATCGGCAATGTCAGAGGAGCATCTGCCGTTACCTTCTTCTCTTTTCAGGCGCCGTGAGGAGGCCAGGAGCTGTTCTTGTAGTGGGCAGAGCTTCCTCCTCCAGCGTCTCCCTTCTCTTTTCTGCCACCATTTTTGGCGGGTGGTCTTCCAAGGAGAAAACGGACGATCGCGCGCAGGACGTCCCCTCGCTTGGGATTCGGATTTCCCTTCCCCTTCTTCTCCAGAATAGCTCTTTTGTATGCCTTCTCTGAAACTCCTGTTGGCATTTTCGGGAGGAGAAGAAGAAGAAACTGCGCTTGAGAAGAAAAATTGAAGAATGTAGGGGAAATTGCCTCTTCTTCGCTCATAGCACTGCCTTTTAACGCGATCGCTGTGGACGAGGACCGGATCTCGAGTTCGAATGACTTTTATTTGTAGAGGCCGAATCCAAAACCGGGCGGTTTGCGTGGAGGAACGACGCTTTATGACTATTATATGTGCGAATTCCTTGCATACACATGAATTTTAATTTTAATTTTATTTATATTTATGAATTTATAAAAAATCTTTTATACTTACAAATTTTTATTTTAATTTTACACATATCTATATCATTAGAGTTTTGTTAAAGAGACCATTAACATCTGTGAAAGAACGAATACTCTTATATCTAATTATGATTTTATAATTAAAAATTTATATTATAATGAATGTTTAGTAATTTTATAACTATAAATAATATATTATTTAAATATGAATTTTTAATTTTGAGCAAAGCAACTTTAAATTATATTAAAATTTAGATATATTTGTTATTTTACAAAGAAACTAAAGGCGCATTTAATGAATTCCTAATGATATAAGCATTTGCATAATTAGGATGAAAATTTATTGACATGAGAAGCATTTTTGAAAGTTCGTTCATATACATAGAATTAAGGGTAAAATTCATGGGTACATGTGGAATTTATCATTATTATTATTATTTTATGAATATATGGGCCCACTTTAATCATTATCATATGAAAATTTCATTCTTTACATTTTATTTTTATGGGCACGAAAATCAAAAATAAAAAATCTTATAATGCGACCTGCATAAAACAAACAAAAAAATTTTCCCTGCCCACATAGGATCGCTGGGGTCATTTTCCAACTGATTTTAATTTTATTTTCCGTTTGAGTTTTTCATCAAGATGGCATTTGAGCATTTAGTTTAACAAATCGTGCTAAGTATGATTTTGTTCCCAGAAAATTATTAAAAAAAATGTTGGAGGACCGGTGTTTTCAAAAAATCTTAATTTCGGGAAAGGAGATCATCTAATTGACATGTGGATTTAATTTAAGGTGAATTTGAAAAGTGATAAAAATTTTGGATAAAAATTTTTTGGTGTAAAAATTTTTGAAATGAGAGAAAATAATATGATATAATATGATAAAAAAGTAATAATGAGAAATAAGGATAACAAAGTTAAAATAGATAAGTTAGTTCTATAAATAGTTGTGTATGAATGATTGAAAAGTATAATAATTTGTATAAAAGATGTGAATAAATAATTTTTTTAAAAAGGTGATTATTGAGAGTGAAAAGTTTTATCTCCAAATGAACATACCCCTAATTTATAGATTATTGTAAGGCAGAAATTTCAATAAAGAATACTTTTTCAGTTTATTGTCAAGAAGCATTTGGTCCAACAGCTCATTCTAGAAGAACGAATTAATATAATTAATTTCATGGGTCTAAGAATGTTGTAGAGAATTTGCATTTTAATTTGTTTAACTTTTTGCATGTATATTTTAAACTTTGAGGGTTGCCTATTATAATTTTAAATCTTATGAAGTTTAGTTTTTTACATTTTAGACCTTGGGCTATTACAGAAGTTAAAAAATACCGTTAAGATTTTGTAAAATGTTTAAAATACCCTTTTACATTTTAAATCATTTAACTTTATATATTTGCATTTCAACTCTAAAATTCGTCATTGCATGTGCATCGTGTTATATACTATTGATGCATCAATTTAATTATTTTATCATTAATAAGATACATATTTTCATATTTACTCATATAATATTATTACACTTAAATATTCTTAATAAAAAGTTTTATTTGAGAATATTTTAAAAAAATATATTTTTTTACCTTTTCTGTTTTACTAACGAGCATTTAGTTCATTAGATCACATAAATAGATGAATTAAAATAATGCGAAAGATGAACTATTGTTATTATATCAAAATAAGCAGGATGAGAAGATAAGAAAAAATGGCCAAAATACTTATACTATCTTATGAATTTAGATGTAGTTCGTAGTAAGGGTCTAACTTGGGCCGGGTTGTATCGGGTTTAGGTTAATTGTAATTCTAAGACTATCGAGTTTTGATAACCTCTAATCATAATTTTAAAAATTGAGTTCAGATCAAGTTGACATTAGTTTCAGTTTTAGTTTTGGGTTAAAATTTTGGTTATTCTGAAATTAAAAAAAGTTAAAATCTACCGATAGAAATATTAAACTCTTTGAAATATTATTGCACTTACACCAATTCATTCTAAAATGTATTTTTGATTACGATATCATATTTATTTATAATTTACGCATGAATATATATATATGACTTATGACATCTTTGATTTTGATGAAACTTGGTCTTTTAATTAAAAGATCATGTTAAATACAATAAATATACTAAATTTTCTATTAATAATCAAGGTAAGAAAAATAAATAAGATTACATGAAATTACTATCCAAACAAGTTTAATAAAAATGATACTTATATATTTCATAGTTAATTGGTACGCATGTATTAATTTTAAAGAGTTAGTATATTTGCAATTGTTTATAAATTAAGTGGACATAAATACAAAAGATTTAACTTTTTTGAACAAACGTAGATATATTTTTAACTAGGTTATGATTATTGAAAATACTTTTATTATAATTATAGTTAAAATGCTTAATGCATAAATCAATATAATTCTTTTGATAAATTAGGGAGGATGTCGGGTTCAAAACGGGTAAACTTGATATTATTAATTTCAATTTCTCCCGGGTCAAGTTGAAATCCTGTCTACTTTTAAAATTTTCATAAAAAGAAGCTTATATTTAATTTTTTTAGGTCAAGTTAGACGAGTTTAGACTAGCTTGATACCCAGTTGCACCTCTATTCATAAGCTAAAAAAATATGTTTTGATTCCTATCTAGGCTCATGTCAAATTATACACAACTTACAACTTAATTCTTACTATCTAACAATATTTTTTTAAGCATTGATATTTCTACCACGTGGTATTGTGATTTATATTTTTTTTAGTTCTTCTTATTTAAAAATTTATTAAAGTCTTTAATTCTAATTTTTATTAGAAAATTTACACTTGTTGCTATTTTTTGTTGTTCAATATAACTAGATTAATTGAATAAAACTTTTGAGCTTAATATTATTTTCGTATAAATTTCATGAAAATATTTTGGGTAACTTGCAAATTTTCCTACATAGTTTGGCTATGATTACAAATATACCTGTATAGTTTCAAAAATTACAAATTATTCTTGTATAGTTTGACTATAATTGCAAATATACCCATGTTGTTATGATGTCATTACTGCACTATTACGATGTAAGTATAGTTCACAAGACATGCAAACTATATTGATCCATTTGCAAAAACTAAATATATCTACTTGATTTTTAAAATTGCAAATATACTCACGCCTTAACGGTACAATGAAGATGTCATAATGATATAAGTATATTTGCTATCATGGTCAAACTATGTGGAAATTATTTGTAATTTTTGAAATTACATGTGTATAATTGCAATTATGGTTAAACAATGTGAGTATATTTGTAAAATACTCAAATGTTTTTAAAAATAATTTCAAATAAAACTTTTAGTTAAAAGTGTTTAAGTTTAATAATATTATATGAATAAATATGAAAGTATACAAATTATTAGTAATGAAATATTTAAACTAGTGTTCTAATGGTGCACAATTTGATGCATATGCAATGGAGTGATGCAAAAAATGCAAAGAGTACAAGTATTTTAGATATTTTATAAGATTTTAAGAATATTTTTTAAAGTCGTGAGTATCAATGGCATGAAATGTAAAGAACCAAACTTCATGGAATTTTTTTTTGATGGTTTATATTTACATACATCTCAACACATATTACATTATAGTTTTGAGACATTCTTACAAACAAGAAGATACATAACTCCTCCAAAAAAATCTGGAGACACAGCTTCATTAAAGAATTAGGAAGAAACAGCTTCCATCCACCCCAAGGGAGACAATAGCTCCCACACTACTATAAAGGGAGATCACAGCTCCCACACCGTTTTTCCGGGCCGAAATTCCAATATGAGATTCGAACCCACGACCTGCGCGCTAAGGGGCCAACACCCCTGCCACCTCAGCTAGCCGCAGGTGACAACTTCATGGAATTTAAGATGAAAAAAAACACAAATTTCGTGAATCTGCTCGATGCAACTGTTCACCGTGAAACTTCGAACATCAACCTCTATTTTCATTCGTCAAATGGTCCTTTCATGAATTCGTACGTTCTGGAAGTCGATCCATGCAAGCAAAGATTTTTTTCTTGTAAAGATTACTTTTTTTATGGTGTTATTACCCTGATTGAGTAGGTAATTAACGATGAACAATTCCAAAAGATGAGCAGATGAGACTACTACTTTTACCCAACAATGAATCCTTCTTATTCGTCCACATATACCCACTTACCTAAAATAGAAAAAAAGCGTTTTTTTGGGCTGGGCCTGGGCGTGTTTGATGAACTGAGTTTCGGCTGCGGCAACCTGGCTGCTGATAGCGTATGAAAGCTCAAGCGCGAGCCCAGATGCCGTGAGCTCAAAATCTGTCGGGCCTTAAATCCTCCACGTAGAAGAGAAGCAGAGACAAACGTGTGAGCTGTCCCCCACGTCCTTCATCGTGCTGGCGTTTGCGGTTGGCGGTTGGCGGTTGGCACTCCCCGCGCGAGTGCGCGTGCGGCAGCTCATCGGTCGGAACGAGGCGCCATGTCTACGTGCGACGACGTCTTCCAGCGGGAAACATCCCCCGGATGCTTGGCTCCGTCTGGCGCGTGCCCGTGTCTGAGCTGGCATCGACTGCTCCCCAAAAAAAGCTGATTCGAATGTTTTTTTTTTTTTTTATAAGATTCGAATACCAATCTTATTTTGGGTGTTTTCCGAAAGTGGTAAAGATTTTAGTATAAAAGTTATTAAATTAATAAAAAAAGATAAAATATGTTAAAGATAATAATAAAATGTAAAAAGAATAAAGTTAAAATAGATAATGTTAATTGTATAGATAATTATTTAGAAATGATTAAAAAATAGAGGGATTTATTGGAAGATATAAAAAAATAATTTTAAAATACGATAATTAAGGATGATAAAAAGTTTTATTCAAAACAAACATGCCTTTTATATATGTATAAAAAAAAGAATACCCATTTTCAGAAAAGTTGCTCTTTCTTTATTTCGATCACAATTTTTAAAATTTTTTATTCCAAATCAATACTCGGACACAATTTTATGTTCGGATTCTTTTTTAAGAAAAATAATGTGTTATTCTTAATTTTTTTAACTTTAGCAACTATTAAAATTCTAATTACGTAAAAAATGTTAAATGTTGTATGAATTTAAACGAATAATTAAAAATAAACATGTGGCTAAAATATTTATTTACAATAGGTTGGGCCTCCCCACCGCCATCATAAATTTTGTGCAGTATCGAAGTGGGATGTTGGATGTATCACTTTGATTTTGCCATTGATCGGAAAATCGGCCAAACTGCGTTGCTTTTGACTCGGTTGGTGGCTATAGGTTGACTCGGTTGGTTTGACAAATGAACTTCGCCTGGCTCAATGATCCAAACTCAGATGTAGAAAAAGGTTTCGCCATTGGCGTAATGCCTCCATAGCCCGTTGCGAGCACACCTTGTGCTGGCGCTGGTTCTAAGTCTAGTTAGCTATATTTGCGATGTTTTCTTGGTAACAAGTTTCTAAGGGTGTGTTTGTTTGGGATATAAACATGTCAACTAAAACTTTTCACTCTCAATAACTATTCTATTTTTTAATTATTTTTCACATTTTTCTATACAAACTACCCTACTTTTCAATCATTTCTACACAACTATCTATACAACTAACCTATCTATTTTAACTTTATTATCTTTACTTCTCATCATTACTCCTATTATATCACATCGTTTTCTATCAATGTGATAATTTCTACCTCAAAAACTTTTCATCAAAAGTTTTACCCTCAACCAAACACACCCTAATAGATTTCCACTTATAATAGGATATTTATAAAAAGTTCCTTAGGATTGTGAAAAGACTAGTCCGTAATATCAGATGTGACGATATATCCTAAAAAAATAGTCAAAAAGAGACAAAGAGTCTTTCCGAAAAATTCTACCTATCTCATTTTTAATCACTTCATTTTCATTTATGACCTTCGGAGTTCTAGCATAACAAATCATTTATTCTTTCATTTTTTTTCTTCTTCATTTAATTAATTAATTAATTTTTTTACTTTTTTCTTCCCCATTTCTTAGTTATAGAATAATGAATGTGCATACCGATGTTTTGTCGAAAATTTTTGTACAAAGGCTGCAATGGACTAGTCTCGTTATAGGGTGTCTTTTGCATTAATTTTCTCTTTTTTGTATTACAGGTTTTTTTTTAAAGTAATCAACCTGTTTATTTAATTATTTTCGTTTAGGTTATGATCGTTAAGTTTACATATGCTTTTATTGCGAAAATCTTAAACAGACCTTAGACCGGAGCAATATTATCGCGTAGAATATTGAAATAAAAATGATGTGATGATAACACAAGCGAAAAAAATAGGATTGGTAAAAAGCAATGATTGAAAAATATAAATAACGATGAAATAAAATGATTATGAATGGTAATTGGTAAAATTCAAGAAAGTTATGAAAAATAAAATTTTCAAGAAAATGCATTGCATCCATTGGAAGTAGCCAGTAAGACCCAATAGTTGGTTATGGACAACGGTTGTGGTGAGGGAATTTTCATGCATGGCTTGTCTGTTACTCAAACCTACAATTAGTTATAGAAGTCTTCATCCAACCGTGTCGGCTATGTTTCCCGATATATATATTTTTTGGGTCTGAAATCTGAATGGAATGTATCCGAATATTCGCTTGAGGACATTTTTATTAGCTATCTAATGTTTAGCATCTTATTTAATTTCGTTCTCAGCGGTCCACCCAAAATTGGACAACCAAACAACTCTCGCAGTGGCCGTGCAAGCATTCATCCACAAAAATCAAGCCTGTTCAGAAACATACAATAAAATTAGATTTCGACGAAGAGGAAATTGGATGAAAAACGATCGTCATGTATCGAAAAGTAAAAGATTGCAATGAGAATGGTTAGGGTGGTTGTGTATTAAATATAAGAATCAAAAAATCATACAGGATGGTTAATTGTTAGGTGCAGCAAAATGAGAGATTCTATGAAAGAACAGAAAATTAATAATACTAAATAATAACGGGAAAAAATCCAAATCCAATCCAATCCATTTCCACGCGTTAAACAAGCTCGATGGGGATCAAATACTCCACTAAAGGCTTTACGATCAGACAATCCATCTGTGATTAGGGAGCTTACCCATACTTATTTTGGACAAACAGAGATATGCATTTCCCTATTTCGTTTCGAGGAGAGGGTGCTACTGTTATCCAAAGACCAAACAGGACTGACGATGATACGATTCGAATCAAATTCTCTTTACAGAAAATGAAAACAGAATCGGTTAATAGCCTAACCCAACAAGCTTGGATTCAAAGACCTTTTTTTTTTTTTTTTTTTTGCCCCTGGCCATATGATCCAATGAAAATTACACAGCTCAGCTCATAGTGGCCAACTTGCTCCATCAGGGAAATTTCAGGATTTCTCTCCTGAAAAAACCCAAGAGAGTAGTGTCTCAGATGCAAAATCCAAGATCCAACTTCCCAACGCTTCATCCATAGAAGATATGAATGATTTTAGCACAAACACCTTGAAAGTATAAACCCCAACTTCACACAAACAACAGACAAAGACTCAATCCTTCCTATGATTTACAAACAGGAATTAACTAAAAGACAGAGAAAGCGATAGGAATTAAGAAGGGTCGTCTGCTTTCGAAGACAGTCTCATCGACAGTAGCAGAGGCACAGCTGCCGTCGCTGATCTGCTGCTGGCTGATCAGGCCTTTTGAGGCGAGATTGCGAAGCTTCCTCCCCATCCGTCTTCAGTGCCGCCGTTCTGCTTTTCACCAGCAGCTTCAGTTCCGAAGAGTTGCCGGAAAATCTTCATCTTTATCTCCCCCCGCTTCGGATACGGATTCCCTTTCGCGCCCTTCGACGACAGAAGAGCTGCTTCGTATGTTTTTCCGCTTCCGAAGAGTTCCAGAAGAAGCATGCCCATCATCACGCCTCGCTGCGGTGCGTATCGACATCCTCGGGATGCCCTGTCTGTTGTTCGGAAGAGTTCGCGAAAAATCTTGCGTTTGATCTCGCATCGCTTCGGATGCGGATTTCCTTTCCCCTTCTTCGAGAGCAGAGCATCCTCATATGCCTTGCCCGCAGCCATTTCTTGAGATGGGAAGGAGATTCTCGAGGAGTAGGAGAGGGAGAGCGTGAGAACGGAGATTTCACGCAGGAAGAAAGACGCGTTTTTGCTACTGTACTCGCTGCCTTCCGCTTTCCCCGTTCATCATTATAAAAGTTGCAAAACGGTGGATATTTGAACTCGGCTAAGCGGTCCCGAGTAACCTCTTCGTTTGATCTTTGATCCACTGCATTTGTTATGTTTAATATTAATTTTTTTCCAAAGGACTAATTTTCATCCCTGTCAAGTATGTTCATGGCCACAGTTGAGAAAAATATATTCACGTGTAAATTATAAAAAATACTTATATCCATTCCCACGTGTATTAGAATGTAACAATACTTTATAGAATCATTTATTCATATATTATTGTTATTTTCAATGATTTAGATGTCAAAAAATCTACTTTAAAATTAATATTTTTCTATGAATTTATTCTATTATGTTAATTTTATATGTTAATAAATGAGTCCGTATATAATAAATTAAAAAAAATAAAAAGGTTTCATGATACCATAAATGAGGTTAGATATAATGAATGGATTGAATTTTCCATAAACTATCAAAATTTTTAAATAAAAAGGTTATATGGAAAAGAGTTTCATAGAAGTTAAAAAAAAAAAAATTTCAAGACAGTATAAATGATGTTAAATATAATGAATAAATTAAATTTTCCATAAATTATCAAAATTTTAAAAATGAGCTGAGTTATACGGAGAAGAGTTTCATGAATGCTGGACGGATTTTGCATTTGCCTCGCCCGGGGTTCTCGTGAAAAGCAAAAACATGCCACTTACTAATCTTGTTTGCAAAAGTAAGAGTCCAACCATAATTTTTACAAAGGATGCGCCGAACGTACGAGCCATTGTCAAACAAGCACCGATCGGTCCCATACGCTTTTGAAAATTATACAAGTGTTTTAAGAATAGAATTCATAAGCGAGTGCTTTTTTCCTTTTTATGGATTCATTCATAGATATTGGTTATAACGGATTATATACATATTCGATAATTTAATTTTCATATAATAATTTTAATCTGAAACTTGTGTCTAATAAAGATTCAATTGTTTCATTTAAATTATAAAAAGCTAATTCTAAAAGTGCTCTGAAAGGGGTCCGGTTCTGTATTTTTCCTTGGCAGCTAGCTTGTCATGCTGGAGCTGATGTAAAGGAGTGCGACTACACTACACTTCATATGCTGCAGGTATGCCAATTAAAACTTTGCTTGATATTATATCCCCCCTTCCACCTCGGCTAAGTCCATCAAGCTAGTTGAAAATTTGAACAAGCTTGTTAAGGAAAAAAAAAATCTATCCAGGCCATTAAGATATGATAAAACTTGTATAATTTAATGAACCAATCAAGCCCATATGCCCCCATTTAATAATCTTATCAAGCCTACTCAATAAACATTTATTTAGTCACTATCTGACTATCAACTATCAAGTGATTGACATGAGTATGTAGGATAGAAGGTCTAAAAGAAGCTGAGTAGAAATACTTGTATGGTCTATTTCTTTCATAAAGTTGTCCTTCATTAATTGCTTGGTTAATTGAGGAGGTGACACAAACAAGATTAGACCTAATCAAAGTTACAAGAGTGCTCGTGTATATAGCAATGCAATTTCATTGACACATAAATTATGAGCTTACAATTTTCCTCCCGTTTATAAAATTAGTTCTACTATATTCATGTGTAGTGAAGCCACTGTCATGTAGTGGACTCAGATGAAAATTTCCTAGGAAATTTTTATTTTTCAATTTTACATTTTGGAAGATGATGGTATTAAAATTTAATCGGAGTGGTATGTTGAGAAATACTAATTTAACTAGGAATAAAATTATCAACATGATTGACGTATTAGTGGAGTAAATTATAAATTTATGATCATGTGAGGCTCATTTTGAGGTAACTTCATCATAATTTATGATGCAGGTAACTACACTTGAATATTTCTCTCTTTCTATCTCTCTATATGTACACACAATAGAATTTTAAAATACTTTATACAATCATTTATTCATATAAACAACATATTTTAGACAGTTTTGATCTTGAAAACACTACTTTACAATTGATATTTATATTAAACTATTTTATTAGGTTGATTTTATACCATTTTAATATGGGACATATGTATGCTAGATTTGAATGAAAATTGATATGCTAGCAAAATAAATAATTCTAAATACAATAAGCAAGATAGATGTAAATTTTAATACAACTAGACCTATTTTAGGGCTTATGGTTCACTTGAATAATTTAATTTCTATATATATATATATACAGTTATATACACACAAAAGAATTTTTGGTAAATACCTCTTACAATACCTCCAAAGACAGACAGGAGGGAATCGATAAACCCTTAGAGGCCCAACCCATGGGAAGCGCTTCCCGTGCTTTTCCCAGGGGAAGCGCCATATCTGCCGTCCATTTTGCGTTGATGGCTGAGATCGAATGGGGCATTTTCGGTAAGTGAAAATTTGAGACAGACATTGGTCAGCGTCGGCACTCGCAGCTTGCAGACTCGCATCTCCTCTCCCTTTTTCGCATTCGATGCTCGCGAGCCCGTCTCTCTCTAGGTTTTCTCTCACTGCCCATCTCCCTTTATTGTTGGCGCTCGTTGCCTGTCTCCCTCTCATGTCGGCTCTTCGTTTATCTCGTTTGGCAATCGCGACAAGCAACCTCTCCTCTTCAGCTAGGGTTTTATCGTTGCTCGTCTCCCTCTCCTGCTGGCACTCGCAACTGAACGGGGTATTTTTCTTCGATCAGTGCTTGTAGCATTCTCCTCTTCAGGTAGGGTTTCTCTTCCAGTCCCATCTCCCTTTCCTGCAGGCTCAGCGTCTTTGTTCGAACCATCATCTAGGCTATCCTGTCCGTGCACCTCCCTTTTCTTATGGTGTCATTTCCAAGTCTATTGCTGCATCTGGAAGTTCTCAACAATCCCCATCTAGTCCAACTGCTTCTCAGGTTTTTTTTTAAATTTTTTTTTAATTTTTGTAAACACATGTTTATAATCTATTTGCACTCATTTTTATTTAATTTTAAATTTCTTAGCAAGAAGATTTGTCTGATGTAATACATTCAACTTTCTTTTATGTTTTTGCTTTCTTGATCTGTCTAATGCTGCAAATTCGAACTTCCTTTGATGCCATCCGTAAAGCTGCTGGCAATCACCTTTTTTTATAAACAAATTTTAATAGAACTCATTTATTCAATGAAGAAGAAGGTTGATCTAATTTTCAAGAAGTAGATGAAGCAATGAGTGGAATTTTTGATGGAAGATTACCAATTGCAATTTACAATGCGAGGGTTGTAAGTAGGTTGCTTATGTTGATATGGAAATGGTATTTGACAATGATGATTGCAACGCAGGTATTGAAGTTAAATCCACACGCATCGGCAGCAGTCCTTCAACCACCTGTCTCCGGACAATTTTTAATAATCAGGCCATCTTTCTCTTACAATATAACATCATAAGCTAATGTTGGCTCAGCTAGTTGTCAGCAGTAATCTACCACTGTAAGGCTCATATGCTTTTTTGTGCAAGGTCGGATTCTTGATATTTCTTTGAATTCAAGAATCCTTAGCAGAGTTGGTGTTCTATCTTATCTCAATTTCCATGGCTTTCAAGGCTACTGTTCTAGTCCAACAACAAGGTGAGAAGCTTGCTCCTACCACCTTAACATTCATGCAGCCTTTGGCACCTGAATAATTTGGACATTTGAATCAATTAGTTCCTGGGAAAATTCTACATAATATGCCACCTGCAATGCATCCGCCTTTTCCAGTTTAGAAAGGGAACCTGTCAATGGCATTAGGATTTTCATTTAGTGGGAGCTCACAGTTACCTACCTCTGCAGAAGCTTCCCCAACAAAGTTGTCTTTTAATATAGTATGTGTGTCTGGACGCAGTTCCATCATTCTTAAGCACGTAAAGAGTGTGAATGAATTGGGAACAGTCATGAAAATATAATCTCAAGGAAAGTGACTAGACAAATTTCACTAGTTCCCTACAGTTTTTATCCAGATTCAGTTACCTCCAAATATATGGTGTTTGTTGTTTGAATCTAAGTTAGTTTTATTCCAAAGCATTGTTCTTTAGAATAAAACTTCAATCGTTGCAAGCTGATCATTTTCAGTGGATTTTTATAATAGCTAAGGTTTGTATGCAAATGTCGAGAGGTGAGTGAGATGATGATTTGACAGATTGAATTATTCGGTTCCTCAATGTTTGCATATTCAGAAGTATGAGTGAAAGTCTATAGAGTTCGTGAGGTACTTTTATTGTTTGATGATCGCATAATACTTCGGCAGCTATTGCATAAGAAACCAGTACTACAACACCATCATCTAGCACTCAATCTCTGCCCCCATGCCCCCCACCCCGCGTTCTTCCTCGAATTCTTCTTCAACTGCTCTTGTATCTCCAAATATATTATCATCATCCTTGAGAGGACAGACCACTCTTCCTGGGATGCTTGGAACTCTAGGCACACCTGGTCCTTCAGGGATGCCTTCATCTTCATCGTTATCTGTTGTTAATTCAGTACATCAACCATCATGGATTCCTTTGGTTCTTTTAGACCTATGCAAGCTCCTGTGCCTTTCCCTCCAAGTCCAGCTACACCAGTGCTTGCACATAATGTTCAGCCACAAGTCTATCCACCTTATCCTTCTATGCTTGCCGTAGCTCCAACCCCACAGGGAATATGGTTGCCAACATCTCAGATGGGTGGTTTGCAGCTCCCCCCATTTGTACCATATTCTGCCCCGCGTCCTGTTCCAGTTCCAATTTCAGTTCATGGTGCCTTTCCTATGCAAATGCATGGGATTGTTCACCCCTTTGTAACTTTTCCTGATTCACAACCTCCTGATGTTTCCCTTGTTGGACCTTCTGGAGGGACATCTCTTGCTGTTGCAGCATTTGGTCGCCCTTCCGGTAAGCCATGATCGCCTCAACCTGGCATAGGTATGCTCAAGCCTTTTCCCACTCTGTTAAATAAAATTTAGAAATTTTTTCTATTGTTTGAGTGTTTTATGCTGATTGATTGTTATTTCAGAGCAAACTAAGCATTATAATGAATCCATCAGTAAGGATGTAGACATGGTCAAAAAAGAAGATGTAGATGCATGGATAGCACACAAGACTGAAACAGGAGTTGTTTACTACTATAATGCTTTGACTGGAGAATCGACATATGAGAAGCCTTCTA
>JAXCLR010000063.1:49758818-49775336 GCA_035584095.1 Annona squamosa | reverse complement strand
TATATATTTATTTAGTTCTAAAATTATTTAGACCTCGAATAAATATTTAAGTATATATATTTTTCAAAATACATAGATTAGGTAAAAAATTCATAAATTATAAAAAAATTAGATGTTGTTAGACGCGATTAGACCGCGTCTAGTTAGACATAGTTAGATTAGTGTAATTTCATTAAATCGTATTATTTGAGTTTCAAATTTGGTTATTAAGATATAAATAGCCTTATAAGGGTCCTAGGATCATATTACATGTGTTAAATTAGAATTAAATTATTAATTTCAAAAATTAGACATTGTTAGATATGGTTAGACACGGTTAGACAAAGTTAGATTAGGGTGATTTCGTTAAATCATATTATTTGGATTTCAAATTTAGTTGTTAAGATATAAATGACCTTATAAAGGCCCTAGGATCATATTACATGTGTTAAATTAGGATTAAATTATTAATTTCAAAAATTAGATATAGTTAGACACGGTTAGATACAGTTAGACACGGTTACATGCAGTTAGATTAGGGTGATTTCATTAAATTGTATTATCTGGGTTTCAAATCCCATTGTTAAGGTATAAATGACCTTATAAGGGGCATAAGATCATATTACAAGTGTTAAATTAGGATTAACTTATTAATTTCAAAAATTAGATGCGGTTAGACACGGTTAGATACTATTAGACACGGTTAGAGACGGTTAGACGCTATTAGATACGGTTAGACGCAATTAGATTATGGTGATTTCATTAAATCGTATTATCTGGGTTTCAAATTCCATTGTTAAGGTATAAATAGCCTTATAAGGAGCCTAGGATCATATTACAAGTGTTAAATTAAGATTAACTTGTTAATTTCAAAAATTAGACATGATTAGACACGGTTATACGCAATTAGATTATGGTGATTTCATTAAATCGTATTACCTGGGTTTCAAATTTGGTTGTTAAGATATAAATGACCTTATAAGGAGCCTAGGATCATATTACAAGTGTTAAATTAGGATTAACTTATTAATTTAAAAAATTAGACATGGTTAGACACGGTTAGACGTGGTTAGACACGGTTAGATTTTATTATATTCAGAAAATAAAAAAATATTAATAAATTTTAAAAAAATTCAAGAAAAATAAAAGAAATTGTTATTCTTAAGAGTACCTTAATTACATTAACTTTAAATAATATAACATAACTCCTAATAAAAATTATATTTTCCAACTTTACCGATGATAATGAAATCTTATTAAAAAATTATTCTTTGTACACTAATATTTTTAACAATTGTCAAATAATGAAAAATTATGTTTATATACGTTTTAGTAATTGATTTATCACATGAATAGAATAGATAGAGATTTTGTACGTATACAATACAAAATTTATCAAAAAACCAAACATACTCACGTTTTTAAACAAATATACTTAGAATTAAAAATTACCACATTGCCCTTACTTCTTTTTTTTTTTTTTTTTCCTCATGGGAAGCACTTCCCATGAGTTGGGCCTCAAAGCATCATTACCAAGCAAGAATTCACCCGCACACACTGGCCGGATTCGATCCCGTGTTGCTGCTGTGGCAGCAAACACACTTACCACCGGGGCTCACCGACTTTTTCGTGTCTGTTTAATACTGCATAAATTGATGCAAATGATTTTATATATGAATATTTACCTGAAAACGATTGCTTATTCATTATGGCCAAACGTACCTCCTGTCGTAAAAAGTTTTTATCAATGATATTTTCATTTATAGATCAGTTGGCAATAAACTGTCCGCTCACCCATCCAAAACTGCAGCAATACAAGCTAAATTTTTTCTCCTTTTCTTAAGTATATATATCCCAGTATTCCTTCGTCTTGTAATTTAAAGTTTGAACACCTTACGTTTGCATAAATTAGATAAAAGCAATACTCGAAATATAATTAATAATCAGAAGAAGGTATTATGCGCTAATATGAACCAGATTGAATTGTTGAAGAAATTTATTAATTAGTGGCAAGCAATTACGAATTCCATTCGAACTCTCAAGATCCCTCCTCGACCATGATCTCACCAGCTGGCATACAAGAATTCTCAAGGGATTGAGATTAGGATGGGAATGAGACACGAAGATGAAATAAGATTGTAATAATATATATATTTATATTTATATTTATATATTGAAATAAAAAAAGTGATATTATCTACAAATGTAAAAAAAAATAATATTAGAATGACCTAAAACTACCTCTGTTAGGCTAGCTCAGTTGATCAACCCTGTTGGTGGAGCATCCGGAGCAAAGGTCTAAAGTTCGAATCCCACCTTGGGATTTCAAGGGAAAAAATTGTTATGGAAGCGTTGGTCTCCCTTTCAATTGGTGGAAACTGTGTCTTCCTAATTTTTTGGTAAAGTTGTGTCTCCAGATTTCTTTGGAGAGCTATATGTCTCCCGATTTGTATGAATGTCTCGGAGCTTCAGTGTAATATATGTTGAGATGTATATAAATATACCCATCAATAAAAAAGAAAAAAAAAAAAACTACCTCTGTTATAAATTAAGCCCTTGATTTAATGCTGTTTTGGTGCTCAGGAGGCTGAGCCATCATGCATGTGCCTGTCTGCTAATCTCTTGTAACGATCATGTGCATTTGAAATATAGTGCGAACGGGTGCGAACGCTCTCTTTTCTCTTCCACGCCCGCCACCTATTTAGATATGATCTGCGAGATTAAAAAAGAACCAGTACTACTCATTGATGCTAGTTGACTCACTAAATTAATTAGCTGACAATTTTTAAAAAATCATGCTAATCGATCGACACTTTGCATACGGAGAACTAATTAAATGCACCAGAATGCAAAACTCTAATTTTTAATTTTTTTGAATTTTTTTATAAAATTGTTAATATAATTGTATTTAATCTATAGGCCAAAATTTACCATTTTTGAATATGTGCACATATATATTTTTTATTTTTTAAAAACAAGGGTACTTATCCATTTTTAAGTGACTAAAATACCCATTTTTAAAAAATCAAAAATATATATTTATATATTTTCAAAAATTATAAAACTTAATACATAATTTAAATATACCTAGGTTAACAATCTTATAAAAAAATTTCGAAAAAAAACAAAAAATGAAGCTTTGTACGCTGATGCATTGAATCAATTCCCTTGCGTACTTGTAATTATATCTAACAATAAATGGTTTATGTTCTTCATTTATATATCGGATTGATTTATGTTGTTTTAGCTAATCTTATCCTACATTGTGGAAGGAGCTAGGGTGCAATTAAAGTATGAAAAAATGTCTTATCTCTCGAGCTAACTTTTGGGGCTGAGAACATGAGCACCCAGCAGTCTTATTTGAAATTTCTATCATTCTTACTTATTGAGTCTAATTATATTTAATTAGTAGCAACATGCTTGAAAGAGTCAAGTAGTTGCTGACAATTGTGGGTTCTAATAAAAAATTAAATTACGTTGAGCAGTCGTAACATTGGACTGAATCAAAAACCCGAGTTTCAAGTCAGCTACGGGGCCTTCTCAATTAGTCAAAAAATAAGACAAATACGCCTTCTTTTTGTCCTTGGGGCTTGACTGGATCGATTGTGTTCACGTGGAGTAGGATGAATACGTGTGGGCGACTTTTCTTGACTTTTAAGTGCATGAATTTGCATTTCTGTTTTATATTCTCCAATAATTTAAACGCTTCTAGAAATGGATATAGAATCCAAAAATGGGTTCCACTAAAACTGGTCAAAACATGGCACACTCAAATGATGATGTGAAGTTTACTTCACCCATTACTTTTGAAATTATTTATTTAGTTAAAAGATTAAATTTTAAGGTGTATTTGACAATTAATAGAAAATGTCAAGTTAAAATTTTTCAATCTAAAACTTTTTTACTTTTCACAATTATCATATTTTTTAATCATTTTTTTACATTTTTCTATACAACTGCTTTACTTTTCAATCATTTCCACTCAACTATTCACACAATTAACCTATCTATTTTAACTTTATCTTCTTTATTACTCATCATTATCCTTATCGTATCACATCATTTGATAACTTTTACTCTCCAAAACTTTTCATCAAAAGTTTTATTCATTATCAAACACACCCTATTATGCATGAACCCCATTTAATAAATATGTAAAATAATGTAGTAAAATTATTTGATTTATATTTTTTAGAAATGTTAATTTAATATCTAAACCGTGTAAAATATTTTTTATGGATGAATGGCCTTATAAATTATTATAATATTTTAATGCATTTGTGATTAAATATAAGGTTTTTTTATGATTTACATATAATTATATATTTTTTAAGCAGTTAGGACTTAAGGTCCATCTAATACTTGATTGAAATGAGTTTTGGGAATATGATAAACAAAAGTTTCTAAAAATTTACTAATTTTAGTGAACCCCATTAAGAAGGTTCCACAAATCAGTTCCTCTCAAGTGCCACCATTCCAAAATTTAATCATGTAAACCTCAACCAGGAAAGAGGAGTATTTATGAAAATACAAAGTTAAAAAATAATTCTACATATGAATAATAATAATTAAGAGGCCTGATCATTTCAAACTAGTCTACATATATTTTTTAATTTTTTATTTTTTTTACAAAATTATTATTGTATCATTTCAAACTAGTCTACATATATTTTTTTACAAAATTATTATTGTAGTTATGTTTAATCTATAAACCAATTTTGAAGACGTGTATATATTTATTCTGGATTTTTAAACATAGGGGCATTTTAGTCATTTTAAATTGTTAAAACAAGATTAAAATATCCCTATATTTAAAAATCCAAAAAAATATATGCATCTCAAAAATAATAAAAAAATAGTTTATATATTAAACATAACTAAATTAACCATTTTGCAAAAAAATTTTGAAGAAAAACAAAAAAATATGTTTTTGTACCGGACTGAAATGATCATTTTGCAATAATAAAATACCATGTTAATCTAGGAAAAGATTTCGCATTGCTTGTTCAAGGTTCCCTGAGGATACACGCATAAAATTCATGCGCGCGCCGCTGCTGCGTCGAATCACTCCATTTTTTTTTTTTTTTTTTTTTTTTTGAGAATGATTGTACAGCTGTTGAATTGAAGTTTTCGCCCGAGTTATTTGGCTGGAGTACTGGACCATCCAGCGCCGACGAGATTCCGTCAACTTCTCGTCAGCGTCGTGTCGGCGTCGCGGCAGCCGTGATTCCCATTTCCCAGCAAAAGTGGGGGTGAATCGCGCGCTGTTTTTTTTACTCCCGATTGTGAGCCTCCCCAAAGCCCTTCAAACCTGGTTCTAAGAGATATAAACCATCCATCAACTAAAAGGAGATGTATGACTTCACCCTATGAAGAAATTCTATAGAATCATCTAATTAAATACTCCCCAGAAATTCGATAGAATCATCTGATTAAATACTCCCCATCTTTCTACCCTAGGACTCGGCCCGTTGGAAGAACCCGGATGGAAAGTAAAATAAGAGATTACTAAAAAGCTGTCTGGAATTATGATATTAAATCTTATTCATTAGAATCGGAAACAAAGCAAACTTTGGGCCTTTGATATAAAAGTATGCATCTTACAAATGTTATGGAACTTTCTCTTTTTTTGTTATTTATATTTACAACTCAACTCAAATACATATTCCGGTCCCAAGAAAATAATTCCATCATTCATCCATCTTTTAAATGGGCTATTAATTCAAGGCCAAAATCAGTCTTGTGTACAAATAAATATAATCAGAAATTGCATGGCATTTCCAGCTTGCCTTTTAAACATTTTCATGGTCATTTTGAGGGTTGAAGTGGTTCTAACCACCCCACTCCTCCAAATTATTATCAATTTCTTTCCGTTTCTTAATTTCCTTTCCTTTCTAGCTACAGTTACGCATTTTATAAATTTTTTTTATAAAACCATTAATATAGGTGTATGTAGCACCCGTTGTGAGTGCTATGATAGGTTCAGACGCCTTTCTCGTTTCTCATAAAATCTGGGCCGGATAGAAAGGGCTGGAACCTGCATTCCCATGGAGTACAAAGCGTTAGTATTGATGTCCTTTAGCTAGTGTGGGCATATGGCTATTCTCCCGTGGATTCGGCGGCATAACGGCTAATACGGGACTTTTTATACACGGGTCAAGTCACGAACTCGGCAACATAACGACAACGTGTTATGTTAGAATCCGTAGACCCGCGTGTGCCCGCCTTGCCGGAGCGTTAACTCAAACAAACACGTTAGTATTTACGCAAAATAAAGAAAATTGAGTCGCTACTAATCTTAAAAGGGAGATCAGTCCCTATTTTCAATAAATAAAGATACCGGTCTTGCATATCTGGGATCCCGGTCTTCGGATTAAAACGATATGACAGAAATTCGTTAACCCGAAGCCGTTTACATCGGCATGAAAAGGAAAAAATACGATAAAAGATCTAAAGAAGAGAGAGAGAGAGAGAGAGAGAGAGAGAGAGAGAGAGAGAGAGAACTAGAGAGGAGAGGAGAAGCCGGGGTGTCGAGATTTTACTGCAGACTCTCATCCTCTCCCTTGGGGATGCCTCCTCATGTGTGTTGAGAAGGGATGGGGCACCTCCTTTTATAGATGAGAGTATGGGCCTTGGGCCACTTGAGGTGTTAGACTTGGTACATGGGCTTGAGCTTGAGGTGAGAGCATGGGCCTTGGGCCACTTGAAATGTTGGACTTGGTCCATGAGCTTGAGCTTGAGGTGAGAGCATGGGCCTTGGGCCACTTGAGATGTTAAACTTGGTCAATGGGCTTGAGCTTGAGGTGAGAGCATGAGCCTTAGACCACTTGAGATGTTGGACTTGGCCCATGGGCTTGAGCTTGGTGGACTTCTTCCATAGTGGGCTGGAACTTTGTGAGCTAGAGCTTGGCTAAGCCCGTTGTTTTGGGTGAGCCGTTGTAGAGGCCCGAAGTTGTGGAGAAGCCTGCTTTTGATGCTTAGTGGAGCTTTGCTCGTGTGGGCTGAGTTTGGAAGGGCCCACTTAGTGATGGGCTTGGCTTGCTTGAATTTTCTTTTGCTTTGAATTTGCTTAGGCTTGGATCTTATTCTAATTTTTCCATCTTTGGGCCCAAGGTGGAGTGTCAACAGCTGCCCCCCTTTGCCAGAGGCGTCTTGATGGTGAATGGCAAAGCGTCAGACACCCTTTCGGCTTGGACTTCTTCTTTTTGTGAACTCGCGGTAGCTTCTTTGCAAAATGTGAATCAGGGATGGTTCTTTTGCAAAAAGATTCTTGCATGCTGTCTTGTAAAATTCTTTGTCTGGTTGGACCGCTTTGTATTCTTCTTAAATCCGGTGGTTTTTTGCAATTTCGCAAAATGGTTGGGGGCCGTTTGCAAATTTTTTGGCTCCTAAGGTTGGTTGTGAGCCCCCCTCTTTCGGTCCGTCTTTCCTCCTTCTCAACGGCGATTAGGGTTTCCGCGCCTCCTTCCATCGCCGCTGCTCTTTTAGCTTTATCTCAGCCGCTGCAGTCGAGATCACCATCGTTGTTGTTGATTTTGTCGATCGTCGGTGTTCTCGCCATTCGGTTTTCCTTCCTTCTCCAGTGTCAGTTGGGCTGCTGGTCATTGAAGGGTGCTGCCGCTGTCGCTCCCGGCCATCCATCCGTCCACTTTAGTATCGACTGCCACAAACGTTGTCGTTCTCTTCCTCGGCGACAACTGGTGTCATCGTTGCCGTGTCCGATTGCCGCCGCTGCTGCCGTTGAGGTTTTCTTCTCCATTGTCGTGGCTGCTTGTCCGAGATGTTATTTGCCGACCACCGCTACTGCTGCGTCCTCGGCGATGATTGAGTCGCCATTCGTTGTTGTTGGGTTGCGGCTGCTTACTTCTTCGGTCTCCGCCTGCTGTTGCTGCCGAAGCCAGCTCGGGTGGCGCTGTTGTCGTCCGTTTGTCGTCGCATACGGCGGGCAGCCGATCATGCTTCTACTGATTTTTGGGCGGTGCTCGTCTTCTTCTCCATTTCTGGCCGCTGGGGCTGCTACCGCTCGTCACCGCTGCAGTTGGTTGTTTGTTGGTGATGATTCTTGGGTGTTCGTTGGTGTAAGACGGATGTGTGATCGGAGCTGGGTGACTTAAGCACATTGGCTCAGGTGACTCGGAGGTCCATCGGTAGCTGTTCAGGAGTCTTGGAAGGGGAATTGCCAGCATTTTTTCGGGAGCTTCTGACAAACGTCTGGAAATTCATTTGCGGATGCTGCCTCTAGACCTAAAAACTTTCCAAGTCTTTGAAGCATACCCCGAGCAGCATTGATCAAGCGGGTGGGGGTCACTTCCAATGATGTAGGAAACACTCGGGGAGTGGACTAAGCGTCGTTTCTGATGTATCCGCATTTTGCCTTGTATTTTTTCTTTTTCTTTCTTTTTCTCTTTTTTTCTCTTTTTTCTTTTTTTTCTTTTTTTCTTTTTTAGAAACATATACATTTATAAATACCTTTCTTCATGCAACTTTACCTCTCGGGTCCCAAACTTTGTTTGAGGTAAGATGTGACTTGTTATAATTTATTATCTTTCTCTCCGAAATTATTTGCCCTCATGCTTTGAGATGATCTAAATGTATTTTTCTCCACCTTTTGCCCTTCAGCTTTTGTTTATAATTTTTTCCTTGTCGTTTTAATTTAATGCTTCCCCGACATGTGGTTCTGGTAATCTGTTTCTTGTGTGTTATCTATTGTGGCCGGCCCGCTTTTGTTGAGCATTGGCTTAAATAATTTCGAGATTGATGATGCCCCCTGTGAAATATTATTTTCACTTGTTGTTGGCATTTTTCCTGCCAAGCTTGATGGAAGGACTGTCTGGTAGCCATTTTGAACTATCCCTTATGGATGCGTTGACGAAAATGTATTTGTGGCGGTGGGTTGACAGATGATGGTTGTGTGTCATGCGCATTTTGCGGCTTTTGGGGCTAACCTTGTTGGCTGTTCGACTTTGTCGACATTGCCTATGTTGATGATGGTTTGTTGAGGCTGTTTAGATACCTCTGCTTGATTGTCTGTGTGAGAGATGAATTCATTTGTGACTTGCAGATGACCTTTTTCGTTTGGCTTTTCTTGTGCAGGAATTTCTTGAAATTTGTGCTCTTTGGCTAACATTTCCTTTTCTGAGGCATTTGTCTCATTTGTTGATAAGATTAATATATCACCTTTCATGGTCGAGCATAACAACTTTAGATGGATACTAGGAGTAGAGATGTGAAGGGCTTCAAGATTCTCTTCTGCATTTTTAGATTGTGGGTATGTTGATTGGCTGACTGGAATAAAGACATTTTATGGGCACAAGTGAGGCAAAGTTGGTTGGCTTGCTATCATGAGTGAAGTTCCTGAATTTGTAGAAAAAATATTTGAGGGTGTTCTTTGAACAATAAGGGATTTATGTAAAATAGGATCCTCTTGCATAGGCTTGGCAGGTTTTGACAAAATTGACTTCCGCATCAATGTCTGCCACTCGAGGTGTCCGTCTTGCTTGTTTAAGATGAATAGCATTCTCTTGTTGTGGCCATAGGGAAATCGTTTCCTTCTTTAGGTCGTCTTCAACTTGCTTCGCCACTTGTATTAATTGTATAAAACTAGCAAAGGGATGTGAGATGAGGAAGCCTAAGATGCTAGGGTGAGCCGAATTGATGATGATGGAGATCTGCTCGTTTAAAGGCAAAGGACTTCATTTTCGCCACCAACGCTCTCCATTTAGCCACATATTCTGAGAAGGTCTCGCCATCCTTTTGCCTTAAGGCCTCTAAGTCAGCCCTCTTGGGTGCAACATTTAGCATGTAGGAAAATCGATCTATGAAAGTGAGAGATAGATGCTCCCATGTTTTGATTTGCATACAGTCAAACGACATATACCATTCAAGGGCGTCTCCTCTCAAGCTATGTTGGAATAGCATAACCAAAATTTTCTCTTTCTTTTACTAGAGGATATAAAATACTGCAAAAGGCCTTGATATGGGCATGTGGGCATGAGTTTCCTTCATAGATAGAGAGGGTTGGCATTTTGAAATTTTCAGGTAGTTGTGTATTTGGAAATGGGCATAAGTCTTCAATTTTTACCAAATGAAGGTCCTCCCCTTGCTGTCGCTCAATTTTTCTTGGTAGCTCTTGGAGCAGGCTTTGAAACTGTATCTTGACCTCTTTTATTTGGCCTTGCACATTCATCAAGCTATCTGATCTTTGAGCTGGATAGATCGTGAGCTTGAACTTGTTGTTTGTTGATATTATGATGAAGAGGATGACGCTTGATGTTGTTGTTTTGCCATTGATTGACGTTGCTCTAATATTTTATAGAGCATGTCCTCCATCTGTTGAATTCGTTGCATCATTTGATCCCATTTTTCAAATGAGAATATGGTATTTTTTTTCAAAAGATGATTTGTCGGCTCCATGTGTGCAGCTTCGGCTTAAAGGCAACTAGAACTTTGAGATATATTTTTTCTTTTTTTTTAAACTTTTTTTGCTCTCTTTTTTTGCTTTTTTTCTTTTGTTTTTTCAAGTAAGAAGTCAAAGTAAATTTATGGAAAACATGATATGATGCCCCTCGGTTTCAGAACCAAGGGTAGAAAGGTTGATTAATCATCTTCGAGCTTGAAAATCCGTCGCTAGCTTACTACCGCATTGCTGGGATGCTTCGGGACGTTACTAGACCGGGAAACTTTTCAGGTCTTTCAGCACCTTTATGTCACGTCAGTGCCTTTTCCGTACTGATCTTGCTAGCGCCTTTTCCGTACTGGTCTTATCAGTGCCTTTTCCGTACTTGCCACATTAGCGGTTGACTTTTTAGACCAAGAAACTTCTCAGGTCCTATTCTGCACCTTTACGTTACGTCACCGCCTTTTCCGTACTAATCTCGTTATCGCTTTTTTCGTACTGGTCTTGTCAGCGCCTTTTCCGTACTTGTCACGTCATCAATTGACTTCTTGACCAAGAAATCTCTCAGGTCTTGCTCCACACTTTTATGTCACATCAGTAGTCTTGTCAATGCCTTTTCAGCACTTATCACATCAGTGACTGAATTGCTTTGTTTTCAAGCTATAGTGGAAAAACCTAAACAACCCCAAAAAAATGGTTAGTAACCATAAATAAATAATGGAAAGATTAGCCTTTGGATGGATGTTGTAAATTGGGGTCCTCTCTGTGTCTGTGCAAACTCTACATGTTTTAAGTTTTACGCATGAAAATATTCGGGATTCGCGGGTTTTGTCCGCTAGAGCATTTCTAGAAAAAGTGACCAGTCTACCTGAAACATTTCTAAAAAACGACCAGTCCACTTGAAGCGTTTCTGAAAAAGTGACCAGTTCGCTTAAAGTGTTTCTAGAAAAGTGACCAATTCATTTGAGGCGTTTCTGGAAGAAAGTGACCAAAAAACTTCCCAGGTTGCAGAAAAGGGGTGATGCATGAAAATGTTTGAGATTCACGGGTTCTGTCCGCCTAGAGCGTTTCTTGAAAAAGTGACCAGTCCACCTGAAATGTTTCTGGAAAATGACCAGTTCGCTTGATGCGTTTCTGGAAGAAAGTTACCAGAAAACTTCCCAGGTTGCGGAAAAGGCGTGATTTTTATGCTAGATTTTTACTTAGCGTTAGTTGATTTCATATTTGCTGGAGGTCCTTCCTTTAGGGTCGTTTTACGTGCCTGGACAGTTATGAGTTAATATGCAATGGTTTACCTCCTCTACGAGCTCTCTCCAGTTCATAAGCTGAATGCCTCTAAACCTGAAAACTTGTCAGGTTTGTACGTGTCCATTTCAAAAACGCCAAAAATCCGCTGCCGGAAGACAGGAAGACTTCTGAAACTCGCTGTTCAACAAGGAGGAAGCTCCGATCTTCAGATTTCTGCCCCCTTTATGCCCGATGCAAACTTGCAGAGCCGTTCCCAGTGGAGTCGCCAAGCTGTAGCACCCGTTGCGAGCGCTACGATGGGTTCGGACGCCTTTCTCGTTTCTCATGAAATCTGGGCCAAGTAGAAAAGACCGGAACCTACATTCCCATGGAGTACAAAGCATTAGTATTGACGATCTTTAGCTAGTGTGAGCATATAGCTATTCTCCTGTGGATTCGGTGGCATAACGGCTAAGACGGGACTTTTTATACACGGGTCAAGTCACAAACTCGGTAGCATAACGGCAACGTGTTATGCTAGAATCTTGGACCTGCGTGCGCTCGTCTTGCCGAAGCGTTAACTCAAGCAAATAGGTTAGTATTTACGCAAAATAAAGAAAATAGAATCGTCACTGATCTTAAAAGGGAGATCAGTCCCTATTTTTAATGAATAAAGACACTGGTCTTGCAGATTTGGGATCTCAGTCTCCGGATTAAAACGGATATGGCAGAAATCTATTAACCCAAAGTCATTTACGTCGGCTTGAAAAGGGGAAAATATAATAAAAGATCTGAAGAAGAGCGAGAGAGAGAGAGAGAGAGTTAGAGAGTTAGAGAGGAGAGGAGAAGCCAGGGTGTCGAGATTTTGCTGCACACTCCCGTCCTCCCCCTTGGGGATGCCTCCTCATGTGTGTTGAGAAGGGAGGGGGGCATTTCCTTTTATAGATGAGAGCATGGGCCTTGGGCCACTTGAGTTATTGGACTTGGTCCATGGGCTTGAGCCTGAGGTGAGAGCATGGACCTTGGGCCACTTGAGATGTTGAACTTGGTCCATGAGCTTGAGCTTTGTGGACTTCTTCCACAGTGGGCTAGAACTTGGTGGGCTAGAGCTTTGCTAAGCTCGTTGTTTTGGGTGGGCCGTTGCAGAGGCCCGAAGTTGTAGAGAAGTCTGCTTTCGAGGCTTAGTAGAGCTTTTCTCCTGTGGACTGAGTTTGAAAGGACCCTCTTAGTGGTGGGCTTGGCTTGCTTGAATTTCCTTTTGCTTTGAATTTGCTTGGGCTTGAATCTCATTCTAATTTTTCTATCTTTGGGCCCAAAGGTGGGGTGTCAACAGTGTATTTAACTTATTTCTTAAATTTTATCATTTTTAGAGGTGCATATGTATTTTTTATTTTTAAAGATAGGGGTATTTTAGTAATTTAAAAAGGAATAAACCCTCTATTTTTTAAAAATAAAAATATGTATGCATATTTTCAAAATGGTAAAATTCAGTTTATAAACTAAATATATATAAATTAAGAGTTTTATAAAAAAAATTTTAAAAAAATAAAAATAGAATTTGAAGCCGAATGCATTGAGACATTTCCTCATATCTATATATGCATGTATCTCGCATCCTTTTCCCATTGGGTTATATACAAGTATCATCCATTAGGAAGACAAATGCTCCCAATCAGGATCTAACCACTAAGACACAGGCATGAACCAATTGCTCTAGTGATTGGTTTCACATGCACTGACAAAAAAAATGTTTCTTTTGTAATGCTAAAAATGTTGAAAAAATTAGGAAGTTGTTCATCATTCTAGAGCATGGATGCATGCTAAATTTTGTATTACCCTTCTATTTAAAAAGGAAAGATGGATGAATGATTAGGTAAGATTTATTTAAGTTATCAAAAAAGAGCAAAGTTATAATTACAACAACACAAACGAACACAATTTTGACATATGTACAATTGCATCTTTATACTCATCTAAACCCAAGTAAGAAAAAATCCAACTTAAGTGGAGTGTAAAGAATAAGTTAGAGATAAAGTGAGAATAGTAAAAAAATATAGGATAATTATATAAAATTATATGATAAAATAATTCAATTTTAAAAATAAAATTATTAGATAATTAATGCATTTAACTTTTTCATTAGTTGAGTTGCATTTTTCATTTACAAAGCCTTTCACGTGGGTTTGGGAATATAAAGTGGGGAAGTTGAAAATTTTTTAAAATTGTAAAATTAATATGATATGTAAAGTTGAAATAAATAGGTTAAATGTATTAAAAAATGATTGAAAACAAGATAAAAATAAAAAAAATATATAGTATTTAAAATAGTTAATGGCTAAAAGGGTTAAATGACATGCTCTAAAGCAAACAAGGTCCTTAAATGGCACTTGTACATATGATGAAAATATAATAATGTTTATTGTCAAAAATAAAAGTTATATTAAAAATAGGATAATTTGCAAATATATCTACATAGTTTAACTATAATTATAAACATACTCATGTTGTTATGATGTTATTAATGTGCTTTTATGATGTGAATATATTTGCAAATATACGCAAATTACGTGTATATATTTGTAAAATTTGCACATTTTTGTAAGAATTAAATACACTTACTTAATTTTTTAAATTAGAAATATACTTATACTGTGACAGTGCAGCAATCTTACCATAATAGTGTGAGTATATTTGAAATTATAGTCAAACTACGTGAGAATTATTTATAAATTTTAAATTTATATGGATATATTTACAATTATAATTAAATTAAGTCAATGTATTTACAAATCATCCTTGAAAATATACAAAGTTGTATTGAAAATTCAAAATTTTTTAAAAATTAAAAAAATATCTTGAGAATGTACATACGTATTATATTCAATAATACTGTATCCTTTTAAACAGTTGGCTTCTCAAACGCACGCTTCGATTTGTGCGGGTGGCGTGCCTAAGCTGGAAGCGGGAACTCGAAGAAGGCAAAGCATGTTAACGTGGGCTGAGTCGAGTCGACAACTGCACTTGACTTCATGATGATTCGCTTGACTTTAAAAAATGTTTACAATTTTTTTATATTACTATTAACATAAGTATATTTGATTTATAAAATTTTTTTATCGTTTTTGAGAATATATATTTATTTTGTATTTTTAAATACATGAATACATTAGTCATTTTAACGAGAAGGTATTTTCGTCATTTTAAATAATTAAAATGACTCACTTAAAAAAAAATTAAAATGACTACTTATTTTCAATAATTAAAATGATCAATTTAAAAATATAAAAAATATATTTTTTCAAATGGGAAAATTGTATTTGCAAATTAAATACATATGATATTGATAGTTGTACAAAATTTTGATAAATAAAAAATACGTTTTTAGCCCACTATTTGCGGCCGGTTGCAAATGATCACGCGCCTTTTGTGGCTGCGTATGAGTTTAACTTCGAGCTTGCTTCGTGGCGAAGGATCAATAGCAAGTGATTTTACTTCCTTGAAAAATATATTGAATTTGTGCAGCAGGAATTCATCAAGTCAAGATCGTACCATGTTTGTTCCACAAGTAGAGCTCCATGAAATCAGGGCATTTTTTTTTTTATTTATAATACCCAAATGGTCTATTTCATTAATGTTTAAAATCTAATATCATGACTTAAACCCATCAGAAAATAATCAGGACTATCATATAGTCGCAAAAATTTTAATATACATACAAAAGCTGTATGATGATTTTAATATGGGAAAATTTTCTCATCTACGTCAGTCAAAATAGAAATGCAACTTATTAACTTCGTTTCTGCTTCGAATAGGGTTAGCGTATCAAGTATGGACCGTTAACTTTACTCATAAATTTTTTTAATTTACACGTGTCCCAATTATATCATCTCTTTGTAATAGTTGACAATTTTGGAATCTATTTTTATTTTATTTTAAATTTTAAAAATGAATAAAATGGGTATGAGCACATCATACATGCGCCACGCCTATGTGTCTAGGCAAGTATCCATGTCCATTATATTACTGTTAAAATTCAAAATAAAATAATAAATAAATTTTCAAAAAATAAAAAAAAACTTATTTCATTGCAGGACGTAAAAACTGCATGTTGCATCCGGCTTTAAATGATCACAGTACATTAAGTGTTTGGCTGATTCTAATGTTTCTATCGCCCAACTGATGCGCAGGTGCGCAATTATGCTCACGGAAGATATTTTTTTTATTTTTTCATTTCTTTGGTTGGTGGAAGAATAATTTTTTTTTAAAAAAGGCAAACCCTAACAATGTTAAATTTTCAAGCAAGAGTGTATTTCGCGTAAGATAAAACTTTTCACCTAAATTTTTCTTTAATTTAAAAATTTTCATTCTATATGCAATTATCTTATTATTTAATTATTTCTTTATATTTTTTACATAAACTACTGTACTTTTTAATCATTTTTAAACTACTTATACAACTAACTTATCTAATTTAATTTTAATTTTTTATTTTTTATTATTACTTTTACCATGTCACATTATTTTTTTATTTTAAAAATTTTTATATCAAGAATTTTAACGACAGGAGATTTGTAACTTCACATCACACGCCGAGCGAGCTCAACCCGATACGACGGAAGAAATAATACTTCGAGCGTCCTCCATCGATTTTAACGTGCGATGCGTGGGTATGAATTTTTCCTACTTCCACTCGTCGCTGTGATTTATCTTAATTATCTAACTTTGTTGGAGCGCAATTCAGTGCACCCGGATGCATTCAGCCTCAACGCACCCGGGTGCACTGCATCTATTTTTTTTAATTTTTTTTTAAAAATTTTTTCATGAAACTGTTAATATAGATTTATTTAACATATATATCAATTTTTACTATTTTTGGAGATTTTTAGATTTTTTTTTAGATTTTTAAAAATCAGTGG
>JAXCLR010000063.1:49739449-49751860 GCA_035584095.1 Annona squamosa | reverse complement strand
GTTGAAATTATTACTTAAAAATTGATATTTAGTATTAAATTATTTTATTATGTCAATTTTATATATTTGTAAATGGAGCTCATGTACAATGAGATTAAAATTTAGATGTTGAAAATGAAAGAGATTACATGGAAAAGAAATTTCATAAAAATATCTTATATAAATTAAATAAATTTAATTAACATGTTTATAAAAAATTATTTTAAAAAACATGTTTATAAAAATTAAAAATAAAAAAATAGAATTTATAGCCGGCGGATCACGCGCCACTGTTGCAATGGAAATTGGAAGGTCCTCTGCTTTCACCGCGTCGCTCTCACTGACGCTGATCTTGCAGTGTATTGGCAAGAGCCCGCCACGTGTCTTTCGTATGTGTGCCTACTGACCAACTATCTTAATTCGCTTCGATGGATAAGTGCCCAGCCATTTTTGAGCCGCCACCCACCAACCCCCTTTTTGTCCCGTTATCGTCTAATGCATTTCTATCCCATGAAAATACAATGATTAAAGTATAAAATAAATCTAAAATTATGAAAGATGAGTTAAGAAAATACCATACTAAAGAATTTTTTTTTACAATAAAAATAAGGGAAGGATGAATTCACAATCCTCGTTAAAGCTAACAATGAAATACCAAATTAATCTATAAAAGATATATATATATTAATAATAAGACGCTTTCCACTCCGCATGAAATAGGAAAGGAAAACAGATGAGGGGCGGCAATCCAGAGAAAGAAATTTTATTTATTTACTTATTGGTAATCCAGAGAAAGATTCGATACTCCTCGTTGATGGTTCCGTGAGGAAAGTATACACAATAAAAAAAATCATGCGCGCGTGGCTGCCGCGTCGCTTCTGCCGCTCTTGAAATTGAAATTTTCGCCCGACTCTCGTTGCACTATTACATAGCTGAGCTGGGACCAGCCCGATAAGATTTCGTCAACTTCTCGTCAGCGTCGTGACGACAGCCAATTATTATGGCAGTATCCTAGCGATGCGCTGTCGGGTGAATCGCGCGCTTCTGTTTACTTTCGATATATCTTTTTCTGGATTTTTCACAAATACACTCATTATGTTTGACTGTCCAAATATACCCATTACATTTTAAAAATTTTAAATATACCCATCATGTTTGTCATAATTTCAAATATACCTATTCCGTTAATTAACGGATGCATCCTGAAATGGTTTTCAATTTTTCAGAAATGTCTAAAGTACCTTTGGAAATACTAATATCGAGAATTACATAAGCAATCCCGTTTCACGACAAACTACAAAAAGTAAACCTCAACAAAAAAAAAAAAAAAAAAAGATTTGATAGCACGTAATTCATGAAATTCTCATTAAAAAAAACCGATGCTATATATACTCCCCAAAAACCAAGCACAGCACAGCAAAAATCTGTCAAATCCCTCTATAAAAAAGCATAACCAAAATCGAAATGCTGAGAATTCGAGCTGAAATCAACATAAAAAGGATGCCTCACCGTGTGCATGTCTGCTACAGAGGGAGAGGAATTGCCTGCATTTTCATTCCCAGAAACACTGTCATGCAATCCTTGCATCCTTGCAAGCGCTCATCAACGATCAGTGGCCGAGCAATCCCCCATAGCTTCCATCACCAAAACCAGCTCTCAAACCCACCACCACCGAAGCAACAACAAACGGAGAAGGATCTGTAGAACAAAGCAAAATCCGACGAGGTTTGGCTAGAAGAAGAGTAATCTCCCATTACAAGAAAAAGGAAATGGTGAGAGGAGAAGGCGAGACAGGGTAAGAGGGAGTAATTGCGGAAAAGGGAGGAGTACAGGAAAAGGAGTATCCGAAAAGGAAGAGGAGGAGGAACCGGAATCATAGAAGAACCCGCCGCCGCTTATACCTCTTCTTCGAAGGCTGCCTCTACGATGCCTGAAGTGAGAGATAATTAAAAAGCGTTCGGAATTATGATTATTAAATACGAAACAAGCAAAAGTTGCGCCTCCGGTGTACTCTATCAACATCATCGAACTAATTTTATAAAAATTATTAAAATAAAAGGTTTTAGATGATACACAATCTTCATTTATATTTTCATATCTACATCAAGAATAATTCCTTAAATTATTATCCAATTACTATGGTTACGGGTCAAAGGAATTTAAAAAAATGAATAATAAAAAGCAGCACCCCACATCAAAGGGGATATATCCCACAGCCGATGAGTGACAACCAATGCCTGTATATCGTCTTCCTGAGGAGATCATGCATTTCCCTTGGTTTGCAATCAAAAGGAGTAAGCATCGTCCATTATTTGAGAGAGCTGCACTACTCATGGTGGATTTCTTAAGGTAAAGAGTCAAAATCTATAGGATAATGAACATACACGCCCAAACCCCGGGTTTTAATTTTTAAATTATTTTTATTTTTATGTCGGCCCCTATGAATTTAGTTCATATATAAGATAAAATTTTTTGATTCTTGCATAAATGTTTATAGAATTTTAAAAACTAAAAATTTTACCATTTTTCATTTGTGGGAAAACTAGATGGGTGAAAATTTTTATTTTTGAAATTAAGTAAAAAATATAAACAAAAAACTATATAAATTAAATATAGATTGGCCCACATAAAAATAAAAAGTTATAAAATATAAAATACATAAGATTATTATTTAACTCATTAACCATCGCTGTCTTATATATAGACATGGATCATTATCCGTATCTACAAGACAGCGAAGAGTTTCAAGGGCAATTGCTCATTCCCAAAACTAGCATTCTTTAGGACAAGATATAATAAATATGAATCATGCGAATGCTGAATGCAATCGGGGTTCAAAATTTTCACTTGAGCTTGTCTGGAAACGTATAGAAGACTGAATGGAAAAGCGGACCAAGTCCATTTATTTTCTGAAACCAGAACTGGAAACTGGCCAAGGGTTTGCTTCCTGGAATTCTCTGCGGTAAGCATCGAACGACGGCTGAGATTTGCATTTGATCAGAGGCATCCTGTCTTTATTTCGGTTACGAATCGGTTTGGAATTAGAGCATTCTGATCGATCTGTCCTTGTTCTTAATTCCAATTACCGTTAGAAATTGGTCAAAACTACAAATCTTCCTCCATTTCCAAACATGAACAGATTCGATGGACACTCTTGCGTCGTTGACTTGCATCAGCCACACAACTTATTTTAATCTTTGAAGATCTGGATTCAGCAAATATCTTTTTTTATTTTTTATTTTTGGTTTGACTTATAAAAAATTTCCTGAAAACTCCGTGACCCTAAATCACAAAGATCAGCTTTTAGCATTGCATCAAGGCCCGCCCTCAAAACCATACCGTAATCTTCAGGGAGAAAGAAAATGCAAGATGAGAAGTCATTGGTTTATAAGTAGAGACTGAAATGGTCAGTTCATCTTTCTGGGTTTATTTTCTTTTTTCTTTTTCTTTTATATTTTCCATACGTAAGGAAACAAAAACAGCCAAAGAGATTTATACATGATTAAGAATGGAAAGGAACCATCTAAAGCTCAGCTTCTTTTCTGGACCCACACGAGTTACAGAGATTTTAACAATTTCGTGAAAATTCACATACCCAAAAATGGAATAATAAAAAAGCCATCTGAGGCACCCCTTTCCCTTCCTGAATCTCTTCTAATGGGGAACATAATTCACTCCATCTCTGTTTTTACCAATTGCTCGTTTCTGCTCTTGTAGGAGCACGAACAAGGCAGAAAAAGGCGTTACAGGTAAGATAAACCAAACCAAGTCAGAAAGAGTCTTCCACGGATGATGTTCCGGTCATCCCAACGCGATTCAGAAGCTGCTGCCATCCTTGCCGCCATTTCTTCTTAGCTTCTCTTGAGCTTTCGAGGCCAAATCCATGACTGTTCTGATGATCTCTTTGAAAATCCTGGCTTTGACTTGGCCCCGCTTTGGTGGAAGACTCGCTTTAACTTTCCCTTCGTGTTCGTTGGCATAAGACTCCATTTGGGTGTCCATTTCTGTATGTGGGATTTCGGATTCCGAGGAGGAAAACAGGAGAATCGAAGACAATATCTATATAGACAATCAGAAAAATATTTCTCAGAAGAATTTCAAAGCTGTGTTGTGCAGGAGAAGAAGTTGCTGCGGATGAGAACTGAATTCTGACGTGCTAATTGTTTTATTTATAGACTCTTGCACTACTTAATGCTTAAGTACTACCGTCAAAGCCCATAGTCCGGTCTGCACTTCTCAATTCGATTCTTCGAAAGTCCCTACGACGTTGTATCAGACCAAAAATAGATATTTTGTAAAATAGGAGATATTATCTCGGCTGTAAAATTTTTAAATTATTTTCTCATATTTTAATTTTAAGTTGACAAATAATTTAGAAAAATATTTTAAAATCAAAATGAAATTAAAAAAAACTCTCAGAATTTTCGTTCAGCTTCCTTTTCTCATTTCCTTGGAACTGATGGAGGGGCCCATAGTGATAGCAATCGAGTTAGGCAAAGATTCTTTCTCAGGTTTCCACGTTGAGACTAGTGGGTCAAGATTTCGATGAAGTATCAAAAATATACTCTCCAAGATTCACCTTTATTTATGGTTCGATTTTCCATTAGCGGGGTCCAATGGTTACTGTTTTTTAAAGGATAGTTTGGTTTAAGGTGAATTAAAGGGTGTTAACAAAATTAAAAACATAAGTGTAAAAAGAGAGAACGATGTGAGGAGGTGAGTTATTAGCTCTAAATAAATTTCTTTTATTATAGTATTTTTTGTTTTGGTGATTCGGACTAGTCATATAATAGATAGCTAGTCATATATAATAAAGTGAAAGAAAATGAGATAAAGAGTTGTGAATCTGTGAGTTTGGGCTAAGTAATTTAAAAGATAAGATAATTAATTATAATAGTTAAAAGGGTAATGATCATTCAATGCAGCTGGGTTGCCTTCATGCAATCCGTTTTTTCATATTGAAAATACTATTTTAAAATTTCAATATCTATCATATTTATCCATTTGTATGATGTTTGATTTTCACAAATTGGTCTAAGATGGAGCCATCTCGGACTAGTCTAAAAATTCTTTTTTTTTAAATTTTAAATATTTTTAATAAAATAATTAATCTATGTGTATATTATCTATAAACTAAATTTTATCAATTTTCAATACGCGTATATATTTATTTTATATTTTTAAACAAAGGGATATTGTGGTCATTTTTATAAGAGTACAAATAGTCACAATACCTCTGTATTTTAAAAATATAAAATAAATATATACACGTTTTAGAATTTGGTAAGACTTAGTTTATAAATAATATACACCAAAGCCAATAGTTTTATTAAAAAATTTTCAACGAATAAAATTGATTGTTATAGCCAGTCGTAAATAATCAAGCATCATCACTTATTTATGATTTGAAAAAGTATATATTATATACCATAAGTTAATGTACTATACATTTTTTTAAAAAAATAGTTATATATCCACTATCAGAAATGGTAATTTTTAATAAAATATAAATTTTCAATGAATATAATTTTCGGTAGCATAATAACAAAATATATCAAAAAACAAATGGTTTATATTTAGAAAACAAAGTTTAAAATAAAAAAGTGACAGCCTTGTCATATTGAATCCTTACTATAGCTAAAAATAGGTCACAACATATGCTACTCGCACTAGAGGAATAGTTGAATACAGATATGATGACTTTGCAAGACAATCCTTGCCAATCGCTTTATGGCACGCATGTTAAGCCAGAAACATCTAAATTCGTTTTCCTCAGCTAAGAAAATTATAATAACCATATATACAAAGTCAAGAGCACAACTGATTAAGAGTGCATGATATTCTATCATTGAATAGTTAATTAAGGATATATTTGAGAAGTAATAAAACTTTTAGAAAAAAAAATTTAGTGTAGAAGTTTATAAAATAGAAGACAATAATGTGATAGAATGAGTTAATAATTAGAGGTGAAGAAAATAGAGTTAAAATAGATAAATTAGTTATCTGTTTGGTTGTGTAGAAATAATAAAAAAAATATATAAGAAATGTATAAGAAAATGTGAAAATATTATTAAAAATAAAGCAGCTGTATAAAATGAAAAGTTTTAGTTTGTAAAATTTTATACATCGACAAATACACCATAAAGGTTGACCAGTCTGTGGTTGTAATATCACGTCCCAAGATCAAATGCTGGCTCTTAGTACACGGTTAATCCGCTTTTTACCTTTTAGTTGCATGAATGAATGATGATTCAAATACCTTTTTTTGGAATTAATTTGTTAAATCCGAAAACATACTTTATCAGTGCTCCTGACAAATAGCAAACCGATTAAATGCTCCCCTCGGGCCTGACATCGAGGGTACGTAGAAATGTGAAATAACTCAGCTAGCTGAGCCCTTGGCCATAGTGATTCAAATACTTCAATACATATTAATCAATTGGGACTACCTGATCTTATTTTCCCAATTGCCAAACATAACTACTGCTTACATGTATAGGTTAGAGATCTTTAGTAAATCGCATAGACTTGATTGTAGAGATAGATGTTATGCCACAGCTTGAGATTCCAACTATGATCCCTGTTTGTTCGAAATTTTATTTTCTCTGAACTGCTTGCTCCCTCCAAGTCACAAGTCCACTGCCATTTCCACTATAGTTTAGTTGTCCGATCACATGCATTTCCAATCTTTTGAGGCATAAATATTTCTTGTTCCTTGTATGGTTAATTGGTTAGCTTTCATTTTAAATTTTCGATATGGGACCTCAAAATCAACACGGAGGTTAATTAAGACCAAGAAATTACTCTCAAACAACAGCAAAAAATATAGTCGCGGATGCATGCATGTGGTTTATAGCTGGAATCGAAGTAAGATATTCTTCACCTAACATCATGACTAATTCAATAAAGTAATCAGAGATTAACATCTGTCAACTTAATATTAATTATATACTAAAGTAGAGAGACGTGGGACACTTTGGTCTCTGAAAGTAAACTATACGTTGAAAGTAGGAAGATTGCAAGGATCAGCAATGGGTCAAAACGGCCAGCAGTTACAAAAAAGGCCAGCAGTTGATCAAGAATATAAACATTTCAAAATAAAAAGATGTGGGTCCGCAGCAAGGTCAGCACACGTGATTTTAATGCTCTCGCTTGAACTTGGCTTGTTTAAGCATTCATCTCCCTTTAAATATTTGATTTGTGCATGCATGGAATAGATAGTCCGTCCATCTGATTTCTTTCAGTACTTTAGAACTCGTGGGAAGCACCCAAAAGTCGGGCACAAACGAACAGACCAAGTGCAGCGAGCCCACATGAATTAGTCTTCGAAATCTTTTGGGAATGGAGGATTTCCAAAAGATTTTGAAGACTAATCCAATTAAGTGGGCCTCACTTGATTATCAAATTCCTGGAAAGACAAATTAGGTTGTGGAGCGCAGCTTGTGAAGAGTGCGGATTGACTCCTTGGATACTTGAAATGGGGAGAGTTACTAGTTTTCCATCCCAGATGATAGAATAGGTTCCAAATTTAAAAATACCTTTTGCAATTTGATTAGTATCGGTTTAAGGTTTTGAGTATTTGAAACCACCTGATTTGTTAATACATTTATTGAAGTATCATACGTACCTTGTATGAAATATTTTTGAATTTAAAAATATTAGAAATATCTGTGGCCCTAGGCATAACCCAGTTAATTCTCCGTCCTAGCTTGTGTGCTAGAAATTTGAGGTTTGAACCTTACGAAGAGCTCTGTCTCTTGCTAAATGTAATAAAAAAAAATATAGTACTGATTCAATTGGTAACCGGAACATGAAGGATCCATGCTTCCACATATTCAATATTTCTTGTAACATGCGCATATTCAATGCTTCTTGTAACATGAAGGCTCCATGTTTACCCTTAATTTTTTAATTCTCGACTATTTTTAAAATCTAAATAACTTATCATGTTTATCCATGTGCATTTACTTATAATTCCAAAAATTACATTTTCTGTGAACTTCATATGCTGTATATTTTTCAAAAAATTTAATAGTTATCTATTTACTTATAATGAAAAGATGATATTTTTAAAAGATATAAGTTTTCGGTGAAAATTATTTTTATTAATATAATAAAACAAGATCAGTTAAACATGATAAATGATTTAGATTTAAAATATATATTAAAATTAAGAGATATTTGTGTTTATACATATGATTTTTTATACAAGTTATATTTATATATATATATAATTTGAAACTTATTGCAAATACAACTACACAATTTTAAATTATTTATAGTTATGCCTATGGCAAGTGTCAATTTCTTATTTTTTGAAAAGCCAAAATACTTTTTGATAAATCCAAAACACCAATTGTGATTATTAATGTGAATTTGGTTAATATCGCAAAAATTATCTTAATTGGATAACTTAGCGGGACCTAATAAATATAAATTCTTTTAAAGATTGATTATAGTCCATAAGGTTATCCAATCAAGGTATTTTTAGTATATTAATTAAAATTATGTTAACACAAGGGATGGTTTTGATTTATCAAAAATCATCATGTTTTTTAAAAAATCTCAGTGCTTCGTACTTTTTATGGGCATAATTGCAAATATTTTAAAATACATATGCATAAACGTAAATACATTTAAAATTTATAGGTAGATTTGCAATAAGTTTCATCCATAAGCATACAGTAATTTATTTAAAAACATAGGTAAGAGTACAAATATCTCTAATATTGGAAAAATAAATTAATAGTGAAACATGGAGGCTGCATGGTTTCGGTAAATCTTGAATCATTATCTATCTGTTAAATACATGCAAATTATTTAATTTTATCTATTAATTAGTACATTTAATTAGTACATTATGAAATTATATTACTATTATGTTAATTATAAGTTTTAAAATAAGATTTTATGAAATCATAATTTTTGGATATAACATGAAAATGATTTTCGAGAACTAATTTAGGATTCGAATTGGAATTGACCCAACCTAATTAAAGAACAAATTAGGATATTTTTTTTAATAGAGCAGGATAAAATAGAGGAGTTTTAGAAAATAAGATAAGAATATTATTGACCTCCAACCGTACGTTACTTAAGTTGCGCCCTTCATACCTGTATTTTTTTAACTTAATTGCTATGCTTTTACCGAACTTCTCTCCTTCATGTAACTTTTTGTTAATATACTGTATTTAAAATTATTTATATTATCATGAAAATCCTTTCACTTGTCTAGTACTATTTTGCATGAGTTTCATCAATAAATATGTAAAATCAATATAATAATATAATATAATATTAAATATTAATTTTCAAATTATGTTTTTAACATCTAAACCATCCACAATATTATTACTGCATGGATATACCATTTTATAAACTATTATTACATTCTAATGTTTATATAAATGAATCAAAGCATTTTTCCTACTTTACACATATATTTTTCAACAAATGTGACTCGTACACGTATTTAATTTAAATGAAACTTGATCTCTTAACTAAACAAATGATGTTATGTGTAATGCATGGAGCGGATTTGTTATCAAACATTAATACGTTAGAATTGAAAAAATTACACAAAACTACTTTTATGTGACCTAGTATATAGAATCCAAAAGCGGTTATCCGTCTGTCCTAATGCAATTTCAATGCATCAAGGTGCAAAATTTTATTTTTAAAATTTTTTATAAGACTATTAATCTAGGTGTATTTAATTTATAAATTAAAATTTACCATTTTTGGACAGTGTATATATATTTTTTGATTTTTTTAAATAGAAGAGGTTTTAGTCATTTTTAAATGACTACAATACTCTTCTTTTTAAAAAAAATTAAAAAAATGTATTTATACATATTCAAAAATAGTAAAAATAAATTAAACACACTTAGGTTAACAATTTTGTAAAAATATTTTAAAAAATAGAATTTGCACTTTAATGCATTAAAATTTCAATACATTATGATACATTGAAACATTAATCGTTATCTTCGTAGCATCCCCATTTTGGAAATGACGAGCATGAACTTTTTCTATGGAAATAAAAAATATTATCTTAAGATCAATAAATAAATAAATAATTTCAATCAAAGAAAAGATTAGGTAAGAAGGTGCACGCATGAAGACGAAGTTACGGGTTGGATGGTTTCCATTTTCCACTTGCACGTGTAAATCTGTCGTAGATGGATGTGACATATGGGGAACAAGATAAGATTCATGTGCACGGAAATTCCACAAACTCGTTTTTGGGCACTTTGGGTAACCAGCAGAAACGTGGGAATGGGTGGAAAATGGAGGGATTGTTGATTTCAAGGTTTTTTATTAATTAATTAATTATTATATTTTTTTCACTTTTATCTCTATATTTTAATTATTTTCTTTATCAAATATTATCCAACGAACTTATTTATTTTAACTTTATTCCTGTCATTTAATTTCAATCACATAATTTTTAAAATATTTTATTTTATGCTCCCACCACATTTTCCATACTTTACACTTTCCAAACGTCTCCCTTGCAGCTACGCAGACACATACAACCTAACTTCAAAAGATTGCTCAGTTTTAGGTTGTCCATTGCTATTTCCATTCTGCCACATCACAATGGGCTTTTTATATTCATTGCAACAGGTGAGCTGACAAATTCTCCTCAACTTGTCCTCCATGTCTCCCTATGACATGGACATCTATAAGGGCCAGGAGACTGGTTCCGTTGCTTGGAAATGGGAACTTTTCCTGCAAATGACATGTTGACAATTATACATCTGTTTAATCAAATTCCCCCACTTGTTTTTTCAAACTATTACCTCTCGTAACATTAAAGATGGATTGCTTTTGTATTATTTCTTCTAACCACATTCAATTGAAATAATCTTTTTTTTTTTTTTTTTTAATCTGGCCATCTGTCTTGATGACTAGATACCTAACATAAGTGTACTCTAGAAGAGGAATAATGAGACCTCCACTTTAATTTCGAACTCTCAACTTTTTCACCCAAACACCTTATACATACTCATACAAATAGTAATACCTATTAATTGATTCTAGGCCAAAGTTAAATTATAAATTAATTAGAGGAGTGAAAGTGGACCTCAAGTGCACCCCACGACCCTGAGCAGGGGACCCCTTTTTTTCCGGCCGTCGCTGGAAACACTGGAGTCAAAACATTTTGTGAACGAAAAAATGTCGTGGTCAGAACAACAGCTGGTCTGATCTCTGAAATGGAAAGAGAATAAGAACGTCATTGATTTTCAAAAGACCTAATATATCTGGTCGTTGAATTCAGATGGCCGGCTACTGAACTTGGGTGCAGTCACTGAAAATGTATGGTTGACAACAAATCAGCAAGGCACGGTCCAAACACAGCTGTAGATTTCTGTCGGCTACTGATTTAATCAAAATTGTCATTGGATGGGATTGACTCGAGAGTCGTCCATTTTTTTTCCCCCCCTTCTGAAGACTAGCTTTCTACCTCAAGAAAGAGGGGCCAGCTGGATCAAAGTTGGCGAAACATGAAGGGCTCCTTATGAAGCAGAGAAAAGCTACTCTGCCGGCTCTTATGGCGACTGGAGTATCATGTCTTTTGAGGGTTTTTTGCATTTTAAAATATTTAACTTTTGTTCACATCAAAAGTATATATATTTAACTTTGTGTATTTGCATTTTAAATTTTAAAGATTGGTTATTTGTATTTTAAACTAGAAAATTTTAGTTCTTTTGCATTTTAAACGCTGACCCTGTAAATTGTAATGACGTTAAAAATTACAGTAAATTCATAAGAAATGACATAAATATCCTTCAATTTTTATTTTTTTTTTAAAAAAGAAAACTCTAACTCGTATTAGAGGTAAAAATGTGATTAGAGTCTCTAAGGACAATTGAAGAAAGCATAATAGTCAAGTTTAAAATAAAAAATTTTCTTTTTGAAAAAAATATTTAAGAATATTTACATCATTTTGCATGAATTAATGATACTTTTTAACGTTGTTACATGTCAAGGTTTAAAATATAAATGAATAAAAGCTTTTAACGTTTAAAATATACGCAGCCAAATATCAAGATTTAAAATTATATGCAGAAGTTGGAGAATTTAAAAGGTAAAAAACCCCCTCTTTGATTTTGCCGTCACGTTGTAATTTGGACTATGGAGGTGTACGACGTTTGGCAGTCGTTTCTTGCACTAGTATTTACTATTTAGTTTTGCTTGCACGCGTGGTCGGCGTCAGGGCCCACCGTACGCAGCTCTGGTTGACGGGCAAACCAAATTATGGCGTGAGAATGAGATAATGACGATGGTTATTGTATGGAAATTAAAATTATCAATTTTATTTCCAATTTGTTTAATCAAATACATACAATATAGTCATGATTTTTTAAAAAGTTCTTTCTAGTTTTTTTTTTTTTTTTTTTTTTTTATAGAAGACCCGCATCGATT
>JAXCLR010000063.1:49708650-49734982 GCA_035584095.1 Annona squamosa | reverse complement strand
CTTCTTCTTCTACTTGTTCTTGTTCTTCTCTCCTTATTTATCTATTCTTTCTACCTTCTTTCTTCACTTCTCATCTACAGAGGTTCCTTCTTCTTTCTTCTATTTTCTTCTCTACCCATCCTACATCACATAGGTACTTAGTAATTTGGTCTGTTTCCGCATTCCTAGACAATGGTTCTCATTGATACCTCAAAACAACCACTACGCTATTGTATAGTTTGAATTCAGGTCCATGAAAGGTTTTGACATTGCTTGTCCAATATGCTAGAATCCTTTCCACTTTGAAAATGACATTCTTCTTTTCTGTAGTGACACTATTTATGAGCGAGTGTACAAGTACACTATATTTGCTGGTGAATGTGCATAAAGCATTTGTGCAATATTACAGGCAATTGTGTTGTTGCAGTACCTGTATGCTGCAAACATTTGTCTATTCCATATTTTGGACCTTAGCTCCATAAGTTTCGTATGAAGTGGCATCACTTTGGTACTATATGCCATGGATGCAAATTATGTAATTCTTTGATAAACATGCATGGTCTACATGATATTTGTACAAAAACAACATGGACGGCTGAATTGTATCTTATTTGAAGGATCCTGCTTCTGTAATTTGGATTGCCTAGCAAGGGTACATCGATGTTCTCTGTGGTTATCATATGCAAATAACATGGCAGTACCCGAAATGGTGTGTGACTGGTGACAGACAAATATCTCTCTAGTAATTAAAGCCAGGAGAATCTAGGACCATGCGAGAGAAACTAAGCAAGGAATACATTCTAAAACTGATGTTTTAAACAAAATTGACTCTGGTTTCATACCCATCTTCTGCAAAACCATCATTTCTAGATCCTGACTCAACACATTTGGGTTGGCCTCCAGTACCATAAAGAGGATCCCCTGCAGACCAGAATTCCAAACCATTAACAGAACCTGCTCGTTAAAATGCGATGAAAAGGAGAAATTATACTATTCATTGACAAACAAAATGCAAGCATTATTAAAAGGACAAGCCCATTTTCTCATTAACTCAGGACAGAGTAACTGGATGCCAATTGAGCTAGTAGTGGAGACTGGAGATGTTACAGAATTTTTTGTGCCAGTTGATGACATTGATGTAATCTTTTTTTCTTTTCTTTTTCTGATCAAACAGAGAAAAGCCAAATCTGTCTAGGAGAAACCAAGATCAGTGATACCTGTTCATTTGACATCTATGCATTTTATTCATCAGGTTTGCTTCCAAAATAATATATTACACATCAAATAAAATAATGCATGATCTTATATTATATGACCTGCAGCAGAGTTCTACCGTCCAGCCATCGTTATTTTTTCTTGCTATGGTTTTTTCGGTTTACAGTATTTTTTTCTAGTTGTTACATCAACGAATTCATTTGGCAATATCATGGACACAAATATTTTTAATTACTCAATGATGCAGGAACACAGTATGCAAGACACTCACCATGTATGAGAGTTCACCTATTTAAAGAAAATAGTAAAAATAATTTTCAAAAAAAAAAAAAAAAAATCCTTGGTCAGAACTTCCTCAAGGCAGAAAGAATGCAGAATAACCTAATAGTGGATGCCCCATAGAAGAAAGATGAATGCGTATCTGGTGAGGCCGTCCAGATAGGATCTCCACCTATTATAGTTCAGCAAAAAGTACCAATATGAATTCCCATATTAAAGGAAAGGAGAGATGATGTAGAACTAAAGGAACTTGGAAACATAAATTGCAATAAAGAGAACACGAATTAAAATCTTCTACAAAAGAAGCGACAATATCCATATACTGTGAGGTTTATATATTTAATATCTGAACCTTTCTGTTTTTCAGCATCATAAATATCAAACTCCCACATTGCATTAAAATCATAGAAAGACTGAATTTGACCATTGTGGCCCAGGAGGTTAATCTATATTTTCACGTTTCCATTCATAGTAAACTAATTAATAGAAAGCAACTTTTGAAACCAGTAAAACATCAGGTAAAACAATTGTCAATCAATAAAGAATTTAATACCTGGATCAATGTGAAATTTTGCTGTACATCCCTTTCAAGGACTCTAACTTTGCTTAATGCCGGTTTTCCTAGTCAAATTAAATGATAAAGACAACTAATGTCAGATGTGATCTTCAGTTCAAAAATTCAATTAACATGAATAAGAGAGGACTTGATACTATCAGAAGTCAAGGAATAACAACTGCATGTCACTCAAGTCTGTGTTTGGTATTTGGGACTGAACGACTTTCTTGACACTGACTTGATGCAGGAAAAAAAATCTTGAAACGTGCAGACAACTACTTGTATAGACTATGATTTAGAATATGTTGCGAACCATTACATTTTCCTTGGAATATTACTTGCACTACAGCACTTGGAACTGGAAGTCCAGAGCTAATCAGAGAGTAATTACTGTTTTCAATCTTCTGCTGGCTGCCTTCTCCTTCTGAAAAAATATTAGCATATCCCTCTGAAACTCCTATTTCCATCTACAACACTGGTGATAGAGACATCTTACCGAGATTCTGTCACTTTTTCCTACAGACAACTATAATACACAGGAATTGCATGACAGTATACATACAGCTGACCCACTTATGTGCAGAAAACAGCATATGACAATGATAATGATCGATCAAAGTGAACCTACAATAGAAATCAAACACTAAGTTAGTAAGCCTCAGAAGATAACTGATAACCTGCTGAAGTAGCCACATAAAGACCTTTTGCTACCCCACGATACTGCTTCATTCCAATCGGTTGCTTTACTATAACCTATGACAAACAGATAACCATTACATCCCAAAGGCACAGCCCTCCATGTGTTTGGATATGAAATGCATGAAAGAACACAAGAATGCCAAAAGTCAATAGAACCAAAAAAGTGGCAAGTAAAACTTTCCAAACATTCCTTTCAGGGGAAAAAGAAATTCCAAACATGGATAATGGGAAATTGAATAGAATGTTTCAATGGTCAACAAGCAGAATTCAATCCATGAATGCAACCCGCAAAACACATTAAATTTCTCCGACAGCATCCATTTGATAGTCACATGCATCAGTGACTCAGAATATGGAATCATGCTAGATGATGATGATATTGTGTGCATGTGTGTGAGGCAAACACATGGAAGCACTCTAGTATTAGTGGAAATTTGAATGGGAAATTACGAGTAAAAAGAAACATGATCAAGCTAAACAAAGAAATAGTAACTGAAATTACCAAATCAAAAATATAATTTTAACTCACTCAGCTGAACAAATAACCATATTATTCAGCAAAGTACAATATTAACTTGACATTTCCCAGATATATCTCTCATGATAAGAATGTTTCTTTGTTTTTAAAAAATTCTGGATGAAAAGATGTGTGTTAAAAATACAAAAAGTTATCTGCCTACAGGCCAGTCTATGGTAGGAGACTAGATTGGAGAAACTAGCGGTAACATAAGCAAGCTATGAATTCCAATCATAGAGCAAGCGACGCTTTGTTTAACCATTAAAGGCTTTACCTCATCTTCATCAATTATTCCAGTGGCTAACGCTCGATATATTTTTGAAATTTTTCTTGCCTTTCCAATTTCTTTGCCATGACTTCTGCACAACTGCAGAATGTAAGAATTTTGTAGACACTGTTCAAGCAATTACTCTGAACAAATGCTGCATAACTGAAGTGCACAGATGTACTAAAAAAAAATTGTATGATAATATCAAGAGCATTGGAGAAACAAAAATGACGCACAATCATAAAGTAGACATAGAAAGGAAAGAAAGTAAAGAAACAAAGACCCAGCATCAAAGGAGTTGAACTTCATGTGGAATTTCTTGAAATGCGAGAATAATAGATAAATTAAAAATGAAGTTAAAGGAAGAAATTACATACCCATTAATATTTTCAATATCTGCTATGCCATCAGCAAAATATGCAGCAAGGCGATTTTTTGCAATCTTTGTCTTTGCACAAAGTAATATGCCTGTACCAAAAGTATCATAAAGGAGCAGAATGACCTATTATGATTCATGAAGGCAACCCTTCCAGTTGTGATAAAATGATTTCATTAAAAAAATTATAAATATGACTAAAAGCAGTCAAATTGCATCTTTAAGAATAGATACTGCAACAGCAGAATATAGTAATTTAGAAAGTCCTTACTGGGAAAATTTTTTGCGAAAGAGTCACTGCAACTCACTGTCATCATTGTCACATTTTGTTTGCCGACAAGTTGAGTCTGCATGAATCCTATTACAACATTCTTGTTGATGTAAGGTTTGTAATTTATAAGCCCAATATTATTATATATTTACTAATAACCTCTAATGGTGACCCTTTTGACTTTCCTCTTGCTCTCTCAGTCTGATACTAGACTTAAATCACTCCTAACTGGTGCAAATTTTGTTCACCGTTATATACAAGTAAACACACTATATACTCTTATCTCCTCATGTTGCATATTAATCCTATCCCTTAATTATCAAAAAAAACTTCATTTCTAATCTTATCCTTTCTAGTTCTATCACACATCTACTCCACCATCCTCATCTTGTGGATACCTCATTCACCGACAGCTTAAAACTGCATGACAAGAACAACATATCGCAGAGTTATCTCTATCTCCCCAAACAGACATATCAGAACAAGTTCGCAGTCAACCATACAAATGAATAATTTGCAATAGCCTTGTCTGTGGTATACAACAAAAAATTCTGAAGAAGTAAGGAAATATGGCATTAAAAAAACCTAACCTGATGTTCCCCTTCCCAAACGATGAACAGGAGCAGCAGCAGGACTTGATCCATGTGCAGTTGTTGTTCCTGAGAGTTTAAGAGCACAATAACTTCTTTTCTCTGCAAGCCACTGGAGCTGGGTTAGAACAGTTCGCTGCTGGAAAAGTCCGCCAGGTAGGACTTGCAGACCAGAGGGTTTATTTATAGCAATCTGAACACAAAAAAGATAGAGGCAATGCCTGTAAGTAGCAAGAAGGAAAACATTTGCTGTAAAACTTTTCATGAACCTATATACAGAAGAATATTTGCAGGAAACATAGCTTTAAAAATACAGTTCAGTCTATAAATTTTCAAAAACTAACTACAAAATGTTTACCATATCATCGTCCTCATAAAGTATTTCTAGAAAGTGTGGTGCATCAGGTTCCCTCCATGGAAGACGAGAATAAAGCAACATACAACCATCTCTATGGGTCCAAAAAATAAGCATCAATGAAAAACTCTACAACTAAGAAATGAAATCAGAAAAGAATAGCATCAATTAATAACAAGCACTTCAGATAAGATACTTAATTACTAAAGATCACAAGTAAATAATAGAATTATGTCAGTAGAAGACCTGAGAATAATGTCTGGATCAGTCACGACTTGGCCATCAACCGTTATCTGTAGGTTCACAAATGCCAACACTTGTAAGCTTTTCCCTTTTCATTTTGGAAGAAGAAAAAACATTTCGATAGTCATAAAAAAGCAAACAGTTGGTTTGGAGAAAAAGGGGAAAAAAATAAATCTAAAACAAAGGCTGATAAGATATTTGATGGCGCCAATAAGGAACCTCTTCATTCTATCACCAGCAAGACAATAAACATCTTTCACAAACATCTGCAAACCACACTGCCAGCCATATCAAAGAAGCAGTGGAGTATCCGTAACCGACCTGCTCATTCCTGATACGTTGAAGCCAACTGCAGTCCACATCAATACAGCAAGGGCATCAACATTTCGCAGTAAGCATTCAGTGTAGACATCATGAAAAAGACTTCCTAAGAAAGTGGTTTCAACTTTCAAACACCATAAAGCATAAAGATTCACTCAAATCAATAGGCTTATCAGCATTTCAATGGCCCATCTCTTCTAACTGGCGGATGTCAACTGCTACTTCTGATAAGATACTCCTACCAATTAACAGCTAGAACGGTTCAGTCCAAGTGAGTTCTTATTCATCAGCCATCCATAGAGGAAAACGTTATTTGTGTGTCTAACACGGATACATCTACATACACAATGGTCGTAGCTTCATAAACATGCATTGATATGCAGTTAAAATGAGAATACCATGGGCGGGACTCACCCTTCGAGCGGAGCAGAATTTTGGTACTTGGACGAGTAAAAATCAATCAGGCTACATCCTGCATGAGGCAGCAGAAGAATGATTATAATAAAGGGAATATGCTAATTTGTTGACACTCTCCCGAAGCATTATCATCACAACGAGCAGTCAGTCAGTTTTTATATAGCTCTGAAAAGCTCTATTGGAGCTATTGGCATGCATATCTCATCAGTGCTTAACCCGCATATGAACTATCATTCTCGACGACTATCAAAGCAATCTGTGTGAGTGGCTTCTAACAGGGGGGGAGGGAGAGTAGAGAGAGAACCAGTTGTGTTGGTAGACTTGAAGACGTCCGTGTAAGTGAGGCCGTCGTTGAAATCAGGCCAGGGCTGCCCAAAAGCTTTGGGCGGGGCCGTGGATGTTGCCTCTTCTTCCATCTCCACCGTCGAGGAAGCCGACTGCCTGAAGTACAGCAGCAGCACGAACTTAACAAGCCATTGGTGGCGTTAAGCGATAGCGTGCTCATGTAAAGAAAATCATTATTTACGGCGTGCTTGGGGAACGAGAAAATATTTATACCAAAAGTTTTTGATGCAGACGTTCTAAAAATGTAAAATAATAATTTGATATGGCAATGGTAATGATAGCGAGTTAAAAAAAAAAGTTTAAAATAAATAAATCAGTTATACACATAGTTATATAAAAATAATTGAAAAATAAAACAATCATATAGGAAGATATAAAAATTGATTAAAAATAAAATAGTGGGAAATGAAATTTTTTAAATTGAAAAGCTTTTAATATGGCAAAACAAACCTTAGCATGCTAGTCTAACACTTTACACTATCCCAAGAGTATAGCGTGTATACTGTTATAATCTGTATAATCTGCATTCATTTATAAAAATGTCAAACCATAGTGGTATTTGAAATTGGAGCTTAATTATATACATGATGTATTTTAGGCTAAAATACAACATTCATTTATTTTTATAATTAATTATATATTTTTTATTTTTCTTCATAAATATATTTTCCTCAGTATATTCAATCTATATACAAAATTTTATCATTTTACAATACTTTTATATATTTATTTTTTATTTTTTAAATCTAATTTTTTTAAAGGTGAAAAATGACTTCAATGCCCTTGAAATTGGTTTTCTTAAAAAATAAAAAATAAATATGTAAAAATATTATAAACTGATAAAAGTTGATATATTAATTAAATACAATTAGAAAAACATATTTATGAAGAAAAAACTAAATAAAAATAAAAATAAGCTAAAATAAATGAATGTTATATTTTAACTTAAAATACATCATGTGTGTATAATCATACTCCTTTGAAATTAAGTTGAGATCAGAATACCGATCCAGAGAACCAAAGCTACGCAGAAAGATCAAAATAAATAAAGTTAAAAAAAAAAAACTTGAGGTCTGTACCCCTATAGAATGTAACCTTGGAGGGTATGAGCGAAGAAATTTTATTTAATTGTTTATTCCCATTTCAACAATGTCGTCAATTCCCTTTTTAAATGATCGTGACATTTATAGACTTTCAATAGCCTGCTTGCACTTTTTGGTTATTTTACTTTTACCCAGTTAAATGTATGCTTCGAAAATTTCAGGGTGTATTTGCTATTTTATAGAACTTTTGAATAAAAAATTTTAATATACATTTTTTTTAAATGAGTGAAGTGATGTAATGAGTAATGATAAAGAGTAAAGAAAATAAAGTTATAATAAATAATGTAAGTGTATAGGTAATGATGAAAAAGTATTGTAAAACATCATAATTATATGGAAAATGTGAAGAAGTAATTAAAAAATAAAATAATTATGAAAAATGTAAATTGGCTATAAAATGTAACTCTGACTTGTAGATTGGAATTCATCCTAATTGTACCATTTCCAAGCGACCATGGACGTCAACTAATTAGAATATTAGATTTCATGCTCATCGCCATTGCATTGCTACGGGACTTTCAGGGCGTTGAGTTGGCTGCACGTCTCAAACAGATTTCGCAACGAAGCCACTTCCAAGTCATGCGTCGGTGTAAATAATGTCGGGGCAAAGCTCAATCCACTCGGATGGATCAGGTGAATAACTGCGTCGGTGCCGACCACTTCATTGTTAACTGCCAATCCCTCTTCCCAATACTGAGCTGCAGTACCAAGGCCTATTTGAGCTAAGCAAGTGTTGTGGATAGAAACAATGAAAAAACTCCCAAAATGGATAACTTATTTCTTTCAGTAATTTGTTGCCGGTATGCAACATGGATTAGTAAGATATCACAGAACAATAACCAGAAAAGCGACCAAGCTGTTGTCTAGATTTCCAGCTACAAGAAGATGATAGCATAAATGATAAAGAAGGCAATAGCTCATATCAAAAATTCAAAATATGTATTCAAGTGTACACAATGGACCAAGATTTCCTGCAACAAAAAGGATTAATGTACATATGAACAAAGACAAGGGCATCACATTTACACTTAAAGAACTACAAGTATATACACTCGCATAAATTACACAGGATCGTCCACTCAGAGAGCAAACAAATGCATCCTTTGGGATCTGCGCATCTCAATGTTACTGCTTCCTCTGGCTCAAACCACAGCATGCCAACTCCAGGCAGTTCTTGATTGAAGCTATACGATCAATTCCTTTACTAATTGTGGCAACTATAGGAAATGCTTTTCACTGCATGGCCTTTATTCAATCATGTTGCATCCGCTCTGCACTACAGTTCTGTACTTGAATCACTGTGTGCCCTTTGAACTTGTAACCAAACTTCACATCTTAACTCTAGTTAAATATATATATATAGTAACAATGCTATCAGAAGTTACTGCTATAGCTATAATTGTAGTTGGAGCCAACATTTTTTTTACTGACGCATAAAAAGATAAAGAAATATACATCAGCAAGTTGCAAATGGATGCTCAACATGGTAAAAGGTCAGGGGTTGAATATGAAGCCGAGAATCCTGCTAAACTCACCAGTTTGGAATTGATGTCATGTGAGGATATAACCTTTCTCTGTCCAAAAACAGAAGGAAAATGAGAAAACAGTAAGGGATACACTGGCCAGCTCGAATAAATACAGATGTAATGCCCCTCTCTCTCAGCTTTGCTTTAATGAAGTTTAATCAATACAAGAAAAATTCATTCCACAGTAATACTGAAAAAGGTATTTCCAGAACATTGAAACAAAAATGCACCTCAACCACGCTGATACCATTTTCACTGATTAATTATGAAGTTATTTCGTTGAAAAATCATTCCACAGTAATGCCGAAAAAGGTATTTCCAGAACATTGAAACAAAAATGCACCTCAACCACACTGATACTATTTTCACTGATTGATTATGAAGCTATTTCGTTAAAATAAAAAATCTTCAAACAGAGTGAACATGCAAAAGAAGAAAATGCTGAGAACCAGATAAATATTACCTCTAAATTGCAGTCAAATGTACAATTTATTTAAAACTGTGAAAAATTTAGGAATAACACATGAAAATATCAATACAAAACTTCAAGGGTTTCAATAGAGTTGCACGTCACTATCATGCTTTTCAGGCACCAACAAGGAAAATGGTACTCACAAAATGTTCAAAATCAGGGCTTGACAAATTGACGATGAGGTTTCTCATCAATAGCAAAACCTGCATAATTGACCAAAGAGATCTTAGACACATCTCAGAAAAGACTCAATACCAAATCAAATATTGAAGGCTCCACATCTTACAAGCAATTTGACACAGAAATAAAACAATACTGGATGATTAAAAGATTTATTATTAAGCTGTCTTGAACACAGAGAAGAGAGTGATTCAGACATAGAGTGGTTGCAGAGTAAAGAAGAAAAAAGGAAAAGATTATGCTTTTGGAAAACCAAAAATAGTTAGCGTAACAGCCAATTTAGGGTATATTTGGAAAGTTATAGAACTTTTGGATAAAAAGTTTTTGCTGTAAAACTTTTTGAATTGGTAGAAAATGATATGATATAATAGAGATAATGATAAGAAGTAAAGAAAATAAAACTAAAATAGAGGAGTTAGGATTATGGGCAGTTGCGTAGTAATAATTGGAAAGTATAATAATTGTATAGCAAGATGTGAAGAAATAATTAAAAAATAGGATAGTCATGGACAGTAAAAAGTTTTAGTTAAAAAAGTTCTGGTTAAAAACAAACATGCCATTAATATAATATTATAAATACTATGCCAAAACATTTGGAACATTTTTTTTTAATTTTTTTTACTTTTTATTTTTTGGGCCGAACCAGATTACTAAAACCATAGCCTAGAAAATCATAACGACTGTATCCTTCTGCAGGAGAGAGTACAGAAGTTTCCAATTACCAGACATCATTTTAAAAATTCCCTGTAAAAGGACTGGTCAAGGATCATCCAATAAATTCCACTAGAAAAGTCAGGACCCTATCCACATTTCTGCATTTTGCAAAAATGAAGATGAAAAGACAAACAAAACTTACGGTTTCAATATTGATGGGATTCATCTCCTTGAGTTTCTCCTTATGGTCTTTTGTTGATGGATCAAAGAAGCCACCAATAAAGTTGTATACTTCAGCAAAATCCGGCACCCCTGCCAAAATTTAAAAATTATATTTTAAAAAAAAAAGAGAGAGAGAGAGAGAGAGAGAGAACGAGATGCCAGAATTTTAAAACAAAAAGAGAGAGAGAGAGAGAGAGAGAGAGAGAGAGAGAGAGAGAGAGAATGAATAGGGCACCTAATCTTGACATGGTAAGAGCAACTAGACAGAACTACAGCATATTATGCAACAAAACTTCCACAAGATTTTGTTGGCAAATTTTAACTTGTATTTGTCTCATCGTGAACATTTTTACCTCAGTGGAGATCATTTGACTCAAAATTTTTCCTGGCTACACTGTTGAAAAGTGTTGAATTCAATGAAACTCTTGAGATCCATGTCTTTTAAATAAAGAGAATGACATTTGCAGCAGCAAATGCATTTCATAGAAAGTAATGACATGTATGGGGTGCATTTTGCATCCAAAATCCAAACCATTCCATGTGTGCTTATGTCATGTGCAACTGGTGCCTGTTAGCATCATTATTATCATGATATCATCTGAAAATTATCCAACTAATAACAAGAGCAGCTTGATTCCTGTCCTACAATGACTCATCAAAAAACAAAAATTGCAACGGAAGTTTGAAATTATCAACCAGAAAGGAGAAGTCATTTTATCCAGGCTTAATGGCAACGTGTGTGATAAAGCTAAAATAGATTATGATTGAATATATATATATATAAAATAAAGGGGAAAAGAATTCATCAGAAAAAAAAGGGAAAAAGAGGGTTGTTAGGATAGGTATATTTCATGCCATGCCCTGAAAGATGAAAATTCCTGGAAATGGAAATTGGTATTTCCTTTTCCTCCCAACCAAACACCCTGATTATTCATTAACCAAGAGAAGGAAGAAGAAATTACAGACTATGGAGAATATCGTGACAACATACACCTCAACTGCCATTCAAAAAAGAGGGGGAACCTTGACCCTCTTGATTGAGCATTTGACAGTTCCAAATGCTTGACTTGAACTTCCAATGGAAAAGCTACAGTTGTCTGTCCCTATGATGGGCACATGTACATGTAACATGGCCAAAGGCAATTAGGAATGAGACAGAAGAGGGTTATGAGAGAGAGCAACACGGTGTAATGGAATCAAGAAATATCAATCCCAATTCTTTCATTTCATTTCCTTAGTTTCCTTTCCTTTCCGTTTTCCTCTTCCTTTCACGTAAGAATTCAAGAAAATAAGTCTCTGCCAAGCAGGGGCTTATCAAGTGGTATCAGAGCATCGATCCCGGTGATGGCAAAGATGCAGGATAGCCGGATCAAGCAGCTAGAGGAAGAGTTCAAGGGACTGGACCAGGCACACGCCAAAGATGATCGCGGCAAGCGCCTCGAGGAGGAGCTAAAAAAAATTCAAAGGAGCTTGTGTAGTCACAGAAACAAGCCAGCAGAATGACAACATTAGGACAACAGATCACAATTGGTTGGATCGTGTAGGAAGAATGCCTCATGCAAGGCCGATGGCGCATAGAAGATCAACTACGCGCCATTTATGAGCTACTGCGTTCTCAACAGCACCAGACCAGTTCAAGAATGTCAGAAGTTGCCCAAACAACAGCAGGAGTGAAAGGTTCCTGGGAAGAATTAGAGGCCAGGAAGATCCCGCCATCCAACGAGCAATTGAAGGGATTCACCAAACAATCCTGCCGATGATTTGGGAGAAATACAAGACAGCTAGCAATATCGTGGGGCAACTGACCATCCAGATTAAGAAAGTGAGCCAGGACGAGATTCCCGCCGAGAATCAAAAGATCAAGAATGCAGGGACAATGGAAATCAAGGGACAGCAAGGACGGACAGTGACTTGACCCCACATCGCCAATGGTGGCAATGAAGACAAAACCTGACATGGGAGTAGAGTTCGTGCACATCGTCCCAAAGCCTTCCCTTTTCAGGGAGTCTGCTCCATCAAGGAAGGGAGTTGGGCCCTGCCAAAATCCAAGGATTCTAGCTGTCATGGTGTCGCCGACACAGGGTCGCCCTACATCTGTTTCCATCCTTGAAGTCCTTCACCTAGGCAACATCAGAGGTAGAGGGCATGGCACTGTCAAGAATCCGAGTCACATCGATCATGCAAAGGAAGTCAAGAGGAGGCTGTGGGATCCAAGCAAGGAGGGTTCAGTCGAAACCCATCAGCAATCCCCCATGCAAGAGAAGGCAGAGAAGATAACTGGCATTGCGCAAGAGGGGGCAGACATGGGTGTGGGCCAGTCGGTACACTATGATGATGCGCAAGCATGAGGTCATGTGTGGCGTGTGCGGATGGCAATGCATGCTGGCTTGGTTTTGCTTCGTCACACAGCGGTCAAATCACCAACACGCATGGCAAAATACCAGCTGTTTCTCCGTCTTCAATCCAGGAAAATTGAGACTGGCGATTCGTTTCAAATTTCGGTTTTAAATTTTCAAATTTTTTCAACCTTGCAGACAAGGTTGATTCTCATGGAGGATGGAATGATAGGCACGTGTAAATGTAACATGGCCAAAGGCAGTTAGGAATGGGATGGAACAGAGGTATAAGAGAGCGAGCGACACTGTGTAATGGAATAAAGAAATACCAATCCCAAATTCTTTCATTTCATCTCCTTAGTTTCTTTTCCTTTCCGTTTTCCTCTTCCCTTCATGTAAGGATTCAAGAAAATAAGTCTCCGCCAAGTAGGGGCTTATCGCCCTACTTCCCCCATAATTCCAATATATTGTGTATATGTGAAATTGAAAATCATTAGAAAATACTAGAGTTCGGTCCAGTGCATGTAAAGACAATTAAAAAAAAAAATTCTAACAAAGAAAATAAGGAAGAATAAATCATAAACCATTGCCTACAACTTCTTCAAGGGAAGTGTCACCTTGGGAAGGCATAACAGCATTGCATGAATTGTTTAGAAGCATGTTTGCATCATCCCATGGAGGTGAAATACAAATTGATGTTGAAAGACAGGGCGCAGATACTTGCAGTGGTGCTAAAGCTGTGAAACCCTCAAAAATGTAGAAAATCAAGAAATCAATACATGTGAATCTTTCATTCTGGAAAAGAGTACTTATTGTCAATGATAAGACCACACATACCATTCTTTGGAGCCTTCTGTGGATAAGGATGAGCAGCTTTGCGCTTTGGACGAGGGGGTGGAACATGTGCCACAATACCATTCTTTTGAACCTTCAGGAAGTATTTCTGGGCATGGCTTCGAATCTAGAAGGAGAATTCAACAAAAGAATACATCATAAAAAATTTAAAAAAAAAAAAAAAAAAAAACAATGTGGGCATTGTGTATTGAAAAAAGGGTTTCAAGCAAACAACTTCACAAAATAATAAGTTTTCTCAGCACAAAATTGGAGTATCAAATGACCAATGCTGTTTCTCACAACACATCGTCAGCTGCATAAGATGCCCCTAGGAGTATGAATACTTGAAAGTACAAAAGACGGTAAAATTTTCTCAAGATCACGTCGAATAAAATGGACTAACCATCAGTATATGCTGTCGTTAGGCCCTACTAGAACTACATCTAACCAAGGAACAGACTTCTACCAAAGCAAACATTAGGTCAGAGGGAATAGTTTAACCCATTCATTATAATGTTTTTACTCTTTCTTATTGCTAATGTTAAAGCAGAGTGTCCCATCTGCCAGAGCTTGAAGAATTCCCAAAAGACGAGCATACTCAGGACCAAGAATCTTCAAAAAGATCTAAAGGGTCTTTCCTATTGTTACAGTACCTGAACTTTTCTTCATAGTGACAAGGACAGCCAGCATACCTGTTGGTGTAACATTCGCCTAATGAATTTACAATCTCTAGTCAAGTGGAAACCCAACTTATAGTCCAAAATTGCTCCATTAGATCCGTACAAACAAATCACCAATTTTTCAATAATCCTGATAAATGTCCAAATTTCAAGAATGATTGGCTGAAGTGACCTCCACTTCATATTCCATTACCACACTCCAAGCATACAGTCGATCACCAAGTTAAAGCCCCCGATACCTAGAGCATTTGTTAAGTGTCTATAAAATAACACCAACTAATTTTCTAAGAATCTAATTTCCTAAAAGCTCTTAGGCACCAAAATCAGATTTCTCAAACTGCTTTTATCGGTGATTATTGATCATTGTTGATAACTTGAACCACTTAGTTCATACACATCATCAATCACATAATTAAAGCATCCAAAGCATTCTCATTCAGACATAGGTTTCCATGTTAACTGACCACAATATAAAAGATGACAGGCACCTTTTGGTTTCTCTTCAAACTTATAGCATAATTACATTGAGTTACCTGTTCCACCCAGCAATTTGACCTGAATCATAAAAGGCACATTTATTATATAAACATATTTTAGAGTGTTGACAGTATGAATTAAGAGGAGAAAAGAGAAGACTTTGTATTCTACAAGAGCAGTTTACTGAAGCTAGCATGTGTGAAACTTGTTTAGCATCAATAAATTTGGAATTCTTACAATTCCTCCAATTCTGCATTCATTCCACTTCCTAACTTGTAAGAGTTCTATTTTCTAACCCTCCTATCTCCTTATCATACCATTCCCGAACATCTAGTTAATCAGTTGATATATCCCTCCTTAAGCATAAACATCAATTGACTATACACTGTCCACAGTTCTAAATAAACTTGATAGTTGTGCATAATATAAAGGATGGACAAGATAATATTTCAGAAAAAGCAAAGAATGGAAATCATGGAAAAACACACACACACACTGATGTATACCCATATCATAAGCAATGCGTCCACATGCTCACATAATTCCATTTTTGGTCATCATTGCCATGCTGGTCAAAAATCTATGTAGAACAGAACATAAAAGATACCTGAATGACAGTCTTAGAACCAACAAAGTCCTCAATTTTCTTCCAATCACGATCAAACCTATATAACAGCCAAAGAGGAAAAAAAATAAACTGATTGTTTTATTTGGGCCCATCACAGTGATATTAACACAATTATGTAACAACTGAGCCTTTTGTTTCTAGAAGCCACGTGAGAAGTGTAATAGACAATGATTTAAGGGGTAGATATTATATTACTTTAAGTTAATTATACTGTTAGAACACGAAATGGAGGACCTACTTGATGTGACTCAACTAGGGAGACTAAAGTAGCACTTTTGTATTTTATTACATTTTAGTCATTCACATTCCCTTATTGGTGTTTTTTGTTATTGTCGACTTGACCATGAATAGCCAATGGGATGAATGGAATGGCTACACCTAATGATTTGAGATATTTCCTGTTTCATTATCTCTACCAATTCCCCCACGTCCCATCCTCTACCCCTTTCCCTCTCGATCCCACTACCCTTTTTCCCAATTTCTTCTTCTTCTTCTTCCTCTCAAATTCTTCTTTCTATTCTACCCTAGTTCCAGTTCACTTCTCTTCTTCCTCTTTCTTGTCATCCTCCCCTAAATTTCTTCCAATTTCTCATTAAGTTTCTCTCGGATCCAGATCTAAGAACCTGATCCCATCACTACTCCAATACTCGAATACAAAGGCTTTTCCCAAAAAAAGATAAAAAACAAAACAAAAACAAAAAGGAAAAGGGAAAAAAAAAAAAAAAACAGATAAGCTTTCAATGTATATAATATATGGCAACGAATGATGGATGTGTGATAACACACGGAAATATCCAAATAAGGTCAGACTGAAGGATATCCAGAATTGAGGATGTCAAGCACCCAGGGCACTAAATCCATGTCAAACATTTGCATACAACAAATGTTAATTATGATTATGGATAAAGTTTCTATACCTATTCAAATTGTGAAGATTTAAACTGGGAGCACAGTCCTAGGTCCCCTTTTCTCACCTCTCGACCCCCTTACATCTTCTACCTCCGCATCCCAACAATCTCCCTTAGAATACAACTGTAACATTCAGTTCCAGATTCTTATTTAATCCCCAACCCACAAGCATAAATAATGTGGCCGAGAAATGGCGTCGTCCCCATCCATTGAAAGACACCGACACCAATAGCAGACACTAAAGTTACCACACAAGTTCCCACAATTATTACAAAACTTTCCTTACCTGGACAATCCACGAACAAGAGCCAAATTCTACATCCGAAGAAAAAACCACGCAGCAGCGCGAGAACAAGAGGGAAAGCATGACAGTGGAGAAATCGGATGGATGGATGGATGCAACTTACAGCTGAAGGGCTTCCAAGAACTTGTCGTGCTCCTCTTCCGTCCAGCTCTCCCTGGATTTGGTGATGGTGTAGGGCTTCCTCACCTTCTTGGCGGAGGCGTCCGAAGCCATGAGATGGAGCTGGAGCTGATCGTTGCTTGCGTTTGGTTGCATCAGCAGCGGAGAGATGAGGTGCAATGGATATCCAGGGCATCCGTCGAAAGAAAAAATGGGTAAAATGGTAAGAAGATATATGGCCGCGAGTTTGCACCAGAGAAAGGGGGACAGTGAGTTGGGGGGTGGGGGAAGAGCGTGAGGTAGAGCGCGCTGGTTTGGCTGGATACGCACGTGTCTACGGAGAGCGAATGGCGATCGCTTGTTTTTCACATGGCGACGTGGTGCCCAGTTACTCGGCGAGTACGGGCGATTTTTTGCCTCACAACTTGTGGCGGTTGCGCGGGACGGTGGAAGCAAGGCGTTCGACGTCCAGCCACATGGCGCGCTGAAATTGAGCAATTTGATCTTAACTTTATCACGCTATTTGCATGTTAGACCCTATAAATTTGTAATATTGCACCTTGGAACTTTTATTGTCGATATAGTAGTTCTTTCCTTTCCCCCGTTCATTTGGTTGAAATTCAGATGTGTTAAGAAATGTTTTTTCTTTAAGGGGCTCACTATGCAAAATAATGGTCAGTGGCTTTTACACTATAATAAGACTGCAGGGGCTGACAGGCAAATAATTCTGAATGTGGCATGCGGGTACGTGGCTGACCCACAAACGGGCCACTTCAGTGTTGGGTCATGGTCGGGATAGGTTGGTCTTGCCAGGGTTAGGTTTTCACTTAATAGCATTGGTTGGCTCGCTAGGAAGAGGAACGGTAGAAACCGTAGGAAATCCCACGCTTCGTTTGCAGTATCTCCGGGCATTATTTGGCACGGCTTAATTTCCACGGAAAGCGGTAAAATTCTTTATTTCTTTGAAACTTTTGGATGAGCTCATTCATTCCGCCCAAACTTTTAGCATTAAAACTTTAGAAAGCGCAACACCAAATCAAGGCAAGTGTCGTTGTAACATCCATTCGTGTTGAGCGCAAGCATCATGTATGATATTTTACATGTTAGCCTTTCTGTAATAAAGGTTTTATAATCTTAACTCTGTCGTGGGAGTTTATAATTTCTCTTTTATGATGGGGGTTTAGAAAAAAAATTTCCCTTTATAATGTAAGGTTGTGAATGTGCTTTATAATGTCATGATGTGTACAGAAATATCAAAAAAAAAAAAAAATCATGGCATTTTACTTAATGTGGGTGTTAATTCAACCGCTAGCCAAACAGGCCCTTAGCCTTAATCAATTATTAGAAAGCTGCAAAACAAATGATGTTCATCAGAAATTGATGCAGGGAGTAAATTGATTTGCTTCATGTCCACATAAATAAAACTAAAGCCAATGGGCGTACGTAAGATAAATCAAAATAATGGATAAATTTAGAGCAATGTTTTCATAAAATTAAATGTACTGATTCTTTATATTGAGTGTCACGGTTTGAGTACATTATGAAATCTTATGTAATTTAGGCTGGCAGGTAGGCGATTCCTGTATTTATTTTATCTGCTTAATTGTTATCTAAAAAATTATCATGATCATAGACACCAGATGGGCCATATTTGGATTTCTATTAAATCATGTGATTTTAAAGAATTCTAATTACTTAGGATTGTTTAAATTTTTAATCAAGGTAACTTTATGTTCATTATTAAGAATGTGAAAAAAAAAATACTGTAGTCCATTTTAATTTGTTTTAATGGAAATATTTCGGTGAGCTAAAACGGCAAGGCTACACAGAAAATTTTAATTAATGAAAACACAGGATTCGATGGTAGAAAGTACCAGAATGATAATAAAAATGCATATTGACCGTTTAAAATTTTAATTAATGAAAACACAGGATTCGATGGTAGAAAGTACCAGAATGATAACAAAAATGCATATTGACCGTTTAAAAGGTAAAATCTCATTAAAAATATTATCTTAATATATAGATTATTTGGTTGAGTATACTGAGAGACAAGAGAAGACTGCAAATCAAAATTGCAAATAAAATAGATTCTGCTCCCTCTTCGATCATTCAAAGTTCATTCATTTTTAAAAGAATATATTCCAAAATGCCCAAAAATAAACTTTGACAGGCCTACCTCAATAATCTCTCAAGTGTATGCTAGTTAATTACTCACCTCGTCAAAAAGGATGGGTTGAGATGGCATTCCATTTTTCGCCTTCAACGAGGAAACTGATGTCATTAATTTCGTAATATTGCAATTTAGAAGATTTTTAGGTTTGCCCTTGGCTCGATCTGGGTGGATTTCTCTGTGAACATATACAATACAAGTCCAGATGAAATCACTTAACACGTGAATAAATGAAAGGTCATGCAGATATTCGATACAAGGGTAAATATAAATACCTCATTTTAAGTTTTTCATCATTTCCCGCTTTCTTTTTCATATCTTTTGAATTGATTTTATATCTCAAGGAATAGTCTTCACCAAGGCTAATACCTCAATTAAATAATCTCCATTGAGACTAAAGCACCAACTTAAAGGCCTTTACCTTATCTTATACCTCAACAAGCCTCTGCTATATTAAAGAGATAAAATTACCATACTCAAGAGTTGAAAAATAGGAGTGGGAATTGAAGCGAGTTGACTTGTCACCCAACCCTAACCCTACTCATTTTTGACCGAGCAAAATCAATATATTTTTAATATAGTATAGAAATTAATCAGAAATTTTAACCCAAATTCAAAAAATAAGGTTAGGGTGGGTCAACCGTATCTTGACCCGCCTCGCATATATTAATTTATTAAAAATTATGAGCTTGTATTTAAATCTTATTATTATTTTCTTTCAAAATTTTCACATATTTTATAACTAACTATATTAACGGTGAAATTTTAATTTATCTAGAAAAAATATAAAAATTAATAAAAAGAATTTACATATATATAACTCTTATGTGTAATTGTATATCAACTTGTTTTAATAAATTTTTGTATGTTTTGCTTTTATTAATGATGTATTTTTTAATAATTAGTGAAATATTGAAGCATACAACACTTAAATTTAGCATAAATATATCTTTATATTTAATATATATATATATATAAATTCTTAAAATCATCTTATTTAACTCGCGTTTTTCACTAGACTCACCGTCTCAAAATCAGTTCGATTTTAAACCGAAGATTATCCAAGAACCTATTTTAAAAAAGTGAAGGGTCAAACAAATATTGTCTTAACCCGGAATAAAAATAAAAACAAACTCATTTTTTGAAAAGTAGAGTTAGAATTGCGCAAACCTGGACCTAGTGCCCTCTTCGATTTCCACTCCTATTGAAAAATCGAAGCCTTAATGCAACACTTGCACAATTGCCTTTTTGCATGCCCAAAAAAAAATTATTGGGACTAGCTCCTCATCTACATATTATCATCAAACTCAATAGTTCTTTTGAACGATCACTTGCAATGGGTGAACCACATCGCCAAACTATTCCAGAAAACTCCTGGCTTACCGGAAAAATCATAGGGTCCTTTACTACGGTCGGTCCTAATGCAATTTGCATCAAGCCTTGCAATCAAAGGAATCATGCCTATCCAAGCCAAAAAGAGTTATATAAGCAACATATAACATCATAAAAGAAGAGACAAGCTCTCTCTTCAACACACCAAGGAAATACTTCTCTCATAAAAGTCAATGTAAACAACTTAATAGGAAATCAACAATAAGATACATAAGAATAAAATATATAAAGACCCATGATTGAGGGAAAAAGTGAAATTACTCAAGATAAATAAACATCACAATTAAGAAAAAGTAAAAGTTTTTCCTCACAGTATCTCATATATGATTTAAGGATTGTTTGGTAATCAACATGCGTGGGTTGGGAAACGTCCTATCCTCTCTATCTCCTTATAAATTATTTAAAATTTTAACAACTTTATTTTTTTAATTCTATCTCAACATTTTAATCATTTTTCTTTTGTCTACCATATTTATTCTAACATTACTTGTTTTATTTTGTATCAATCACAAAATTTATAAAATATTTTATTTCTCACTCTCCACTGCATCCCACATTGGCACAAAAATTCAACTAACAAAAGGTACCTTTAGTTAACACTGTTCCACAAAGTACCTAGCGCTATCTCAAGCCCGAACATGTTCACATGATCAACACTTCAACTTCACTGAATATGGAAAGTCGGTTTTCTCAGCTGTCTTAGCGTTTGTGCCTTTTCCACAAGAAGAAACTACGGAAAAAAGCTCGCTTGCCTCTCCACTGGGAATGGTGGAGCCCCTCTTCTCACCTAAATATCCAAAGATGTGCATAGAACTTCCATTCTTTTTTTTAAAAAAAAAACACGATGTGCATAGAACTGACAGATAGATGGTGGAGGACAACATTGGTGCTGGCCACCTGTAACAGTTGGCGGTGCCATTGTGGTTTCAACGCCAACGCCAACGCCAACGCCAACGCCAACAGATTTAAGGATTGGAAGGCTCCACTTGGGCATGTTTGATAGAAGGCTTCTCTGACAACTGTGTCCAACAGGACCATCATCGAACGGTTAAAAGGCTTGTAACTGTTAAACATCCGACTACGTAGCGTGGGCGCAGTTACTACAGTAGGCGATTCTAAATATAACTCTTCTCTTCCGTACCTTCTGAAACAGGGGAATGTATTCCCATTATTCTGAAACTAGGAATGTCAGTTCCATAAAGATATCCGCTGTCGTTCCACAAAAATTGAAGAGGGAAGTCATGTCACAATCTATTCTTATTTTTAGGAGACACTGAGAAGTGAAAATAAAGAACTTGAGCCCGAAACGAAGAATCCAGTCGTGAGAGCCCAAGAAAAACTAGCAATAGGTTTGCGTTTTGGAACTTGAGAATCCGTACTCATTTCCCCAATCCATATTTATTGCAAAACATATTATATAAAACCTAAGCACCATTTTACATATTCATGTATGGGATCTACTAGGATGCACCGTATTACCCCGTAGTTAAGGTGTACCATGGATAAATAGGGTCCATTTCGGCGACGAAATCAAAATCCACTCAGACCACTCCACACATTGTAATTGATATCATTTATTTAACTATGATACTAAGTTTCATTAAAATCAAATACGCGCATGGTTTTCAACTAGTGCCCAACAGGCGAACCAACATAGCTACGTATTCAAAAGGTTGAAATGGTCAAATAATCTTAGGTCGAATGAATGGACGAGAGCGTGGTATATTAAGAGCATGGATAGAAAATATGAGTAATAGTGCTTTGTTTGGGCGGCAGCTTTTTTTTTTTTTATTATTGGAATATATTTACATACATCTCAACACATATTACACTGAAGGTCAAAGACATTCTTACAAATTTGGAGACACTGCTTCACCAAGTAAACAGGAAGACGCAGCTTTCAATAATTAAACGAGAGACCATTTGCTCCCACGAAGATATCTTGCTAAAAATTTTAGTCTTGAGAGGAAAATAAAAACTCTGCAAAAACTTGGATGAAGGGCCGACAAACTAGCTTGGTTGTGAATTCAAGCAACAAGGCAAGCACTTGGTTGTGAATTCAAGCAACAAGGCAAGCACTGGTCCACGGGCAAAGATGCGACACAGCCTATACCCAGCCTAGCAACTCTAGCGGTCTGAACTAAAGGCGCAACTTGGGTTAGGCTCAATCCGAACCCGAATTGAAACAATATTAAAACTGCCAACTGTAGAACCCGAGCACAATTTTCTGGATTCAACCCCTATTTAAATTGAAAAGAATTTGAACCTTGGTTGAGCTAAATCCGAAGCCGAGTTATATATAACACATATTTTATATTTATTTTATACTCCATATAAATCTAGTTCTATTCCCTTCATATATTATATTTATTTTATACCATATATAAATATTATTCCTCCTTAAGTTCAATTATATAAAATAATATTTTTATATTTTCTTTTAGGAAAAAAGAGTTTTTTTTAGTGGTAGTTTTAAAACAAAAAAATGAAAACTATTTTTTAAAATTTGAAATGTTTTATTTAGTCTTTTAACTTAACTACTTATGTATGATGTTATCATTTGGTCATTTCAATATAATATTAGTAGTTAACTATTTATTCTACTTGAAATAAATTTATTGTAATTTATTTGACTTAATACTATAATTATTAAATATTTTTTATTATAATTGACATTGTAAAGTTTTTCTTATAATTAAATATTAATGTTTATGCATATGGTTAAGATATTAATATTAAATTGCATAATAAGAAAATAATATACCTTTTCATTTTCTAAAACAAGCAACTAATCTACTCTTTTTTTTGAAAAATGACTATTAGTCTATTTAATATAAAAAGAATGTTTAAATGAAAATTTTCTTCTTTACATTCTTAAACACTCTTGAAATTTTGCTTGAAAATAGAAAAATATCAGTTTTTAATTTTTCAATGATAAATTTAAAGTTGAATAAGTATAAAATAAATAACAAATATATAAAATAATTTCAATCCAAATTCTAGCCCGAAACTCAACCCAAGCCTGAATTTCAAAAATAAAATTAGAATTTAAGTTTATAAATAGGACTAAGATTAGGATTAAAGTTTTAAAAATAAAGTTAAGATTAAGATTAAGACAAACTCAAATTTAATGAGCTCGAGTTGCACTCCTAATTCAGACAGCAAAATGTAGAGTGATCCACCTCACCGGGTCTCGAATCTTGATTGTGCAGGACTGAGGATTATCCCAATGCAACGTGGCTCAAACCAAAATTGCATTACACGTGACGTTTATATGATTTTTAATTGTTGCTAGAAATGACTTGGTATAAGTAATTAAATTAATGAGAGGTGAGATACAAGAGACGAATCTAGAAAAACAGTCAAAAGTACAACATTCTATCGTGGATTATGATGGCCGTGAGGCTGCTTTGACGTATGAACCATTGCTGAGTTTTGGACTACATATGCATAACATTCAACGAACGGAAGTTCTTATGCAGTCTGGGGAGTAGTAAAAGCTGGCACATACTTCAGTGAAAGCCTCACTCCCTGACCCTGCTATGCTCCCGTCGATTTCTATTAAAATTCCGTTACTGAGCCTTGTAGGCACGTCATATAGTCTGTAGAATCTGTAGATACAATGTCTGCAAAATGATGTCCAATGAAGGGTATTACTGTTGCTTCACTTAAGTTCCAGTAGTTCAGGAAAACATTTGCGGTGAAGACACTACGGTGGCATATTCAATGAGATCATTCACCTCCCGTCCAAAAATTACCAACTAGAGGAAGCAGATGAGAGTGCAGAGTCTTTGCCATGGCCAAGTGCTGGGTCCTTAAGTTCCAAACAGTTGGTGATGAGGATGTTGAAAATTCCAAACTGAAAATTCTCAAGAAAGGGCAAAATCAAAATTTCACAGGCGCAAAAGGCACCAGCAAAAATTATAACCATAGAAATTTTTAGTATTTTCCAGTCCTATGCTTGTCTAGAAATGAAGGTTGATGGTATAACCAGTACAAGTACCTGCAGAATTTAGCTTTCTTCAGACGCTTTTCTGAGTTTTGGCAGAGTATAATGCCTTTATCCACACAATGTACAAAATTGCTAAACCCGTTTACCCTGAAAATAGACGTAATAATAACCCTCGTCAAATTTAGAGCACGGTCAATAGCATTTCAATAGCATGGCATCAAATTACCTGTTACCAAGGCTCAATAAAAGTTTAGCAACTTGATCTTGACAATTGACTGCGAGAGTAAGACGCAGATAGCACCTGCAATAGAAATATTTCATTGTGGATACGTAGCAACTTGGGGCAGAAGAATCCAAGATTTACATACTGCTGGCGACCTGGCATGCTATTTACATGTGTAATATAAAAAATAACATGCAGACCAGAGATATTTCAACCACAGAAAATAATGATAATAAAAAAAAATTACAAAATACATGAAATTGATTTTAAAAAGTCTAAATACTCAATTTCTATAAAACAAGAACACCAACATTCTCAAAAGACAAAAAAAGGGAAACTTAAAATCTTGATTCCCATGAGAATCGATAGTCAAATCCAGATGTAAACTAGGTTTGAACTTTGAAAGTTGTCCTCCAACCACAGTCTTAAATGACGTAATGACATTCCAATGACCTCAAACCACCACACTAGTTATCATAGACATCTCCATCACGTGACTTCAAGAATGAAATTATTCAAACTTCTTTATTGAACTCCTACTTATAAACTTATAAAGAGAAGTCATGTGCATTCTGAGCATAATTGACATGAACTCTGTGGTGTTAAGAACTCCCAGCAGAGTTTATAAACTTAAACATATAAAAATCCTAAATCAGCAAGCACAATCACAAAACAATCTTGACATTTCGAACAAACATGCTTTGCATTCCTTTTTATTAATACATGATTACATCAGCTTCATAGTAGTTGTTTGACATTGTGGAAGTTCAAGGAAATCATTTCCCATGAGGTAAGGCAACAAGAACATATGCAAGTTATCAATATGATAAAAAAATAAAAAAGTACAGAAGAATTCTTAGTTACCTGATATGTCTTCGGCCCCTTCTTAAGCAGATACCCAGCATTATTTAAATTATCAACAAACATGTCAATATCAGGTACTTTTAGGCCAATTCTATCTGCCAAACTGTAAATTTCCTGATAATCAATGACAGGATGGATTGTTAGAGTATGGTGTCTGGATGTTGATGCAAGACTCAAGCATTTAAATAGAGAACAAAAGTGATCTCAGTTATAGGATTTTCAAATTCTTATTAAGCTGTTGTCATAAATAGGTAATAGACAGGTGCCAGAAATGCATGCGTTTGTTTACCCTGCCTCTTATACCTAGGAATTGAATGTAATGGAAATTACAAAAAGTAACGAGTTGCCAAAGGAGTTACCTTTCCAGTGGAAAATAATAAATTTATTGTTTAACTTGACAAATGTTTAGAAGGCCAAAGGACTTACCTTTCCAGTGCAAAATAATTACGGGTGATAGTTTAAATCTATTGTTTAACTTGATAAATCTAAACAGAAATATTAGAAAGAAAAGGGAACATTCAATATGTATAATTGAGTAATCGACATGCCAAATTTTCAAAGCAAAACAAGGGAATGCAATGATTCCTTCTTGACAAGGATGTCATCAATTCCTTCATTGACATAGTTTCATTGTGGTATAAGATTACCAATTATAGGCTACTACTTTAACAGAAAAATGTATTACTAATATGGTGTAAGCCCCCATAAGGTCAAAGGCATCCTAATTCCATAGATCCGCAGTTAAGCTTTTGAACATTAAGCAACATTTTTTACTAACTCATTACAATATGATCACATAACCTTGCCAGTAAGAGTTTCTATCTTACTGCCGGTCCCAAGCCCGGGAAAAAAGCGAGGGTTGGCATGTCAGGC
>JAXCLR010000063.1:49691317-49708550 GCA_035584095.1 Annona squamosa | reverse complement strand
TACATATTACTGAAAATTTAGTCTTAAATCGCCAAGAATGGCGTAATAGAATCCATGCAGCCGACCCCACATAGGTGAGAAATGGCTTATGATGATGATGATGATGATTACAATATGATCACATAAAACCGCCATACATGCCCCATCGCCGTGTTTATTGTTGTGAGCTCAGACTGAAGCCAAACTAGGCATCATGTACCAATTCTAGCAGAATTATCATTTATCAGGGCCTTGGAACAGTATTGCCTGATACAGCCAACAAAGGACATCCTAGGAGCAATATCTCAAACGGTTATCTGAAGGATAAGGTACATCTTGGCAGAATAAATTCCTAGAGTCAGACACCAATTAACAAAAAAATAGCAGCTAGAAAGGACTCCAATCCTATGGAATGAGTTCCATGAATTTGAATTCATAGAACCTCCCCATTTTGGCGCCCCCTTTGAGATCATATTGAATCCATTCCACTCATTGCATTTAATATTATTTATTTATTTCAGGAACCAAGTTTCATCCAAATCACATATGTGAATGGGCCTCACCTAAAAAAAGTGTAAAATCAATATAATAAAATTGTTTAATTTACATACCAATTTTGAAGTTGTTAATTCAACATCTAAACCATCTAAACATTCTTCCTATCTAGATGAATGATTTTATAAACTATTATAACATTCCAATGCATCTACAAATGGATAATTTACACTATTATACACAAGTCGTGATCTCATCAGCCCTAGCTCAGCAAATCATTACTTAGCCCAAACAAAAAAAATTATTTTTTAATTTTTTGAAAATTCTTTAAATAAAATGTTGATTTAGGTGTATTTATTTCATAAATTAAGTTTTATCATTTTTTTAAGATGTGCATATGTTTTTTTTGGAATTTTTAAATACAAGGGTGCTTTGGTTATTTTCAATGATAGCAAATGACTAAAATACCCGTGTTTAAAAATCTAAAAAAATATATACAAACGGTAAAACTTAGCTTATAAATTAATGCACCTAGATAAACAGTTTTATAAAAAAAAATTGAAAAAAACAAAAAGTGGGTTTTTGCCTGGGTTAGTAGTTTGCTCAACCCGGGCTAACAAGACCACTCATCATCATCATCATCATCATCATCATCATCACAAGTCATTTCCCACCTAAGTGGGGTCGGCTTAACAAGATCACTACTAATTGTATATATTAAGCAAGAATGGCTCACTCGAAAATTGGATTGAAACGATTTTTAGTGTCACAATTAACTTCAAACAATGTAACTAGTCGGATTCCAATTTCATCATCAAGGTAACCACCACATATAGTGTTTCCATAAATTTTACAAAACCAATTCCATAGGATCAAAACTCAAGAAAGAAAGTAATGGACTATCATAGTGGCATATTAGATAACCTTTTACTAAGGATTATATGACCATATGCTGAAAGCCCTTCTCAAGTTCCAAACTATGCAATCACAAAATGGAGGAATAAGTTCCCAATCAGAATTGAGAAAGCAAAGTTTGATTAGACTAATGTCATAACTTCATGATATTAAAGAAGAATGAACAAAGACTGAAGGAAACTAGAGCCGTCCACTGAAATTGAGGCCAAGCCCAACGTGAGGATACTTAACAGAAATTGTGAAGCAATCTTTTTGCTGCAATTCAGATTGTTTATGTAAAGCACTCAAGAAGCGTTTTGCTTCCCTCTGTTGACTCATTCCCCCACTACGAGCAAAGTCAACAAACCCATGCTCATCAACATATTTGTCATACAGGGATTCTTTCATTATTTCAACAACATCCTGCAAACAAGCAGATAGTTATGTAAGGTAAGCAAAATGCTAAAGTAAGTTCCCCATATTTGAAATATCTTATTTCAAGTGACAGTTAAAATTCATAGCCTTCCCAATGCAAGAACCATATTTACATTAGTGAAAATAAACCAAAGGTTTTAATAGATTCCTTCATACGTAACAATTTGTTAACGTATTTCTGGAAACCCATTCATTTAGAAACATGACAGTTTTCTTGAAAAGGTGTTGATTGAAGGAAAGATTTTCAGGCATCTAAGCATTAGGTATCAGATGCATTTTGATAGAATGCAAGATTCCAAGAGTTGATAGAAGACTTCCAGGCATCTATGCATTAACTAAAAGCTCAAATGCAAATTGTTAGGATGCCAGATCCCCAAAGCATTCAACAGAAAATCTAATAAATTGTACAGAGATCAAATAGAACATAGTATACCACACTATGTCAGATCCTTCCATACCATATAGTTACAAAGTATCCTCCTAATATTTATTTAATTCATTCCGTTTTATAAAATTCCAACACTACGGATGACTTTGGCATTTTTCTTGTAGAGCAGCCAAAACATCTCAAGTCTTTTCCACTTTGTTTCGGTTTCAAAGGTTACTTCACATTCTTCAGAAAGAGGGAAGTTGCAAAAATACTGATGAAGAATATCAATCAATATCAAAGTATTGAAAAACACAAAGAAATTCTTACAGAAATTTGGGAAATGTCACAGCCTACGTGGCAACAATTTTAAGATTTAAAATATCACAAAGAATATAGGTATGATATTTCCTTAACGCAACATTATATAGGATGCATTATCCAATAAACCATATGTAAGCATATATGTATGGATTCAATAGAACCAGATTTACAGAAGTTCGATTGAACCCTAGGTTTTGCAAACAAAATTTCAGCCATCCAGTCTGTGCTGCATAAAGACACTTAGCTAATGAAAGAGGACAGCATAAATTGTACGAAGTAAGGTACTTGAGCAGACCATTTTGTGATTCTGGAACCAAATTGGCAGTCAAATACTTTGAGAAAACTTCACTCGTTAAGAAAAGTATAAACGTAAAGTGTGTGGTGCATCATGATGGGCATGACGCATCTGAACATCATATAATGCAAAAGAAAAAAGGTGCTTAAGCCCTCTCTTTGTATACTTCAAGGACTGTAAGTTCAAACATTGAAATCTATGTTTCCCATGGGCAAGCCACCCGCAACTTCATAAATATACCATGACGTTGACTTGCCATAAAGGGCCAATGTATTTATCTAATTAATCAGCATGTACAATTAGATCATTAAAAGGTTAAAAACTCGGAAGGCAGCGAGGAAGCTCCACCAATAATTTCACCACCTGCTTTTAATCTCTTAGGTCTTTTTAAGACTCAAAATCTTAATGCTTTCCAAAAGGAAATTTTTTTATTTTTTAAAAAAAAAGGAAGTTGAGACAGATTAATAGAAAGGGAAAATCCATATGTTATCTAAGTAGACCATTGGAACAGTTCTGCACTTTCAACCTACCAGTGCATCTTGGGCTGTAATTTCTTCGCGTAGCTCCAACCTAGCACGGGCTTCCACAAGCCTAACTAAACTTTCCAGCTGTCTTGCTGTTATTGGTGTTCCATCAGCAGAAGTACTGTGGTCTCTCAACTGCAAATAAAACTTCTGTAGAATCTCTGCTGCAGATCTTGACATTCTAATCCAACCAAAAAATTTTGATTACTAGAATGTACAAATATGAGATCTAAAAAAACATACATCACGTTAGGTATATAGAACCTGGGAAAGGCAAAACTTCTAGCATAGGCAATGTATTTGCGAAGCAGAGGAGCGGGTAAAGGAATGAAGTCTTTGTCCTTCTTTGGGTCAAGTCTAAGTCTTGAAGCTAAGGAATCACTTTTAGCGCCCAACTCCATATCCATATCATTTTGTAACACTGCACGTCCACCTTGGCAAGTTACGGCATATCGGCTTAAAGCAGAAATTGTTGGTTGATACAGTGATTGATTAATAAACAGACAAGACCTTTACAGAGCTTTTTTGGAGGCGGAAAATGCTCCCCATGTGCTGCATGAAGCTGCATGGAACCAACCAATTCCACGCAATCAGATATTAAGGCATTCTTCACTTATTACAGGCAGGTTCACGCAATACAGAAATTTAATCAGATCAATAAAAATTCAATTGCAGGATTAAGAACTTCAAAATCGGGGATGAGAAAATTGAATATCAAAAGGCAAGTTCCTAAACAACCATAAATGCTTCTCATAGGAAGAACAGCATTTCATAATGATGTTCATCATAATTTTAGAGTTGAATTGTACTCAGTAAAATATTTCCATATGCATGAGATAAAATAAAAGCAAGACTAACTAACCGCCATAATGTGCTCCGATACTCGCTTATCCATCAGTTCATCTGGTCGATCGAGCAAAATGAATACCAAATCAAACCGAGACAGAAGAGCAGCATTCATTTTCAAGTTTTCATTCACAGTCTTAGCACGGCTGCAACAGCATACCATATGATAAACTTTCAACTGACGATAAATTTTCTTTTCTTAGGAAAAAAACAACGTTAACGCAAAGAATACAAAATGAAGACCTTCCAGAAAATGTAGCATAGAGATTAAGCACTGAGCAGTATAATGAGCCCTTTCCCTAGTTATGATTATTTATGATCATTAAATACACAAAAGATAAAAGTTTGCTAGAGGCCATGAAGAAGAGCAACTGTGGAGCTACATGGAGTGGAGACCAAGAAGAATAACTTGCACATTATGCTGTAAAAGAACTGTAAACAATGTCAATATAATCAAATCTGTTAAAAAGGAATATCCGGATTGTAATTATCAGAACTGCCAATGCAGATAAAGAGAAAATGAAATTTCTCGTGTAACTAAATTTATCCCAATATTATAGCTGTTATCACCATCACTAGTACAAGGGACAGATGGAGATTGAAACAGGGATAAAAAATTATTAATGCCAAGTCTCTTTAAATTTGTTTTGGATGATTAGATTGAAGCAATGGTCTAAAAGCCATACTAGACATCATTTTTGGATATAAAACTAGTAGCAGTCAGTCCAAAATTACTAGTTTGATCCATAGCTGCCAAAGGCAAGCCTAGGCACCAGGCGCAGTAGGCACAGGTTGTGCACCTGCAAGTGTAGCAGGGAGCACGGCTTCATTCAGGCACACGCAGGCGCCCGCCTAGGTGCCAAGCGCAATATGTGCGCTTTTGACACTTCATAACAACAAACCGATTTTTTTAATGGAAAGCAGCTGATTTATTTTTTAAAATAAAACCTAAAAAATGCCTTAAATATAGAAGGCAACAGCTGCTGAAACCAGCCCAAAGGAAAACGAATGCTGGAGAAAAACCTGCAACACTACTTATGGGTTCTTCTTCTGGTTGGATAGAAGACAAGCTTGGAGAAAAATCTGCAGTGTTGCTTATGGGTTCTCCCTTGCCGCAACAGCTGGTTGCAGACCCTTTATTTTCTTCCTACATGACTTCTTGTTCTCTTTTTCCTTGTTGGTACTGTTATACTGCTGCAATGCTGCTTTTTTTATTTCATTTTCATGCTGCTGCTGTTATTTATGCTCTGGACACTACTGTTTTTTATTTGATTTTATTACGCATTTCTGATGATGTTTTAATTTAATTATTTCTTGCTGCTATGTGCCTGTTGGAAATAGAATTGTTGTTTCAACTATCAACTTCATTAAATGTTGCTACTGCTATGTGCCTATTGAAAATGGAATTATCTTCTCCTGCCATTGAAATGTTGTTACTTTTTTATGAATGCTGAACATTGAATTTATTTTGCATTACAAATCTAATTCATACTTTTGAATCATATTAATATGTTAAAATGAGATTTATGATTGTTATATGGTAGGTAAATAGGTCTAAATTGATTTTTGTTCTTGATATTCGTAGTTATGCATTTGTTTGTCTCTTACAATGTTAATATCATTTTTTTACTCGATAGTTTTATCCAATATCTTTTTTAGATTAATTTTATATAAGGTGAGCCTTTCTATAGTCAAGCCTGTGCCTTGAAAGTGCGCCTTGCGCCTCTGAAAACTACAGTTTGATCAGCTCAAATCAGGCCAGATATTATATTTATAGATAAAACAAATAGTAAAAAAAATAAAGGATACCATAAGGACATCTGATGAATAGCAGAAAAAATATATATATAACATGCTGCTGATGCTATTGTCAACGTTTTGTAATTCATAAGTGACCAGCCATTATTATTTGCAACCATACTGGCTAGCGGCAAGATCGATAAGACCTCTAGATAAGGTGAAATCAGTTCTCTCAATCAGTGATAATATAAACACCTACGTCGGGAAGAAAATAGTTTAGGAGATTCAAATTTTGCACATTTATCAGACTTGGCATGTTTTTGACTTGCATGCCATAACATCCATCAAGGAGTCGAGAACACTTTTGTATCCAACAATTTAAAGAGAAAAATAGAATATCTTCATGTCTGTAATAAAGAAAAGGTGAACAAACATTACTTGTAATGACCACCAACTGGATTTGCTGCTGCTAACACAGAAGTTCTTGCTGATAAACTTGCTACAAGCCCAGCCTTTGCAACAGAAACACATTGTTGTTCCATTGCTTCGAATAAGGCCTACAACAATGAACAAATAGCTTTTGAGGAGAGACAACATTTAGAAATTCATAGGGCAAAAAAGAAAAACAGTACCTGATATTCTGCAGACATTTTATCAAATTCATCAATGCAACACAATCCACGGTCAGCAAGTACCATAGCACCTGTTTTGAATTCTGCTTAGGTTATCAATGCAAACTATATAAATTATAAGCAAAGAAAACAACAAATAGAAGTTACATCAATCTTTTTCAAATGCAGATTCGTCATTTTCAACCAGTGTTCGAATTTCTAATTTTAAAAAAAGGCTTCTAGCATTCTTGACATGAATTTTACTTTCATATATTTTGCAATAAATATCCCATCAGAATTCTAAATAGGCTGTTACCAAAAACCTATCCATTCATATCAAGAGGGATTAAGATATATGTGTAGAATATTCAAATGTTGGAAACCAATCTGAATAACTATGGACTATATTTTCAACCATTCACATGTTTTTCTTCCAAAAAACCTAATTTTTTAACTTTTATTCATTTTATTTTCAATCATTACCCACATTACATCACATCATCCTCTCTTTTCCACCTTTTTTTTTTAAAAAAATTCCCTACCCGTTCTCTCCCACAGCATCAATCATCATGCTCTTTAAAAAATTTAGAAATAAGGCAAATCAGATATGTAAAAGACCCCTTTGTCAGGTACTTGGAACGGCAGTGAAAACCTTGGGCTGTCAGCATGACCATCTTGGTTCAAGTCCAAAACACCAACTTTCCATACAAAGACTAAAGATTAAGATTGGACCCAAACTTCCCCTCTTGGGACAAAGTGCACGTAAAACCTGCATCAAGTTTACAACCCTTTTTCTAAGATTTATCCATTATTAAGAAATTAATAGCAAATTAAATCTTAAGTAGTCCAAACGTTGAAGATAAATAACTATAAAATAGAAAAGAAAGCTCAAACCCATGATAGAGATATTGAACCTATATGCATATTTTTAAACCACTCAACAAAATATTTTAAGATAATAATGAACCAACAGTGTAGTTATTATTGCAAATATCAACCAGAATATCATAACAACAAGAATTGTAGTTTCAAAGTTCAAACTGCCACAAAATTTTACCCTTGACTTTCATTCTTTGCAATAGGCAGAAAAATAAAATCCCAAAGATCCTGCTTAAAAAATAAAGATGTTCTAATGAAATTCAAAATCTACCACTCTAACCGAACAAGAAACCATGAAATGGTTACAGGAGGGTGAACATATGAAGTTCAAGCTCAACAGAGAATGGTGTTATTTCCCTAGTGATATGGAAAGAACAAGAATTAAAGGGCAGCCCGGTGCATCAAGCTCCCGCTATGCGCGGGGTCCGGGGAAGGGTCGGACCACATTGGGTCTATAGTACGCAGCCTTACCCTGCATTTTTGCAAGAGGCTGTTTCCACGACTCGAACCCGTGACCTCCAGGTCACACGGTTAAAATCAATTATATTGCTTACTATAAGTATAATAAATTTATGTTGTTCTTGAAATTAGGTAAAAAGGAGATGAAAGAAATCAATGTTGTTGATCTTTCAAATACCAGCCTCAAAAGCATAGTCACTTGTCATAGGATCCTTCACAACTGCTACTGTAAGGCCAGCATTTGTAGATGCATTTCCACAAACATAAATGCCCCTTGGAGAAACATGTGCAGCAGCTTGCAGTAGTTGGCTCTTACCTAGCCCAGGATCACCTGCAAACCCAATACTTATTAATAGAAAACTCTTTTTCGAAATAATTGTTTGATACTTTAATTAAATAATTTTGTACAGAATCAAAAAGCCAAGATTACATTATAACGAAAAGCAATACAATCTAAAAGGTTTTCTAGAGATGAAAAGCTAAGGAGCATTTCAGATCTCTACCCACAATGATGACATGTATATCTCCCCGTACAGGAACTTTGTTTGGATTCATCGCATGCTTTTGTACACCTCCAAATAGAGCTAATGTTATCCCAGCTGTTGACATAGAAGAAAACAAGAAACTTTTGTTTGAAAACTGATTACAATAAGCAGGAGAGCCAAAATCATGAGTTGAAGTTTTTAGGTTCTCAATATATTAGAATGCAAAAATGATGTCTCTAACTAAATACACTCTAATCTGAAAAAAAATATATACACTAACAGGTAGAAGAACAACAAAACTCAGAGCACTAACAAAATTAAATACCGCTCTTTTTCTCCTTTTACTGAGTCAAAAACACTCGAGTGTATAGGAACTGAAAATTGAATCTCAGTAGAAAGGTTTTCTAGGAAGTGTGATATCCTTACAGAAAGTTGACAAGATCTAACTACAGCTGTTCAAGGAGCAATGCACACCAAGATGCAAAGGGTTCTTTATCTTGGTGCTTAGGACCAAAGTGCATACCAGAGTAAACAAAGGAGCATATTATAGAAAATAAAAAAAATTAATGACATTATAATGTAGTAAGATGTCGTCTTTTCGGCCTTAGCCTGCTTAGTCAGAAAACTCTTCCTTGTTTAATACATTTCATTTATCTCATTAACCAGCTTATGCAAAAAGTTGATTAACTACAGCTCTTATACTGCTTTGATTATTTACTTTGTTTAGCCTCGCTACACCACAGTTACTTCAATTCTCTCACACTTTCTCACACTTTCCTATCAATGTCATTCATATAGCTCTCTTAGCCTTTCAATTCTGCTTTAATTGTGATCCCAATACTTCGAGGTCAGGCAACGAGTCTCACAGAACTCTATCTATCATTAGCATGGGTACTTTGCCCTCATCTATCACTTTACTCAGTATCATTAAACTTCCCACAGAAACGTATACGTCAATTACAAGACATACAACTTCTCCTATCTAACATGTCATAGTTCAACAAATAAACAATTCCTTAAGGGTATTTCATTCACATCCTATACTAGAGCTTCCCATTAACCTAGTTCAATTCACTATCATAAAACTGCAATGAAAACTTGCATGAGAATGTCATATAAGCATTCTACTTATCTTGCCAGAAGTTTTTCCTCAACATTTCTACAAAACTCTATGCTCCAAGTTAGGTTCTCCTAGAATTCAACATAGAAATCAATTACTTGGTATGAAATCAAATAAAAATTATCACAATTTCATCGAAACATGTGTAGGCACAAAAGCCCTAATTTCTTTCCATCAACCGTAAGATTCCAACTAGGCATTTACCCAAATCCAACATCTTTTTCACTACTAAATCATTTCAACATGTGCGCAATAGAAAAATACACCATCAAAGCATCACAAATCCATTATCTTCTTCTTCCTGCATCATTAGGGTCTCCAAACCCACCATTCCAAACATGTTAAAATCATATTCATTCTTTCCCAAATCATCACGATACATTAAAGAGGCATGATCTTGTTGGCTTGGGCTAAATAATGGCTTACTTCGCCTACACCAAAAAAATTTGCTTTTTCAAAAAAAAACTTGTTAATCTAGATGTATTTATTATATAAATCAAGTTTTACCATTTTTGAAGGCGTATATATATTTTTTTGGATTTTGAAACACAGTTATTTTAGTATGTTTCAACCATTAAAAATAACTAAAATATCTATGTCGAAAAATCCAAAAAACATATATACCTCTCTGAAAATAGTAAAATTTGATTCATACATTAAATACATCTAAATTAACAAATTTATAGAAAAAGCAAAAGAAATTAAAAATGAGTTTTTTAGCTTGGGCTAAGTAAATCATTACTTAGTCCGAGCTAACAAGATCATGCTTTCACATTAAATAAGTAGATTAAGAAAAGCAAAAAAAATAAAGGAAAACTTGCTTATCTAGCATCCACCCACATTTTTCTCAAATTTCTAAGCTTCAATTCCTTTGATTTTTTAAGTCTTTAGCTATGATTTTCTAAAAATATCACTAAAGTTTCTTTGAAAATCTTTCCCTTTCTCCCTTCGCCCTCTCCCTCCTCTCTCACGTTCTTCTCTTGTTTCTTTTTTAATGCTAGACCATGAGGAAGAAGAGGCAAGAGGGGTGGTAGGAGATTACAGAAATTGTGCAAATGTTATTCTACTAATGATATTTCATTAATATTTTTTCCTAGAAAACTCTAATTAACAAACTGTTAGTTAGGTTATATTCTAGACTCTAAGACGAATCCAACAATATATGACATACCTCATAACTCCAAGAATACAAATTGTAACACACCGCCAAAGTTGGTTAAGATCTCAGATTTTCTTGCAAAAAAAATCCAAATAAATTAAATTTTACTTTTCTCACACTAAAATTGTATGAACATATTAAATTATTTTAGAAACAACATACATGCATCAAATCTGCTCATTTTTGGCATTTGCTAAAACTTATAATTTTCCGCACAAATTTTAGAAGATTTAAAAATTGAAATTTTTGGGTAAAATTTTTGGGTGTTTACATATTAAGGGTGTGTTTGGGAATGGATAAAACTTTTGATGAAAAGTTGTAGAGAGTAGAAGTTGTCAAATGATGTGATATGACGGGGGTAATGATGAAGAATAAATAGGATAAAGTTAAAATAGATAGGTTAGTTGTATTGGTAGTTATGTAAAAATGATTAAAAAGTAGGGTAGTTGTATAGAAAAATGCGAAGAAATGATTAAAAAATAAGATAGTTGTGGAAAGTGAAAAGTTTTAACTTGACGACTTTTACTTATTGCCAAACACACCCTACGAATGATAGTGGGCTTTGGCACAATGGTAAGATTTATTGCCTTTGTGACTAAAGGTTCAGGAATTGAGTTCAAGTCACAAGAAATAGCTCTTTGTGAAAGCAAGGGTAATAGATGCTCCAAGTTGCATCACAAAAAATGACCTCCTGTGAAAGTAAGGGTAACATAGATGCAACAAGTCAATGTAAATCAAGATAGAAAAGAGCAAATTAGAACAACCTGAATCCTGATTGAATGCTAAAAACTTTCATATTTTTTGAACAAGTTCAAATGGGTGAACAAAGTGCACCTGAAGGAGCAAAAAAATGTGCTTGAATGCAACACAAGCCTAGGCACACATTTAATGACCATGATTTTAGCTAGATTTGTTTGGATCTGTTGTCAATTATGTGACCCCGGCAACTAAAATTGATCTCTAACTAATCTTTATTTCACATCACCAGCTTATGGACCACAGTGAAAGACATGCAATTGGTTGGTGAAAATGGGATGAAATGCCCCAACATACACTCTATTCCAGGACTAGTCAAAATTCAGTGTAAACCTTATATCCCCAGTGTTGAATGAGCTATAGTGTCACTGCACAGCCTAATGGGACCCAGTTCAGATCATGGATAAATAGAAGTTTGAGGAGATAAGTGAGCTACCCACTGCAAACCAGGTATTACCATGGACTAGAGTGGCCAGCATTTGCATATGATACAACTTTTGCTCATTTAATCAATGATATGATAGGCTAAACCGGAGAGAGATTTAATTACGAAGTCTAAATTTTTGCAATCTACGAAACAATTTAAATAGAAGCCACAAGCTAGTGATGAATTTCTGGTTTAATTTGTATTTTTGTATTCTTCTATGTGATACGAATGAATGCAAATGAAAATTAATGACCAAATATTCAAAACTTGCCCTTTATGATGAATGCGCGTACACTTTGGACAAGGAAAATGACTAACAAAAGAAAGGGAAATGTCTGCACCAGATCACCTTTGACAAGTTCATGTCCATAAATTGAAGGGCAAATTGATTGAAGTATTTGGCGAAAGATATCTGGACCATGCTCCTCTGAAAACTTAACAACAAATTCCAAATCCTTCGGTGAAAACGAATACAAATCAAAAAGCACTGATGTTCCAATCTCAGAACCAGTAACTTGCAAATCTTCAGGTACTGACTGAGACTTGGAATTCTGGATTGAAACCGCTTCCAAATACAAATAGTATAGTCCTTGATTCTTGCTTTTGGATTTCCCTGAAACACAACCTTCCAGTTAGCCAAACCCACAGATCAAAGCCGTGATAAAATATTACAGTTCCACCAAATTACCTGCAAACGGCATATACAACAGAAAACTGTACAATTGCTTGCACCACCAACATTATAAAATCAATATTGCCTTAAGTGCTGAAAAAGGAAATTGAGAACTTGAAAATTCCATCACATTGATGATAAATAAAGCATTTCTGTTACACTTGCACACAGTAGAACATGAAAAGTATTTTTTGTACCTTGCAATGCAGATGAATGAACATCATGCAGTAAAGCTCCAATAACACTAGCTTTGCTTTGCATGAAATTTTGCAAGGGTATTCATTAAATAAAAAAGCCATGACAAACCTAGGAAGAGTTCGATGTTACCTGATTCTTGACTGTATTGATTAATTCATCAACATTCATCAACATTCATCAATGTCTGCTTAAGTAAGATTATAGAAATCCAAAATATTAGTACATTCTTTAATGCAATTGCCAAAACTACATCTAACTGGGAGTCTACATAGTTGCTGGGCTCTGGACTTTCTTTCAATGCTACTAGGGCATATGGAAAGCAAGAAAAAGCCAGTGATAACAAATTCCTCTGCCAAAACTTAATAGCAGAATATGAAGATATAGTCCAAGCAGCAAATGCAACCATTTGAGTACATGATGTCAAGTCATATTGGTAAATTTTCACCTTTGCTGTGGCACGGGGCCTTCATATAAACATTCAATGTTTCACTGATATACCAGACAAACTGGAGATGAACTCAATTGCTGATTTAGTTGGCAAAAATAAGTATCTGAAACTATTCACATGTGAATCTTTCTCAGTAAAGAAGTTGTATCCTTTTAATTTGGCAGTTACCACTGCCAAGTTGGTCTTCAGCATACATACTCAGGCCAGGCAGTTGATATGTGAGTTTTCATATCTTCCAATTTCGTTATCTCTGTATCACACAATTAAATTTCACACCCTTTCTCCTACAAGTAAAGAATAATAATAAAATAATTTAATACAATTGTACTTCTTTGTACCCATTCATTCTTCTTTATCTTGCTAACTTCCTTCAGTAGTGAACAAATCAAAGAAAAACCACAACCCATTATCAACATTCATCTTGAACTAGTAAAGTACACCCAAGCTAGCAGCCAAAATGATGAAAAAAACAGGACCACCACAGAAGATGCAAACAAACCACCAAAACTATGTGCCCAAATTTGAGGCAACAACAGAAAAAAAAGTTAACTGAAAATTCTTCAAAAAATATAAACATGACAAACAGAAGATATGTTGACAAAACCACATTGCACAAAGGTTTTCTTCTTGAAATGCATCAACATGAGTTTGCAAGCATGATTATGAAACGCGTGAGAACATAGAACTCAATATCAAAGTCCTTCATGAGAACCAGCCTAATTGGACAAAAATAAATGGAATATCATACCTCCTCCAATGTCCATATAGTTGTTAATTACTTTTATGATACCAGTGACAGTAATCACATCACCAGGGATGCAAGCATCAACAAGATCTTCAGTTAATTCACAGTCTACAGTTCGAGGAACTCGACCTTCTTCATGATTTTCTGATCTTGAAATCTCCTGAAGCCTTGAGGAATAGTAAACAAACAGTAAAGTTGTAAAACCAAAATGCACAAAAAGAAACTAATTAAGAGAGGTACACTGTAGTACATGCCTTATTTTCTGAAAATCAATAGGCCGGGCAGTAGATCTAATTGGGGTAAAGGTTCTGCTTCTGCATCCATGATATATGCAAGCAGTTGGAGGCGAGTATTTTCCATCAGGAAATATGCGTGTGATATCGGCTCCACACTTTCCACAAGAGAAATTCATTTGGACTACTAAAGGCCTGACGGAGCTGACTTTGACTACAGTACCACGTACTGAAACAATCATACCTGTCATTTGGATTCAATCTGTTATTCAGGTTTCTCATGATATTGCTTAGTGGCATCACAGAATACATGAAACATATGCCCGGATGTACATATAGGCATCTACGAGTACAAAAATCAGATTTAAGGTTTAGAAGCTACCAATATATGAGGCTTTTAAGTTCTTCAAAGAAATTGTTGAATCAGCGTAGTTGTACAACCGAATGTTAATCTTCATTCCATCCTCCAGCTGGCCATCCTTCCATTTGAGCAACAATGCCTACAGACAAGTTTGAAGAGACTGTCAATCTTAGTCAAATGTGACATCATGCATAATATTCAAATTTACTAAGATCAACGAAATTCTAAAATTTTACCTTGTGAACTGCAGCACCCATGCATAAGAGGGCCTCTTTAGGCTCTTTCTTTAGAGCAGTGTAGAACTTCTCAACTTCACATATTTTCTGAATGTGCTGGAAGTCAACTGGTAAGTAAAATAGCCCTCCATCATTCTTTACCTGTTGAAGGTTAATGGAATGTCAACGTTAATCTACACTTAACAAACAAAATGCTAAAATGACCATAGTTACGCTAAGAAGGAAGAACTGGTGCTCATTAAAGCGAACTGCAAAACTCGGCCGTCGGCGTCTTAGCTAACCACGCCTAGTTGGCAGGAATTGAAGAAGATGAGTACATGCAACTATACGGAGCTATCCATGCAACAGCTAACCCACATAAGGCTTGACGGGTAGCAAAAATCTTCGCACATAAACGAAGGGGAGTCTATGAAAAGATATTTTTTGACATGACTGAAACTTAGTTTCCTTTCCTGTGCTAGAATTTTGGCGGAGGTGTTGTTTGGTTCGTCAGTTTCAATGCCAATAACACAACCTTCTAAAATAAACTTCAACCAATAAAGCGTTTCGGTTTGATAATCTACAGATCGTTTTTAGTTCGGAGAAATCGTCCAAATTCTCCCAGAGAGAATAAATAATCGCAGTTCTTGAATCGACTGAAATGGAATCGCGAGTGCAAACAGCGATGGTTAGATATTTCTGCCAAGCCAACCAGTACAGGAGTAGAAATTGGATACCTGGGAAAGAAGGGGCTCTGCTGGCGGAGTGGAGAAGAAATGGCAGAGCTCAGCTATGAGCTCGACCCGTCGTCCTTCAGCGAAGAATTCGGATTCCGGGAAGTAGCTCCGCCAAATGTCCTCGACGCCTATGGAGAGCATCAATCGGTCCTGCGATCTCTCTGCATCAGCTCCATACATCGTCGTGTAATGGCTGTCGAAGCAGCTGCTAGAATTGGCGAATGGGTCGCAGCGGGAAATGATGGGAGGCGGCCGAGGCGACGGGGCACTTTCGGTCGCCAGCTATTTCCATTTCCATTTTCCCTCCAAAATCTTTCCACTTGCCGGGCTCACAGGAATGCCCTCGTCTTTCAGAAAATCTCAATTGCATCCCTTAATATTTATCGCCTTGTAAATATCTTCCTCGCAGAAAACCTTTGGGCATTATAATTGCTCATATCCGAGAGAGAAATTCAGCCATGATCAAACTCTAGTGTTAACATTAATTATAGATAAATAAAATAAATTTAAAATTTCAAGGAATTTTCAAATAGCTTATCCCAATCTACATGTATCATTGACATCTTTGCTGCTACAATAGCACTTGCCATAATATGAATGGAGAGGAAAGTGAAAAAAGAATTTTTGAAAATTACAAAAGTAATACAATATGATAAAAGTAAAGTATAAAAAAAATATAATAATTATATAATAAAACGATTTGAATACTTGATAAAAAATGGAAAATATAGTTCAGTGGTTGTAATGTCAAATCCTTATTTTAAAATACGGGGGATAACTTCCCACCCACCTTTATTACCGAAGCATGCCTAAGGGTGTGTTTGGCAGTTTACAAAAGTTATCAAGTTAAAACTTTTTAAACTAAAATTTTTCATTTTTCATAACTGCTTTTTTTAAAATTATTTTTTATACGTTCAATTATACAATAACTCTACTTTTCAATCATTTCTACACAAATACCAATACAACTAACTTATTTATTTTAAATTTATTCTTTTTATTACTCATTATTACTCCTACAATGTCACATCATTTTTTATTATTTTGACGACTTTTCATCAAAAGTTTTACAATTTTCTAAACACACCTTAAGATTAATTATTTATTTAAAAAGTTATACTGATGTAATATGCTAATAACCGACCTTATAATTTGATCTCAATCTTTCACAGATGGATTTTTAACTAAGTGCAATTTGAAATTGGATTAAAATGTTAGAAAATAAATAATGGTTGAATTGGGTTGGAAGTTGGAACCCGTACAGCCCCAAATCGCTTCGTTAGTAGTTCGTGCCCAGCGAAGATGGTATCAACTGGGCTCCGATTATGTTAGTTTGGATGGGCCCTCCCTCAGCTTCTTTTTCCGAGCTTAGACGATTTGTCCACTTAGTGTTGATCCAATTACTAGCGAGGCTCAAGAAGCTCACATGGCCTCTGATAGATTTGTTTTTAGTTATTTATCTATACTTCCGAGAGTAGGAGGGGTGCATGCGCAAATGTAAAACTGGTATATGTGGACTATATTTTCATGAAAGATTTCAATTTGGTCATGTATGCCTAGACGAGTGTACGGAATTAATTTAAATTGGATTAATTCACTGGCCTTGGATTTGAAGGGCTGGAAAAGAAGCTGTTGGCCCCCTCCCGTGCATATAGGGGTGCAACTTGGGCCGGGTTCGGGCCGAACCCGAAAAAATGCAGTGTTGAAACTCTGAGATTTTCAGCCCGAACCCGATTTTGAGCCTGATCCCGAGCCCGAATTCAAATAGGGTTAGGGTTCAGGCAAGCCCGGACCCTGTAAACCCGAACCCGATTTTGCATTTATATAA
>JAXCLR010000063.1:49664104-49690168 GCA_035584095.1 Annona squamosa | reverse complement strand
GAGTAATTATGGAGAGTGAAAAGTTTTAGATTGAAAAGTTTCAGTTGACACTTTTTTATGTTAAACAAACACACCCTAACTAAAAAAATCATTCTCTATTAAAGCATCACTGTAAGCGTGTCAGAAGCAAGTAAATTTTTCCTTATTTGAAGTATCATCATGAGAAAAAAAAATATTTCACTTGTATTTTCCTTGTTAATAGTTGATCTTTATATATATCAAGTCATCTGATATTACAAATCCGTACATGCATAATTCTCGTAAGACAGGAAAATCAAATAATACTCTTGGCACTATAAAAATATATAAGCCTTTGCCACTCGAGGGACCTAAAATTGCTGCTATTGACTTTCAAACCCATGCACATAGCCTTTGGTGCCAGCGAAGTTACTTCAACCTTAGTGGCTACTTTCCTTCTTAGTATTAATTTTTATTGATGGTTGTCAAAAAGGTATGTTAGTGTTAATTATTATTAAGTGTTGCCAAAAAGGTATGTTTTTATAGTGGAGGCTAAATATATACAGGTGTATTTAGCCTCGGTGTACCCGGTGCATTTAATTATTTTTTAGATTTTTTTGAAAATTTTGTATACAGTTGTTAATCTAAGTATATTTAATATGTATGTCGAGTTTACCATTTTTATGCATTTCTTTTATTTTTTAAAATTAGTGAAATTTTAATAATTTAAAATTACTAAAATATCATTGATTTTCAAAATTAAAAAATCTAAAAATATTAAAAAATGGTAAAACTTAATACATATATTAAATATAATTAGATAAATAGTTATATATAAAATTAAAAAAAAACTTTTAAGAAATGGGTTAAAGCACTCGGGTACATTGTATTAATTCCCATGTTCGTATAGCGACACTTCCCTCTTTAATTTCAACAGACTACAAAACGATCAAGTCGATCGAGGAACATTCTAGTTTACCTTGGACGTGTAAATGTATAATTGTGATATTTCAATGTGTACTGTAAAGTGTATAAAAAGAAATCTAAGCATGATGTTGATAAGACCTAAAACCAGCAGTCAACGATCACCGCAGAGATTCAATCTTTATAAAAAATAAATAAATTATTTGACATAGAAAAGGAAGTCTTTACAGATTTGAGACTTTTCTGAAAAATCATGGAAATTAGGAGAGTTGAACTACGTCCCAAGAGGTTTAATGCGAGGAAATGGTTGTTATGTTACAAGGAGCAGATAAAAAGAGAAAATGGAGAAATCAATATACGTTGTTGAGACTTTCAAGTTCTCGAGTCCAACCACTCCTCTGCTTGTAAGTTCTCCTTATATTACTCTTGGTGTGCAAAATTTGAATAAGGGCATAGTCTGACCAAGGCCACATAGCATAGTCATAAAATACAAAGTTGATCTCATTACGAGACTGAATATTAAGAGAACACGAAGCAATGTTGTTAGAATGCTGAAGGTATTTTGTAGTGATCTTGCAAGTGCAAATGTTTGGTCAATATCCGTCATTTCGATCGGAATTTGGTCATGGATGGTCACATGATAGGTATCATGCGTCCAAGGCTAATCCATATGTAATTTCACGAGCAAGCTGTATGTAATCCACGTATCTATGTTCTTCGGAGACTACGTGAGGAGCAACGAACAGCATGAAAGTCACATGAGAGGTCATTAGCATGATATAGGCCACGCAAGGGGCAACAGCCAACAGTTAAGACAAATCCCCAAGACGAGATTGTTCTTGAGAGCAACAACCCATCCAAGTTCAAGGTCTTCCAGTCTAGTATGAAACATGTGCTACCTTGAAGTTTAGGGTTGAGATTTAGGCATTTGGAAGGATCAGCAGCTCACATCAAATATATCTGTATGTGAAATTCGAAAGTTTACAACCTCATGTAGGAGTAGGCCCATCTAATCTCTTCATTTTATTGCATCAATAACTTATGTAAAAACTAATCTTTTTATTATATTAATATCATTTGGTTAGCTAAAAGATCAAGTTTTATTTAAATTAAATATGTCCATAGGATATTTGCTTAAAAATAGATATATTCATACGTATATTAGAAAAAATGCTTAGATTTGTTCACGCATGTACTAAAATACAATTATATTTTATAGATTTGTTTATCCGTAATAATATTCTAGTAGTTTAGATATTAAAAATAATATTTTAAAATTGATATTCGGTATTCAACTATTTTATTATGGTGATTTTACATTGTTTAGATGTGTTCATGCTTAGTAATTATAAACAAATGAAAGAGTTTCTATATGTGTTAGTGCAAATAATGTTAAATGCAATAGATAAAGTAAAATTTTCGTCAACATCTAATAACCTTATACATAATAATATAAAATCATGATTGACAACTAAAAAGTTAAGCTTAATCAATAGATATAGATACCGAGTAAAAAATATTTGAATAATATACAATTAAAAATTTAAACGTATAGGCCACTGGGCAGTAGTGTCATATGTCCTCCTTGATAACGAGAGTATTTACATAATTGTCCTATGGAGTGTGAAGATATTTATTATATGTCTTTCTAAGCATGAGAGTCGTGAAAATGTTTGATTTGTAATATCAGATATCATGGTGGGTAGAATACTTAATAAAAAAATTAAACGGATAGTTCTGACAAGAAGAAAATGCAAATGAAATGTTTGCGCTATTTTAACTGAGGGCCTGGCGACTAGATGATTGTACCTTCCAAATCTAGTCAAACAACCCATGCACGGTACACGGTGGGAATTCCTGGAATAATTTCAGATTTTCAGCATTCAATCACCAGCAGCCTTCATTGTGTTGTTATTTTCATGACTTATGGGCCAGCAAATTATCAAAGCAATGCATGTGGCGTTTGCTATATTTACACAAGGATTTTGAGCATCATGTGTGAGATCTGCCGGCCCCGTCTATCACGGCTGGCGTGTATATGATTAAAAAGAAAGTACCACCAAACGAAATGGAACAACACAAAACAGGTAGACGGCATAACTATGTCACAAATCGTTTCGAATAATTTTTAACAAGTAGCCGTCGATCCCCCCAAATTGATATCATGACACTATCGAGCTGATGAAGCATCCGGCATCCGCCTTAAAAACGTGTTCGTTTTTTTATTTTCTTTTCATGTTATTTTAGTTATATTTAATCAATATAAAAAGTTTTACGATTTTTGAATATGCGCTCATATTTTTTTGAAATCCAAATATATGACTATTTTTTAAATGATTAAAATACTCTTATGTTGGAAATTCAAAAACATATTTTGTTAAAAATGGTAAAACTTTTTATATGGATTAAGTATACCTACAACAACAATTTTATAAAAGGAAAAATAAAAATATTATAAATAAATATGTTTTTGGGCCAGCTTTATAGTATTGTAACACTAAATATATATGTATATATACAGGGAAAATAATCATGTGCAAACAAATTGCATCATAATTACAATGCAATTCGTTGCAAATGATCATGAAATTAGCATCCATTCTACCTATTATATTTTAAATTATGCACTTTAATATTATATCAATTTCATCCAAATCAAACATGTGTATGAGACTCATTTTAAAATGACATGAAATAAACATAATGAAGTAGCTTGATGTAAACGTCGTTCTTAAATTTGTATTTTTAACATCTAAATTATCAAAAATATATTTTTATATAAATAAATTATTATATAAGGTATTATTACATTTTAATATACGCGGGGCCCATTTTGTAACTGTAATTATGGCGCAGTTCATCTACATAGGATAAGTTCTCTATATAGAGATTGACTTTATATATATTCCGTCTTACTATGAAACCCCTTCGATTTTTAATAACTTGATGAAAAATTAACTTCATCTATTGTTTTTAACATTTTAAAATTTTTTTATTTGTCCAATATCATTGCGAATAGGTCCTATTGAAAATCAACGTCTTAAAATGATTTGATATTAAATACTAATTTCTGTCTAAAATATTATTTTTACATGGATAAATAATTTTATAAAATATAATGTAATCTACTATATTTGTAAATGGATATTAGCGTTTTTCATAATTTATATATCAATATATATTTTTTAACAAATGTGACTTCTAAACGTACTTGATTTGAATGAAGTTTGACTTTTTAAATAAACAAATATTGTTAAATATAGTGAATGAATTGAGTTTTCCATTAATGATTAAAAATCTTAAAATTTGAGAGATTACATAACTTCGTTTCTATGCAGATTGGCGGAGCTTTACATACATAATTTGGCTAACTTAGTGTGCAACTAATTATGATGCATAGCCACGAGCCCAAAATCCACAGTTAAAAAAGAAATCCTTCCTTTCTCATGATGACCAAAAACTACACTATTATTTAAAAAAAGAATAATTTACAAATATACCTACTAGTTTAACTAAAATTGCAAATATATCCACACAGTTTCATGAAATTAACATGACCGCATAAAGTTTCTCAAAGATTTCATATAACCCTCATGTTAACGGTTGGAAGGTAGCGGATTGTTAAGTGAAAATTGTCATTCTAAAATTACCCTTTCATTAATTTGCAAACATACCCACATATTTTAATTAAAATTACAAATATATTCACATAGTTTCATTAAATTATGATAACTCTCACATAGTTTAACCAAAATTATAGATATAACTACATGGTTTCATGAAATTAAGATAATCCTGACATAGTTTCATTGAAATTGCATATAACCCCCGTGAACCTACTTTTCCATAAGCTATATTTAATATATGGTTTAAAATTTTGAAAAATGACAAAAATAATCCTATTTGAATTTATTTTAGAATCCATCAATTGCTAAACACGAATTGCATGTTATATTGAATTCCAAATAGGCTTAAAATTAACTTGAAAATATTTACAGCACATTAGAATAATTTTAATAAAATTATAATAAATTTTAATGTTGCTAATCAATTAAAAGAAGACAAATGTTCTTACATGTACGCCAAAATATAGCTGATGAGAAAAGTGGGTTTATGGGGATTATTCGCAATTTTAGTGGAACTATGTGAGGGTTATCTTAATTTTGTGAAACTGTGTGAGTATATCTGCAATTTTAGTTAAACTATTTGAGTATATTTGCGAAGTAACGAAGAGTAATTTTGGAATGATAATTTTGGCTTCCCAGTCCGTTACCTCACAACCATTAACATGAGAGTTATATACAATTTTAGTGAAATATTGTAGGAATTGTCTTAATTTTGTGAAATTATGTGGATATATTTGCAATTTTGGTTAAACTAAATAGATATATTTGCAAATTATAAAAAAAAAAGATAACCGTACGTAAGACGTATGACTGACCACTGTCCAAACATGATAGCCCTCGATTAAGAACGAGATCCGGCATTTAATCTCCACGGGCATCAAAACAGCCAAAAAGGGCCTGGGATCCGGACAGATGAAGGCGAGGGATGCGACACGCATTTGCCATGATATCACGTTGTAGGAGGATGTAATTGGCATGCGTGTATTCGCCATCTTTTGTTTTATTGTCCAGCTTGCTACGAACATGAGAGAATGCGCATGGCATGCATGCGTCGGTTTTGTAATTCCGAATATTGGCCGAGAAAAACCCTCCGAAAATGCAAACAAGACAATGTCCATCATTTTTCGGGGGAGAAACCTCGTCCTAGACTTGGAATTCAGACCGCTCAAGAAAAAGTCGGTCTGCATCACCGTGACAATCGGTTCCTGTCGCCCGCAAACCACGGTACAGTTGTTGTTGTTGTTGTTTTTTTTTTTTTTTCTCTCTCTCTCTTAAAGATCTGTATTTGATTTTTGCACATGCATGCATGCAGTATTGGCTAGTTATTTCAGATGTCCATGGCCTATTTATTTAAATAATCATTTTAAGAAATTAGTGATGTTTATTCCCACTGACCTATGAAAATTAAAGACATTTTTAAAGCTTAGTTTAGCGAATAAGACAGGAGAACTTAAATGTGTTTATCTGCCTGCAGTCACAGTATATGGCATTAAGCGTGTGGATAATTGTACGAGCTCCTTCTCATTTTAAGATTAAAATAGTAGTTTCTGCAATTTCTCTTCCTAATTGTTAGTCCAACGAAGCCTAAGACTAAAACAGCTGTAGAATGTCTGCTATTTCCCAAAAAAGAAGAAAGGAAAAAGAAAGAGCTAACGTCACGCCGCTGGTTCATGAATCCATGATGCATGCATGCGTTGTATGTTAAAAGTCCTTTGCTTGGGTACAGTAGTTGACGTTATTGTATAAGGCATAAGGCATGTGTAATTGGACGTTGACGGTTCAAGGCTGAATTAGTGTATTTGTCTCTTTTACTTTTCTCCTGAAATAAACTTCTATCGAACTTTAAATTATTATTTAAAAAAAAAAAAAAAAAAAACTCTTCACCCGGCATTAGCAAGATATCTCCTGCCAACAACTTGTTAATTTTGGTTCGCCGCCCGTATGTCCCTAATTTTCAAGGAATCGAATCGATTCCTGGTCCTGGCGCGGCGTGCTAGCATCCATCGACGCCTCCCAGTTGCAGTTCCAGTCCCAGACCCAGTCCGAGATCCCTGTTCACGTGCACTCGATGTGGCTGATGCTGGCATGGCTCTCCTCGTGGCTGCAGACGCGAATGCTACCCGGCCCCCGATCGTTCCAAAAACGCCTATCACGGTCCCAGGACCAACAATTCAACCGCTGTGACCACCGATGACACCCTCGATAAATGTTTGTAAATAAATATGCTTTTCAAGTAATCTCTTAAAAAATCAATATATATTTTACATGACTATTAGATATAAGAATACCAACCTACCAACCGAGCAAGCGCCGATGTCACTTCTGACAGCGCTGGGTGCTTCGTGGGTTCGAATTCCGCGTCATGGGATTTCGGCCACGAACGGAAAAAAGTGAGGAAAAAATTATTAGTGGGAGTTGTGGTCTCCCGTCCGGTTGTTGTGGGAGCAGTGGTCTCCCGTTTAGTTGTTGGAAGCTGTGTCTTCCTGATTATTTGGTGGAGTAGTATCTCCAGATTTGTAAGAATGTCTCAGAACTTTCAGTGTAATATATATTGAGATGTATGTAAAATATATTCCAATAAATAAAAAAAAAGAATACCAACCTAAATACTTTAAGGATTAAATAGTAATCTCTGTTGTCTATCTTTTGTGTATTGCAATCTTTATTATTTGTCTTTTGTGTTTTATATTCTACAGTTTTTAAAACTTATTCAAATAATCATAAATAATTATGATTGTAACCTTCACTTTAAAATTGAAAACCTCTAGATTTAAAAAGCTCAACGTCCCATATTCACAGCTTTATTTTTTTGCCTGATTCGATTGTTAATTAAGTAGTTAAGCATTGTCATTGATTACTAATGTCGCATAAATTGAACGAAAATATTTAATATTAAGATTAAAAGTAATACTGAAAATTTTATAAGATAATTTTAATAACAAAAATAATTACAGTAGCTTACATTTTCACGTAAATAAATTCTCGCATTAGAAAAATATTCACTTCTCATTTGAAAAATCGTCTGTAATAACATTAGGTATTGTGCTTAGGTGTTGATTATTTATTGAATTTTTTTATGCTTTAATTCAGTGAAAATATTTGGATAAGTGTATCTATTATTTAAAATTAATAAGTAAAATGGCTCCACTTCTATATTCGAATTTGTGTAGCTTTTTAAATTTTCAAGATATTGATAACTGATGCAAAATTTAATTAATTTATTGTATTTATCATTGTTTATTTAGCTAGAAGATCAAGTTTCATTTAAATCAAATATGTGTGCAAGTCACATTTTTTCAAAAATAATATATTTATTTGTAAATCATGAAAAATACTTAGATTCATTTGTATATATATTAGTTATTATTTATTTACATAACAGTAATATTTTAAATTGTTTAAATGTTGATTATATTACTTAAAATTATTTTTAATATTAAATTATTTTATTATATTGATTTCGCACGTTTATTGATAGAGCTTATGTAAAGTGATAGTAAATAAATAAGAGAGTTTCTAGGATAATACAAAATCATGCTAAATATAATAGATAAAATTAATTCGTTGTTAATTATCATAATATTAAATATAAAAAAATTATATAGAAAAAGGAGAAAGTGGAGTCCTAATCCAAAGATAATTTATAGAATGATTAATTAACATATTTAAATTAGGACTCCACTTCTATATAATCTATTTATTTTTAATATGTTGATGGCTGATAAAAAATTTTATTTTATTTATTGCGTATAATATCATTTACCTTATTACGAAAATCCTCTTATTTATTAATTAACATATTTAATCAACCGAGACTAGTTGAGTACGTCAAATTTCAAAATTTGAAGATCGCCATGTGAATTGTAATATACAAAACTCGACCTCGAGGACACGACCCCACGTGTCCGGCCTCCGTCGGAACGAACGGAATAGGTTTCAGCCAGGGACGAGACATGGCAGATTAACAGGTGGATACATCCTATCCGTTCATCCTGTTTCATTCATTTATTTTTACTAGATGTGGAACCAGATTCAGTGGGACAACTCCATTCATCTGCCAACCACATCATAACCAGCTAAGCGTTGGAAAAAATCCATTAGCATATTTGAATTGCTGATCTGGGTTAACTACTGTTGTTATAGATGCAATGTAAAGCATATCCGCGGTTCGTTCTTACTCTTTGAAAGAAGAAATATGCATTTTATGGAGCTGAGGAGATGGGGAATGTTACAATTTATCAAAAATAAGGGGACTTTTAAAGCACTTCTGGAATTATCCTTTCAAAGTAAGTTTCTCTCAATTAAGAACTTGTGCATTGGCAGTAGGCTTCTATACTCAATTATCCCAACATTAACGGTGTGTTTGGATAAAATAAATATTTTCAAATCAAAAATTTTCACTGTTTATAACTATTTTATTTTTAATTATTTATTCATATCTTTCTTATATAACTATTATATTTTTTAATTATTTCTACATAACTATTTATACAAACTTTACTCTTGATTATTACTCATTTCATATCATATTATTTTATATCATTTCAAAAACTTTTCATACATAAACTTTATCACTTTCTAAATATATTCTAAATTGCTTAGGTGATTATAGTCCTCCTAGCAAATCATAGGTGCGAATGTTTCAAACAATTTGATTTTCCCATGAAATTAATTGCTCAAAGCAATTCAATCTTGAAATATAAATTTATGCAATTGCATCATATTTATCACACCATCCCACATAATTAGATTTTTTTAGAATCTAACTAAATAAAAGAAATAATCTTGTTAACCATACTAAACAAATAGCTTGCTTAGTCCTCCTGAAAAAACTCACGTAAAACATTTTTTTGCTTTATTCTTCACATACTTGTTTATCTAAATGTATTTAATATATAAATTAAGTTTTTACTATTTTTAGATATGTATATGTATTCTTTTGAGATTTTTAATCACTTATGTTTAAAATTTTCAAAAAAATATGTACATATATTCAAAATAATAATACTTAGTTTATATGTTAAATAGACTTAGATAAATAAGTATGTGAATAAAAGATAAAAATTGTTCTAAATGAATTTTTAAGATGAATTAAACAAGTCATTTGTTTAGGATGGGCTAATAAGATGACTTTATAAATAGTATTAGATATAATTGGCGACGCCACATTTATGGAGTCATGATCACGTGAATTTGAAACTTTTTCCCTAAAAATCTATAGGCAAGAGATTTTACTAAAAATAAATACACGAAGTATAAAATTATAAATTACAGCTCCTCGACCAATCAGGGAGTTGGCCAAGAAGGTTGAATGGAAGAAAACAGTGAGAGCTTATAAAAATGAATGCCAAAGGGAGTTGGAAAAGGAGCAAGGAAACCAAAAAAGCCGTCATTCCATTGGTAAGGTGTGCTTTTGTAAGATGAAAGGATGAATGACTTCGAATGGTCAAGTAGAGAGCTCATGCTGGGATCCCATGTGATGATGATTGATAAGCTCTTGTCAGAGATCTAGTCTACTTTCAAGGCAATTTCCTCATATTGTTACTCATACATTATGGTTTGACATTACAGAAGAAGGCACGATTCAAACCATTGAGATCGATATCACGTGAAAGATGTTGTATTCTGCTTTTGCCTCATACGTGACAAAGGGTGCGAGCTATGTGTCACTCCTATCTAGCCTCAGACTTAGCTATCTTGAATTAAAATTTCGTTTAATCATTTTTTAATAAAGATTGTATAATCATTAAGAATGGCAACATCTACTTAAATGTAGCTAAATTTAATCAGTATTGGCTATATGATTGAATGTCCATAATGCAATCAATTTTTCATTTTTTGGTTATATGATATTATTGAAAATGGGGCAGTTCCTCTTACCGATGTGATATTTTCTCACCACTTTAACAGCTATAAATGTGGTTACATATATAAATTTAACTGCATATTCTTAGCTGCTTAAGAGCAGCAGCACTTCCTCAGATACAGTTAAATTCAATATCAGTTGCAGCTAAGTTTCATGTTTCTTATTTACATGTTAACTGTAAATAGCGACAGTTGTTTGAATTTACCTAACAATAGTATTAATTGTAGCAAAATTTCAATTTTGCCGCAAAAAGGTAAGTCCACACAAGAGCTTTTGTTGTAGCGTACATGTATATATTATAAATGCAAATTATCCCATAATAAGGGGGAGAATCCAAAAAAGTTAGGAGCTTTGCGTGCATGTACCCACTGATATTGTGCAGGCAATGCAATTATGCAAGTGCACCGTACCCATACAAATATATACGTGCAAACAAGTAGAAGAAGGTAAGACATTGATAGGAACAGAAATATGTAATTTTCAAATGAAGAAAAGGGCCGGGAGCACGTTGATGGCAATGACATGTCTACCTGTCCATCCGTCTGGCCCTGTCTTTTCCCGCATTTTTAAATTTCTCCCGCAAGCTGTAACTCCCACAAGGACTTTTTGTATATATGCATATGTTTTCTCCTCCTCCTCTCCACCCTCCTCCTAGAGATCGGAGTCCAAGGGACAGCTGCTGCATTTTTTCCAGGCCATTGATATATGAAGAAGCACTAGACGCTAGCAGAGGGCAGCCAGCTTTAGCCAGGAAGAGAGAGAGAGAGAGAGAGCGCCAATCAACGAAAACAATGGGCAACATTGGTCAGTTCGGGGACACAACGCTAACCAAAGTCTTCGTGGGTGGACTGGCGTGGGAGACGCAGAAGGAGGCGATGAGAGAGCACTTCGAGCAGTTCGGAGAGATCTTGGAAGCCGTCATCATCTCCGACAAGATCACCGGCAGATCCAAGGGCTATGGATTTGTAAGTGACGCATGCTTCTCTTCTTACATAGATAGATACTTTCAAACTAAGTACGCTGCCCAGCGTTGAGCTTTATTGTGACCAGATCCGATGTCAAACACCTATACATGCATTTTCTCTCCGCCATGAATTGAAATCAAGATCTTGGGCCTTCATGGCCAATTGGGTGCTTCTCATTTGTGTGTGATTGATTGGTGTAGGTGACTTTTAAGGAAGCGGAAGCGGCGAAGAAGGCGTGCGAGGATGCAACGCCGGTTATCAATGGGCGAAGGGCCAACTGCAACCTTGCTTCGCTGGGGGCGCGCCGGCCAAGATCCGCATCAACTGCAGCTGCACCTCATTCAGGTCTATATTCTCATATCTCTAACAAAGTGGTGGTGTTACATCAAAAGTAGAAAATAAAAAATAAATTGGTGGTTTTTTGTAAAAAAAAAAAAGCAGAAAGCTTGGGCAAAAACCCTCAAGTTTTCTGTGGACTCAGTGTAGATCCAGTTGGTTTTTTGATGTCTCGCCTTGGAAGAAACATATAGATACGTATTTTTTTTATTTGGCCCTTTGTCCGACAACGCCTGCCAGCCTATATTATTAAGACATTTACCCATTAGCCCTTATTTATGAGCGACAGTTAGCACGGAACACCTGAATCTTTTTATTTTATTTTTATTTTTTATGGTGCCTGAATCCTAATATAGGGATCTCCAGAGCAAATGTCCGCGCATTTATTGAGTGACTTTTTTGTTCTCACGGACAGATTAACGCCGAGCTAATTAAAAGGGCAGATTAGCTTAATTAATATATAAAAGCAATGTAAAATGATATTCTCAAACTGGTTGGAAATCTCCAAACACCAATGTTTTTTTTTTAATTTTCTTTATAAACACGTTAATCTAGTTATGTTTAATCTATAAATTTTTTTTTCCATTTTTAGAAATGTGTATATATTTATTTTTTATTTTTAAATACAGAAGTAAGTAAGTCTTTTTAGTTTATTAAATTTTTTTTTAAAAAAGGGTGTTTGGACCGTTTGGAAATTGAGAAGATCATAACTCAAAAGCAATTGACCGCATTTATCCTTCCTAGAAGTTAGGAATGTTAGTATTCCCATCATTCCATTTTGAGAAACCAACAGACAAATAACTTCATTTTTTATCGAACAACGGTACTTAAGATTTTTAAATTTTTTTAAATGTACGGAATGCAATGTTTACTTGTCCAACTGGAGGAAATGATATTAGTAGAAATACAGACGATGTTGATGAAAAGGAAAAATTTTATTTGATATAAAAAGATGTATAGTTAACAATAGATGTTGGCTTTCATATACAAAATTAAGAGTAATATGGAAAATCCATCCCAAAAAAAAGAATAATAACAAAAAAATAGGTTTGGCTACCCATAAAAATAAAATTCATGAAAGTGTGTGACATCGATCAGTACAAATATTGGGTGGGCACTTCCTAACTTATAGGCCATTTGTGCTTTGTTGCACATCTTAGTACATGATCGTGATTTCGAGGACTCAAGCTCATCCGATCATGTGGCTAACTGACATTTGTCGAACACCCAAATCTCTCAGTGAAGATTATCCCAGAAAATCACATCTTAATCCCCATGGGCTTCAGGTGATGAACAGCTTGAATCTCTTGTCCTCGTCTTCGTTCACACATCTCTTCTCCACAATGCGAGAGCTTAGTGATCATGTTTTCATTCTCTGGTCATGAGTGCTAATGAAATTCCACCTTGACAATTGGCAAGCACTGAATAACTTCACAAGCGCTAAAGTCTGTCGGTCATCTTCTATAGCTAGTGCCAGGTTTATTTGTTCTGCTTGAAATTTGGGCTCTCATCTTGATAGATGGATAATTTTTCAAACATTTAGGTCCACCTGCTGCATCAAGGCCTGCGACTTCTGCTCCTCCAAACTCTGTACAGTGGTATTACCCCGCAGGAACACCAACTTCCCCCTACCACCACCCCCATCATGGGATTCCCTTCCCTGCATATGGGTATGATAACATTATGTCTTTTCTCAATATTCTCTGGTTAGCTGTGAAACCTGAATGCACGATTTTCCAATCAGGACCAATTTGAAAGCAATTTGTACGTTGTGGAATTGATTAAATCTCAATATCAGGATCCAAAGTTGGACTAATTACCAGTGGATCCAACCAGAACTAGCAAGCAGCAACAGGCTTAGAAGTTGTTCATTATTAGATGACCATAATCTTGTGTAGAGGAGAGAGATCCATATGAGATCAAGGATGAACGGCATTCTTCACAATAACTAGCTAAGATCAGTTAATGAAATTCAGTAGAATAAAATCAGTAGAACTCATTCTTATTCTGTATTTCTACAAGTCCTTATAAGACTAATGGCTGGGCAATTTTTTATTTTTTATGTTACCACTTTCTGGTTTCCGCAGGTACTCTCCAGCCTACGTTACTGACATCAGCTACAATCCGGTAAGCGCACCACACATGATTTTTTGACTACTTAGAAAATTATTTAATAATTTCGGCACAAATGATCATTTCCTGATTTGCACAAACACTAGAGCAGGGATATTAATTGCCGTAGTGTCAAGCCCACACTTATGAAGTGTGATAATGTTCTATCTGAAATGCAGAAGCTTGGCTATGCTGGATCCTATGCGAATAGGCAGTACTCACAGATGTACCCTGGGCAGGGGATGGTGTCTCCCAATGCTGTGATGCCAATTTATCATCCATATTATCATTTCTCCCAATCTCAGACAATGGGAGTTCCAGCGACTCATGTCTTCCATCCTACAACCGCTGGGCCACTAACCACTGTCCCAGCGCTCATCACTAAACCTGCTGCAATGGCTCCTAGCACAGGTACACTTAATCACTGCTCCTTACTTCCATTGCTAGTCATGCTTTTGTTCTTTGGAGCTTTTCATCTGGGGAAAAAATTCCATGCTATTCCTCAGACATATTGCGTTGTCATTGGCGACTAATATACGAACAGTTTGTTTGGCTGTGGAATAGGTTCCGAAGTGCAGGCGGAAGTGTTAGAAAGGGAGAGCTGAGAGGGAAGCATAAGATGTCTGTTCAAGGATTCTGTTTGTTCTTTTCATTCTTCTTTATTTCTTTTTCCCAATCCTTCTGCAGACTGATTGGATTTATTCATTATGTCTAACCTGCATCTTCATTCAAGATGCAAATCGGTAACAAACGATGCCATGTTCGTTTACCCATGTATTTTCTGGTAAACCTTTATTGGCTTAGGTGAAGCTGATGCAACCCATCCTCTCTCTCTCTCTCTCCCCCCACAAATTGCAAGAAGTACAAACAGATTTTGTGGCCTGCTTTTGAAACAGGATTTATCATGATGGTTGGGGTTACATCTGGACCAATTATCCTTTTCTAACCAGTAAAAAAAAAAAAACAAATTTGCAGAAAAAATTTACTTGATCAGATGTCGGGTTCGTTTCGAAATTACTGATAGTCTTCTTAAAAAAGCGAAATAAAATCCAAGAAAGTAACGTAAATTGGAGCCCAAGGACCCCATTCATTCGCCGCAGTGAGTCAAGAAGGGCCCCCAAAGTCCTAGCAACTATATATAGTAGACATTATAAACATTTTTCCAATACTCTCTTAAGCTCTATAGAATTCATTACGTAATTTGTTCTCCATGCCCTTCGACTCATCAATTTCCGAAGCGCCAATCCTTTAGCAGCCATCAATGCTAGGTACAGTCCACAGTAAAGAAGGGCCTGGATTCCCTACGCTTCACAATTCAGCGAAACATAGCCCCGGGAAGAACCACTCCTGATTAAGTTAAGAGAAACGGCCCCAAAATCCAAAACAATTTGCTGAGTTCTACACTGAAAAAAGACTCCAACAGGCAACCGTTGTTGAGTTCTACTCTCCAGCAGGCAACGGCACATCTTTTGTAGAATTCGATCGACAATCTACGCTTGTAATCTGTTCATCACCTTTGGGCTTTTGGCCATTGCCACCTCTCACCTTCACTTGTTGTGACTAGTGAGGTGAGATGCCGTGAGCAGAAATTTGGCGGGTAGGGGCATTAACCGTTGCGGTAGCAGTTGGCCACGTTATCTGTTCGGCAATTGCTTCTTCTTTTTCCCTCCATTACTTTTCCTAAACTCCCTTTCATCCTCTATCCTGCGTCCACATCCTATAATCAAGATCAAGGCGCGGCTCCCATTGGCAGCACGATAGCCGTTTATGCCCACGCCATTCTAGTTTGCCGTTGTGCAACGTTCCCACCGATGTCAAGGGCTAGCATTAATGGATCGCTTCAAAAATACTCACATGGGATATGGACAACGTAACGAAATCCCCGTGCAGATCAACACCTCCGGAGAAAACATTGATATGGTCACTATCGGATATGAGGCAATAAAGACGCCAATTTGCAAATACGGTTTGGCGATGGCAGCATCTTCTTTTGCCACGAAAATTGCTATTTTAGATAAAGCCATCTTTACGCATCTTGCTGTATTGCTGTCCTTGGTAGACCTTGATCATTTGCAAAAAAAGCTTCAGGAGATGGACAATGGTGTTTTAAAAAAATAATAATAAAAAAAAAATCTGAGTCTGCTTTTCACCACCACTGCTTTCAAATAATTACATATATTTCAAATTGATCCCGGAAATCAAATCATCTTCGTCAACACACGTACAAAAGCGTATTAAAAAATTACAAGAACGTCTAGCAATGGCATACAGCGAAACCGAATTGGAACAGGCTAGCAACATCAAAATCATCGAAAAAAACAACCGGAGTACATATATCTGAATCACAATTGTGCATACATTGAACATTCCACAAAACATTTTTTATTAACTTGATCGTTGGATATGTGGGAGTAGGAGACATTGAGAACAACAAAATTATCAGAGTATCTTCCATTAATTAATAGAAAAAAAGGAAAAAAACGATGACACAGATTTATATAAAAAGATTGCGTGAAACATCTCCCCAAAGAATTGCAGGCACTCATCCACTGCCTATAGCCATCGATGCCACACGGGGGAAAAAGAACAAAAAATGCAAAGGCCAATTGTTTTATTCAGATTTTCCTAACTCTAGCTGGTAAATGTTGATACATGCAGAAACCTGCTTCTGGTCTCTGGCAAAAGAATAGGGCGCAATGTGAGCATTAGCTGCAAGCATGTGAAGCCACGACTGATATAGGTTGCAGCCCGCATTTGACTGCAGGAAGGTAGACCTGCCCAAGGATTCGATAGGATATCTCACTTGTTCCTCTTTTTCGCTTCACTGTAGAGAACAACCCCAATGACTGTTAGGCCATAGCCAAACATCCCTGTTGCAGAAATTGGATTCCGGAATATTAAAATTGAGACAACAACAGCTACAGCCCCTTTAGCATTTCCCAGTACCTGCAGAAGTAAAATTAAATCAAGAAGCAACATTAGCCACTCCTAGATCCCCAAGGAATTAAAAAAATTCCCCTTCTTGGAAACTGCAACCAGGCATATGGCACATAAATAGTCACCAAAAAAAAAAAGAAGATAAGAAAAGAAGGAAAAGGCAGGCTACTACCGATATAAACACAAGGAAACATCAGCGTATGAACACAATTCATTAGCTAAAGACCTAAATACATCTCATGACAACAGCTACAACCACAACTTATTGGTACCCATCAGTTGCACCTTTCCTTAGATTGTCTGAACTGATGTAAGATAACTGCAGGTTAGACCCAACATCCAAATTCAGCCCTATGTTGCAGGACCTCAACCCAAACTCAGTGTTGAACCCTATGGCCCTAGGTAGAAGTCTAGCCTGGTCCGAAGTAGGGTTCAGGCCGGGTTCATGATGCAGGTGGCAGTGGTCATTCAACCTTTTACAACTGGTGCTACATCTCTCTTCCGAAGCACCTTCAACAACAATGGCCTCTTCTTTTCCCCTGCTAAGAACCCCACCTTTAGTGGCTACATTCGAATCTATGGCTCCTCAACATCTTTTCCAACCTTTCCCTCATCATTTATGGTCTAGACAGCATTCTCAATCCCTCCACAGCCCATCTGCACATCATGGCTGGATGAGCAGCAGAGTCTGAATTTCCAAGGATGGCACCACTAGACATCAATTTCTATCTTAGACATGCACTCTTGGTGTTTGGAGAGAATGGATATGGCCTCATAACCATGACACTTAAAGAGTGCAGTGATTAGAGCTCATTTGACAATCTTGATATTGGAGGACACGAGGTGGAGGAGAAAAATCTGCAAATGGGGGCGCTGAAGATCTTTTTTTGGAAAGTGAGAGAGAAGGGCAGAGAGGAATGAATGGGTTTGGGAGCCTCGTGTTTGGATGGATGTTTAACTTGGCTTCACCTACGTTGTTTTTTCCCCTTTTTCCAGAAAAAGAAAACCAAGATGGAGAGAGCGGCAAGCAGAGACCCAAAGGTAAACCCAAACAACTGGTTAGTATCAACTATGACTTAGTTCTAGTTCATCCTAGGTTGGTTTGAAACCAGGTTTGATTTCCAAAATTCTCAAATAGCCCACCCCAAACTTGATTTTTTCCCAGGTTGGGTTTGGGCAGGTTCAGGTTACACCCAACTTGCACCTCTAATGCAAGCACAACAACTTGGTTCATAATATTCAAGTGCAGGAATAACCTTTATAAAAGGTCCAAAAATGCTCGATTTTGCCAATAAATCTTCCAAGAGGGAGGCATTCTAATTCATCTAATTAACGTTCTGCTCAGGAATGGACTTCAAAAAAGGTATTAATATGTTTTAAATCATGAATATAACATACTTTAGAGTATTAAATTAAAGCAAAGTTTTTGTTTTGCTGGTTTGTTTTTGAAGAAAGATCCCTTGAAATGTAAATTCAACTATTTCCACTTATTCAGGGAACTTATGTCCATTTTCACCCCTCAAAGTTTATCACATGCTTCATTAAAATATAAATAATTAAAAAAAATAGTGCTAAAATGGCCGAAATCAGAAGACATTCAAGGAACAACAGGTTTTTTCAGATATCAACATGTTTCATGGCTTTTGCTACTTTGAGCCGATATTTTCATATTTGTGGCACATCCTCAGTTTATAAAAATTTGGGCCCAATCCCCTTGTCATGGACTATGGTGATTGGTGAATGGTGTGAAAAAGATTTCACAGACAAAAATGCCCCTTCCACAGGCCCGAACGAAAAAAAGAAAAAAAAAGTACATAAAGTTGGAGTTAGCAGTGATAACAGCATTGCAAATAGAGAAAATGTGGACAAGATGTGGTTGCTTTCATCTCAAGATAGGAAACAGACTGAAAATAATATTCATGACAACCATACATGGGTCAGTACCTTTGGGCCCACAGGCCCAATAAGTAAAAAATCAAAACAGGATTTTTCTTCCAAAGCAAATTTCAATCATTCCTGAAAAGGAATGAGTTTAATAAAAAAAAATTGAACAGATAGGACAAATTAAAAACTGCAAAAACATCCATCCGTCTCAGATGTGGCTCATTGAAATTGTCCATGGAGAAAGATTATACCTTTTATGAGTTGAGAGAGAGGAGGAATTTAGAGAAGTGGAAGAGGGATAATGAGCATAAACAATATAATAAAGCTCAAACAAATGTCTTTTGTATGAAAACAATGAGAGACTGTAAGTAAATACAATGTGTTATTTTGCAAGAACTTCAATAGATCACATTGATTTAAAGAAAAAAAAAATGAAATTCAGATGCCTCAATGAGCACAGTAAGTTCCAAAACCTTAGACTTATGTGTAACACCCCCAGGATTATGAGAGCTTTTCTCTACTTAGGCCAAGCTATAACATTACCCACAGCGAAACTTTGGTACTTAACTTCCCATGTACTTCATACTAGGCGAGGTGTCTTTGGCCCATCCCTCCACGGGCTTCACCAACTCAATTGGTGAGAGATGAGCTTGTAAAACAAATAAAACCCTTTGCAGATTTATTAAGACTAATGTGTTGAGTCAAGGTACAATACATTAGTGCGTTAGACTTAGTAGTCAAGCCCATAGAGAGCTAGGTTAGGAATGCTTAATCCAGCATTGAAGTTCGTGAGGTATCACCTATTAAGCACAAAATGTAGTCCAAAGTATTTATTTGAATGTCTCCAATGATTCAACTAATCAATATCATCCAATGATCTGCTATAGCATTTTACTTTGTCTTATTAAATGAATCATCAAATAAGAACCATATAACAATCATCAAAAGCTTACAAAAATTGGAGAAGAGAAGATAAGAAAACATTTCACAATCAAATATTAAAAGCAAGGATAAGTACATAATCAGAATGTAATATCCAAGCATTTCAAACTAAGGCCATGATTCTCCTAGGCCAGCCCAAAGCAGGCTAATTTTAGGTGGTCTAAAAACTTATTTTTAAATTTTTTTTTAAAAAATAAAACAGTAAATCTAGGCGTATTTAATCTATATACCAAGTTTTACATTTTTGGAGGTGTAGATATTTTTTTGGATTTTTGAACGCAAGTATTTTAGTCATTTTCTGTCCTTAAAGATGACTAAAAAACCCCTTGTTCGAAAGTCCACAAAAATATATACATATCTTCGAATATAATAAAACTTGATTTATAGACTAAATACACAGGTTTACAATTTTATAAGAAACAAAAAATTTTAAAAATACATTTGCTGGCTAACCGTAAATGATCACTGGGCTTCAAACTATCCACGAAATGCCAAAATGCAACTTAGAGCAACTATTACAATGGATTGTATCCTTTGGAAATCTCTTTGCAAGGGAATTAGATGCAAGTATACAATGCCAGACAAGTTAGCCCCACTATGATGTCTCAATCATACGTGCCAACAATCGAACTTGGCACCTATTTCTTTGACATTGGGAAAAATAATTTAATTAGCGTTCACTGTAGCAAATACAGAAAGAAATGCTCTCCCTAAAATCTGATGGAAGTTTCATATGGACAATGGTTTTCATGAACCTCCACTCAAGGCAGGTAACATATGGATAATGGTGGGCCCTGAAAAAAAATAATAATGAAAGACACCCAACCACCTCTTAACTGATTCTATCTTGTGAGCAAAGATATATTTAACTAATGTTTGCATGCTAGGGCTAAGTGTGTTCACATGATGAATGAACATTTTGAATCTCATTATGATATATGCTGCTGTACCTACTAGCACAGGGGGAAAAAAAGCTCTCTACGGCAATGGTTGAAGGTGAGCAGGAGGATCTCATTAATTAAAGTGTGCGTGAATCTTCTTAACCAATAAATAGCTTCCTTATCATTATATATTAGCATTAAACTTTTTACAAGGTCACTTTTTAAGAATGCTGTAAAATGCAGTTATCTTTCACTTTCTCAATGGAGGAAATAAAGTTTCACCATTTTCCCCGTCAGCTGGTCAGCTAATCTACAACCAAACTGAACCAAATTATATGCAAAGAACAACAACCAAAAAGACTTAGTTGAAGACAATGTCCATCCAACATTGAATCACAATATATGTGCCAAAAACTAATGGCAAAGATCCAGACTAAAGAGTTGAAGGGACTGGAAAAGAAACTTGAATAAATAATATAGGAGCATACCTGGAGAGTCAAAGCACTGGTATGTTTTGTGACCAGGAAATTGGTTAAATTTACAAAATACGCCAGCGAAGAATTGAATAGCAGGTACCATACGATTCTTATATCTTCTCGTGCAAGTGCCAGTGTGATGCCAACCACATTTTCCTCCATCAGGAGTGTTGCAGGAAGTAGGAATACAACAGCTATTGGAGCCATGTACATAAGGAGATTCATGGAATTGAGTTTTTCCCTACATAAATGAGGAAACATCTCAGCTTTGCTTGCAAGTTTCAGAGTCAATTTAAATATACAACGGTTAAAAGAATGATGCATTGAAAGTTAATGGCATATATCGAAAAGAAGGCATGTATCTGCACAATTTTTCACGCGCTCGAGTGCTTTTCAATTGATACATGGAAAATTTATCATCAGATATTGCAAGCTAAAGCAAAAACAGTTATGATGCATGATTACATCAGTACAGAGAAGCACTTGTTACCCTTCAGAAGACAGCAAAATCCCTTGAAGAACAGACTTCAGTGCTCTAGCAGCAGTTGCAGCAATACATACTATAAACCCAAACAAATGGAAACTCGGTTCTCCCTGCAAGTAAAAGGAAAACATATTTAATTTTTGAGAGTTCATGAAATTGTCATGATTAGTTGCATTTGAAAGCAAAACAAAATTGGCAAAAAAAATTTAAGGTCTGTTTGGTAAGAGGTACAAAAAAGGTAGGAAAGTGAAAATGGGAAATTTTTTGAAAAGGTAACCGAGTAATGTGATATGATAGGGGCATTGATTACGAGAAAAGAATTTTTACTTTTTTACTTTTTATCTCTCACTGAACGGAGCTTAGCATCCAATTCAGATGGGTGGCTTTAACAAAAATACTTAATTTTTTTTTTTTATCAGAAAACTTTATTTCCCATAAAGAAGAATCCAATTCCAACTGGTCACACAGCAATAGCTATTCTAAATGAATTTTTTTCTCTTTCCTTTTCCATCCCAACTTCCCACATATACAGAGAAAGAAAAATTTGGGTCCCAAAGCAAATCCATAAAGGAGCAACATGCCGTGATATTATTTGAAAAACACTGAATTCAATGAGTATTGATAACCAAAACTAGATATATACCAACAGACCAGAGGAAGGATTATTGGGCAGTACATGAAAAGTCATTTTTCAACACTGGTTCTGTCCAAGCTTCACTTGGAACATGATGCTAGTGACCCACCACATGCACGATCCATAGCAGAGTGAGGAAGTAGAACTTCCCAAAGAGCCTGTGTCCGTGATGGCGGACGTTAATATGAAACAGATAAAACATTCAAAATGATGAAACACAAGATCCAACTTAATGTGGCAAATTTTGCCCCATCTACAAAGTTGAGATTGCGCAGCCATTGACACAGGAATTCATGTCGGACCACAGATCAACAAAGAAATTAACCGGAAGGACATGCTTCAAACACGGAAGGGCCAAATTATGCCCTGAGATTTGTTTATTTCGCATGAATTATCATTCAACCCAAGACCCTAATTTTCATGAATCAAATATAATATTTAAAAAAAATGTTGAATTTCCACGCCAAAGCAACATTGGCATTAAACTAAACCTACAAAGATATGAAAAAGCAGCACTGACCCCGCTAGCAATGACGACCCCAGCAACGACCGGGACAAGAGTGAGGTACGTGATCCAAGCCTCCCGCTTGACGGTCATGATGCAAGCGAAGACGGCGGTGAAGAACGGCGTGGTGGCACCGATCGCCTGGTTGAAGGAGACGGGTAGATAGCGGAGGGAGATGTTGCCACTGACGACGGAGCTGCAGAAGACGAGGCTGAGGAAGCTGATCTTAAAGAACTGCGCCTTGGATCGGATGGATTGCAAGGGTACCAGCTTGAACCAGACGGTAGCGATGTAGCTGAAGAGCGAGCAGGCGGTCATGTGGCACATTGTGAGAAAGATTGGATACTTGAAGCCATAGTTGCTCAAAAGATACTTGTTGAGGAGGAGGACGCCGATGTTGGAAGCGTACCATGACGACACGAGCCCGCTCGTGAACAGACGGCTCGAAGCCTTCATCGGAGGAGGAGGAGGAAGATCAAGAGCAAAATCGAAACGCGATCGGGCGCTTCCTTCTCCCCCCTCTCCTCAGCGGGAATGCGTCTTCTTTCTTGCGCTGGCGTCCCTCCCAGATGCAGATCTGGAAGAATTAGGGTTGGGATTTGGGGGGCATTGCGGATCTGAGCTGCGGAGATGTCATATGATTAGGGTTGGGTGATCGGAGAGCTAGGGTTTGGAAATCCGCGAGGTGGAAGAACAACGACTTTGTCTGCGGGAGTGATGGCAGAATGAGTTTCGCTGCTGTTTCCGTGGCGGAAAAACGAACCGCTGCAGATGCAAGTCACCGGCATGCTTGTCACTCTTTCGGAGGGAAGAGAGCCAAATGCTACGCTGCCCTGCCGCGCAACTTCATACTCGGCCGCTTCCAATCGGATCCAATCACTGTCGTAAGATGGCAATAACAGTGGAATTAAAGAAACTTGTCTTGAATGTTTCTGAAGCAGGAAGAGTTCTGCATCGAGTTTTGACACGCCTCCCTGGCACGTGCGTAAGACATACGGAATGTGATGTGGGGCCCGCTCTGAAGTTGAATTTCTCTGCCGGCTTTCGGGGGCGAGGTCGCATGGAACACGACGGCGGAAGGGTGCGAGAGATACAAGCTTTATTTTTATTTGTTTATTTATTTATCAATCGTTTTGATTCCACGCGTCTTTTGTACACCCGTTCTCAAGAGTTTGTTTTTCATTTATATTTTTTAAACAAAGATTGCGGGATCCAAAATTCTATTCCAACTGTGACCTCCGCATTGGCTGCATCTGATTTGAGTTGACAACGTATTTAACTCTACAAATAAAAAAATTCCAGCCAATTGGGAAATTTGAAATTTATTTGGGCTATTGCTTTGCTCATAATTCAAACCATTTGAAAATTCTCTTTGAAATCATTTTAAGTAAATTATTATTATATAATTTTATATTAAACTCAAGTGAAACTCAAGGTTTTTTTTTAAATTTTGATTATTATTCTATGTATAAATCAATTTATATTGCCTTTTCCATGGCAATCTTCTTTAATTGTTTCATACAACAACACAAACATCCATACTTTTTTTTACAGAACACAAACGTGTCTACTTTAAGATAGCATTAAAAAAATATATATTAAAAACAAATTTCTAGTCATTCAAGTAATTTAATGAGATATATTGGGTGTGTTTTGCAAATTGAAAAAGTTGTCAAGTTAAAACTTTTTAATTTAAAACTTTTCACTTTCCACTCTCCGTAACTACTCTTTTTTAATTATTTTTTACATATATTTCTATACAACAACCTTACTTTTCAATCATTTCTACACAACTACCAATACGATTAACCTATTTATTTTAAATTTATTCTTTTTACTCCTCATCATTACTCCTACAATATCACATCATTTAATAATTTTTATTCTTCGAAAATTTTCGTCAAAAGTTTTATTAATTACCAAACATATTCATTATATAAAAATGGGCATACGGGTGGGAGTGATATGTAAGACCTAATATTTTGTCAAATCAATTAAATTTCTAAAAAAATTTAAGTCACCAGCTTATTTTAATTTTATTTTTAAATCGGGAGGTCATGCACAACAAAGTCTGTCAACTCCAATTTGTAATTCTTGTTCTGATATTAAAAAAATAAATAAAAATAAAAAAATTCAGGCTGCGTGGTGAGGGTAGCCTAGGTTTTCACTTTTCACCCGACCAAAGTAGTAACCCATGTCTGTCACCCCGTGGCGCACGTCCGGTTAAAATCCAAAGATGGAAGCTTTTTTACGCCGCACTTCACCTTGGATGGCTAACTCCAAGAGAAAGATATGAGGTAAACGTTTCTGTACAACTTTCAACTTAAACATCCCAATTTACACACATTTTAATTCACTTCCGTCCACTTGATGATCCATTTTTAATAAAGAGAATAAAGAAATTTATATCATAAGGCTAAAAAATGATTGAAAACAAACTAAATAAAAATAAAATAGATAAATAAACTCTTTATTAATTTAGATAATGCATTGATTGAAAGCATAATTAATGATCAGAACTAAAAACTTAAGCGATAATTTACTCACTATTTTTAACTTGTAACTACGGACCGAAAGAGAACAAAGAAATTTATGTCATAAAGCTGAAAAAAATTTGAAAACAAACTAAATAAAAATAAAACAGATAGATAAACTCTTTGTTCATTTATATGAATATGGTGCGTTGATTGAAAAAGAGGCAATAAAAACTTAAGAGATAGTTAATTAAATGTTATATCAGCTAAAACGAAGAAAAAGAGATTTTGGCCTTTCGTCTCTACTGCTAGGTCCGGTTCTGAAAAAGGCAATCAAAAGAAAATCATATTAACAGAAAAATGTGAATTTGGTGCAGACGGTTCCTTCCCACGAACCAACAAAAAATTGTAAGTTTCAAAGCACAGTTCTTGGGAATTAGAGGATGTCACGGACACGACGGCCCAGAAGACTTCTGTAATTAGGGGATTCGTTCACTCGCTTATGAAAAGGAATATCAAATCCGTGTGGAAGAAAGTGAGAGAGAGGAACAGTCGAACAGAGGGAGGAGGCTAGGCTTGCATGGTTGGTCAAAAGGACTGGTTTTTACGTTTATGATCCCCCGCATGTAGTGCTTACTCGCCTTCCATCAATGGTCTCCCACCAAACAGTTGACTCATGGCTACAAGTGGGCACTTTCTTGGTTTCTTTTTTCTCTTTATTAATGATTCATAGCTTGGTCCTCTCCATCGATGGCATCCTACCGAACGGTTTGCGCCAACGTTTGCCTTGCGTGGTCTGGTTCCTAGACAATTCGGAGAAAAAAGTGGAAAAATGATACTATGTAATAAGGACCGTGGTTGTATGCTCTTCGGAACATGCAGCCCTGCATGCTCTCGGGTGCATGCACCTACTTTTTTTTTATTTTTTTTTGAAATTTTTTTCATAAAATTGTTAGCCCAAGTGTATTTAATGTATGTATCATTTTTTACCATTTTTGGATATTTTTAGATATTTATTTTTAATTTTTGAAAATCAGTGGCGTTTTCGTAATTTAAAATT
>JAXCLR010000063.1:49647121-49660835 GCA_035584095.1 Annona squamosa | reverse complement strand
TTTTAAAAATTTATAAAACTATCAAGTATAAAAACAAATTTATATTAAATTTAACTATTATATACTTGAATCTATTACTAATCAGTCAAAGTAAAATATAAATAATTAAATAAAACATGAATATTAATATTGATTGAGGTTTTTCTTTTTCCTGTGAAATATGAGAAAACGGGTCAGCAAGTAGGTTCGCCCCAACCCTCCCTAACCTGCCCCACCATCCTTTTAAAAAAACCATAATCTGCCCCGACCCGTCTTTCTTTAAAAACGTCAAAAAACCGACCCGCCCCTCCCCGGTATTAAATAGGGTCAGGCAGTCATGGGTCGGCCCACCCCGATTTCCACCCCTAAATAGCAGCAGCACCGAGTGCTGACAGCCTTGTGTGTCGTGTAGATGCAGATCCATCCCACTCGAACGTGTGGTAAACCAAAAGCCCAAAGAAAGCAATCCGTATCTCTAGCTAATTAATGAGATGGTGGTCAGGACAAGTTAAAATATGCGAAAGATTGATTGAAAGAAGTATTAATTCAATGACAAGATGACCCAGCGACCTAATCCGAAAACAGCTAAGTCAGCCAGCGCTTTTTTTTTTTTCTTCTTCCTCCCTCCCCGGCAAAAATTGAAAAGCCTGTTGTAGTCAGGAAATGATCCGGCCTTGAGAAGATGAAAACACTAGATTTCTTAAATATACAACAAGCTTCACATTAGAGAAGCGCTATAGCAGTTGCCTTATCCAAGAAAATTTCTGCTCAGTTTTAGCACTGACGCAAGACTTTAGGGGCTTTCTTGGCCCCCCGTCTGCACACCTTTACTTGCCGCATCTGGTTCTGCATCCGGATCCAAATCTCCATCTACCTCTGCCTCTGCTTCTAACTGCCCAGTCTCTGTACCTCCATCTGTATCGGGGCTTGGCTTGTTGATTTCCTCTGGTGTTGGGTCCCTGCTTTGGGAGATGTTAACAGCGGCAGTATCAACATCCATTTGTGGGGCTGAATCATCTAGTTCAGCACCATTTCCACTGCCATCTGCCTCAGCTCCAGTGCTTGTAACCTGCTAATCTCGAAACCATGGAATGAAGGATATGAACCACTAAAACATTTAAAACATTGATACCCAAGACTAGCATCACAGTCCCTTCCCCAAATCCTTGCATAAAATTAGTATCAGAAGATAGAAGGATCCAGACAAAAAATTTAGGATAACTGTTAGATTGCATTCAAGAAAGAATCCTAACTAGACTAAACAAATCGAAGGTATACAAAAAAATCTAAGCGCACTGTTCTCCATGGAGAAAAGAGGACGCTTTTGCTCTGATGAACTGCATGATGTGGAACAGGAACCATCAATCATTTATGATTCCACTAGTCAGCATTTCTCACAAATGTACATCATGCGGGTTGGATGGAAGACAGCATAGACTTTCTGCCAGGGCAAACAAATGCCCTGGAACTTCCATGTAACCTTGTTATAACTATGTACAAAATGTAAGGCCCTTTAAGTACACTACAGGATCCTCCCCTCCCAAATTTTAAAGTCTAACTGCCGTAACAGTTGGTCAAATTGAAGTACTGGCTTTTGGAATCCCTGGCATGCTAAGTGTCCACAACGACCATGACTCTATTAGTTGTGTTTATGTGAAGCAATGTATCTTAAAACTGAGGCTTGTTTTCTGTGCCAAACAGACTGCAATGGAATCTGAATTTCACTCCTCAAAAAATGCAAATCTTTCGATCATTACTGCAGAACAGGCAATCTAGGAATGAAATTCTAACATTCTAGAGTTTTACAGGTTGTAATAATTTTGCGGGGCTGGAATCATTCTCAGAGCATGTACAAGATGTCTCTGAAAGGGTACTCTATGCCATTCAAGAGTGCCAAATGACACAGGTTATTTACAGTGCACATCATTTAACGTTCATGCATACAACATAACAGCAATCACCTAACTTTCAACTAAAGGCTAAATCCTGTAATGCCATCTTGCCAACATGAACCATACACTAAGTTCAAGCATTATGTCCTTTTTAAGTCTTTTCTTTTGGTACCTTTGCTATGTCGCTCGGAGCATCCCTATTGTTGTTAAAGTCTACCCACTCACTACAAAGAACACTAATTCTTTTTCCAATAATGACAATCAGAAGCCATACACTAAGTTCAAGCATTATGTCCTTTTTAAGTCTTTTCTTTTGGTACCTCTACTATGTCGTGGAGCATCCCTATTGTTGTTAAAGTCTACCCACTCACTAGAAAGAACACTAATTCTTTTTCCAATAATGACAATCAGAAGCCATACCATTTTTTTACCTCCAGAAGTTTCAAGTGACACTTTTGCTGTTGCATCGTAAAAGAAATTAATGAACAGTGCACTTTTAAGGGTAAAAAGACGTGCTTGTCTGATTGCATCAGGGCAAGGACAAAAGTTCACCTGACATTGCTACTAATTCCTATCATAGGTCTCAATGGCAGTTTCAAGCAAATGCTAGAGATGATCTGATTCAATGCTCGTCAAAGAAGGAAGAAATGTAGGAAGTTATTTGGAACTCACAGAAAAGGCAATTAGCAACATTTGTGGAGCAATATCAAAACTGTCCAGGTGTAAATAATAACGCAAAAGGGGTAAAATATAATTTTAAAAATATTTAAAAATTAATTTTTATAACTGTTTTAGTGGGAATTTGCAAAATCTGATTTGTACTAAATTAAACTACATAAAATAAGGTCTCTTTCCTCTCAAAAAAAAAAAAAAAAAAGGGACCTTTTGGAAAAATAAAAATAAATTGGAAAAAACTGTCTTCCAGGGGGTCAATGTGTAGCTTATATCAATCCATCTTGTGGGGCCCAAATTTTGAATTATACAAATCAGATTAACATTAAAATCTATGAGTTATTGTTAATATCTGTCTAAAATTAATTGCATAAAGTGGGCTCAAAAGGTACCTTTCATGTATAAGTTTCGTCGGTCAAGCAGTCCAGTTACATTTGAGATGGGTTTTGTCGCTGAACTTCTAAGGTTTATGTCTGAGTGTATATATGTCCATTTGGTATGAAATTTAATGGATGGGACTTAAGTTAATATTCTTTACAAGATGAATGGTTTAGATCATAAGAAAATAATATAGAAAGTTATTTAAAATTCTATATAAATGAACCTAGCAAAACCTGCATGGCAAATTGTGTATTTCACATTTGGTGATATTTCAAGTCCAGCTTAATCTAGGACTTTGCATGTGACATCCATACCTTGTAATGTCTCTATAAATAGGGTCATAAGCTAAGGGTTTTAGGCATAAATCATATAGAAGTTCAAGTGCCTGGTAAGGGTTCCAAGTAAGTTTTTAAATCAGATTTTGAGATAGGTGGAAATTGGTCTTCCTAAGTTAATTTATTTCATTTATGTATCTATGATGATGATGACTTTATGATTTGATAAATTAAGCACTGATGATGATAATTTATTAATCAATTAATCGAGTTTATTTTACAAGATTTATGAGCATGGTATGTGAATGAGCATGAGTTGCATGTGCAAAGGCGAACAGGATGCACCAATGAATTAAGAGCAGATGCAGTATGTAATGACAACGAAGCTGTGGATGACCAATTGCATGAGTGCACTAGTGCATGAGTGTGGAAGATCGGCCAAGGCTGAGCTATCTTATATTAGTTGCATTGCATGACCAGTACATGAATAGTTGACGTAACATGGTAAGCATGAAGAAATAGAAGAAAGATGAAGGATCCTCTCAAGAGGATAGGAAGCGAAAAAAGATATGAAATCGGAAGAATAGGGATTGGAAAATCATAAAAGAATTGTAGAAGAGCAATAAAAAATTTTAGGGAAACAAAGATCTCAATCAATTATCAAAATAATTCATCTTCTGTATGGCCAAAGTAACCTATTTATAAGGGGGGGGAAAAACTTAAGCAATAAGAAATACGAAAGGCTATACAGTAAGTAAACTTGCGAAGCAAGCAAGCTTGCCCAATAAGAAATAACTCAAATAGAAACAAACACACCAAAGCAATCTAAACCATCAATGAAACTAGAGCTATCAAATTCCTAAAATAACAAATTTCTAAATAAAATAAACTTTAAACTAATAAACCTTAACCCATTCTCCATCAATAGCTCTAAAGACTATTTTATTTTTTAGATGAAAAGTACAGTGGTTGTTTGCTGAGCAATGATATGAGATTTTGCTTGTAGATTAGACTTACTGGGCATTGAGCACACACTACCATATTTTCAGTTTTGCAAGTTTTCCAGTTAGAGAAAAAGTCAAATATCCAGTCAAAGTCATAATAGAACAGTCAAATAGCTTAGAGTTTTATTTTAATTTATCTTCATTTCAATTCATTTTTATTTTACACAATTGTAATCCAAAAAGTTCATTTGGTTAATAATACTTATTTTTATTTGAAAGTTATTTGGGTTTACCTATTGTGTTAAAGTATAATATCCCGTGGTAAAAAACTACGACCTCAGCTTGATCAGCATAGTGTTTGGTCCAACCCATTACACCAGATGACCAAAACTGCACCAAACATAGCAACCAAACCAAATCTGACTTCTTCTTCTTCTTCTTCTTTTGACAATAAATTCTGACTTCTTTTTGTATGGTTAGAAGTTGGGTCCTCTGGCACTCCTACATCCAGTGCCAAATAGCATTCACAATTGCCCTAAGGTCAAGAGCACTTCAAAATAACCAGGTTATTCCATCTAGAGCTTACAAATATGCGGTGCTTCACAAAGGTTTTTTTTTTTTTTTCCTCTCCCTAAAATAACAAATAAATCAATAAAAGAAATAATCAAACATCAGAACTACAGTACTGGTAGAGTACTTCAAAAGGAGAGACCTGAAACAATCCCATGCCAACCATTGCAAGCCATAGTACCATCAGGTAGCTCCTCTAATAGACTTTTAACAGCTACATGTGGTACCTTTTTTGAGGTAACAATCAAAAAGTGCACATCACCTTCAATTACCTGATTATCTTCAGCAATCGGAGCTGCCCCCTTAGCTTCCCCTTCCTTTCTGGCACGTTTAGACTTCTCGCTTGGCCTAGTGTGATATTTGGAACGGACTTCTGGTGGCAGAAGTTCTGGGGGAACAACTCCTTCGATGCCATGATCAGTAAACTGCATCAAAGACCTCCATAAGTTTTCCCACAACATAATCATAGACAGTATATTCTTAAAGGTTTGTTGAGTCATCACAGTATAGCATACTCTAGAAAATCCCTCCAAATCTTGCCGAGCTGAAAATCTGAGGCCTTTCCAGCAATAAACCTATAATTGACAAAGAACAATATAGTTGTATGGTTTAAGCATGATCGGCACAGAGCTTGCACAAAGGATCACAGGAAGTAAACTTTTAATAAGCTTTAGCAAGTGCAGTTAACATTAGACACTTCTGAATCAGGGTAGAACCCTTTTCTTGATGACACACATTCAGGCTAGCTGACTCATCCAGAGTTCTACCCATCACAGGTAAAAATGGAATATGGAAAATTGCCAGAACCCATGTTGAACTGTGGCACACTTCATAAGAGTGTAGACTCATTCACGAGACACTTTGTTTGTTGTGCCGATATGAGGCATGTTATGTATAGAGAGAGAATACAATGGGCTAACCAATTCAATGCTTGCCAATGACTCTGGGGATCAAACAAGCACCATACAATGCAAGTCACCAAAAAAATAGCAAAGGAATCAAAACAAGAAAAACACCTACACGATTGCTTTTGTGATGGTATTCAGCTTCTATTCCAGCTGACTCATCCATCTGAAATAATTCAGAAAAGGAATTTCTAAATAATGAACTCATCAAACATGGATTGACTCTTAGAAGTCATTAAAAAAAAATAAAATTGTCAATGAAGGTAGCATGACACAGAAAAGGGACTTCAATAACTTGCTCACATCCTCAGCAAGAGGTTTCCAATACTCCATCACAGAAGGAGTGCGAATACGTTGAGGATCAGTCAAAGCATTCTGGACATACAAAAAGATAAAAATATTAAGCAATCAATAAACAACAGTCTTTACAAAAATTAATAATAATAAACATCACTATGAGAAAATAAAGTCACATTTACAAGGATGCCTTGGAAAAAAGAAATTACACATTCTCAATGAACTGCGACTCCATAATTAAAGAAATAAATATATTGATTTTAGAAAACTGAACACTAAGCTGAACAAAATTATCAGAAACCATCTTGTAAACATCACTTTCATTGCTTATGTGAAGACATTTTTTTCAGATGTTCTATTGAAATTATAAACCATAGTAAAAGTATCATCGTAATGTAAAAAAATTAGCATTCAATTTTCAATGATCTGATTGAATCTTATAGAATCACGAAGGTGTATCCAAAATGGAAAGGTTTCATGCAAGTACATTGCTGGAATTGAATCTGGGCCCTGTTGTAAATAGCTTGCTTTTGGATTATGAATGGTTTATCACAAATAAATGCTTCAGGCTTTCTAGTAATTGACATGTACAAGTAATTCCCTTCATGCTTTCGCTCATAGAATTTCATCTTCCTGATCCTTTTGTTGATTCATTTTTTCTATTACCTTAGATCATGGAAATTAACTCTTTTTATCTTTAAAACCCGTCGAGTTTTACCTATTATTTTCAGATTGTAGCATCTAACGTCACATTCTTTCTTTAGGATGATAACAAACTTCAAAGTTCTATGAGGGCCACAATTTTCCCAGATTAAGAATCCAGTGGTAGGATGAAGTGGAGGATGAAGAAGAAAAAAGAAAGAATAAAAAATGCAGAGGATTGGCAAGTGTGTGCAACCACAGCAAGTTGGTGACAACATAAGTAAATCCATGCTTGCTGATTTTGAAACTGAAAAACTATATGAAGAACAATTGAATCGGATATCTCAGTATAACATACAGGATTCGAATCTGCCCACTTCCACAACTGAGAAAGCTCCTTGTTGCCCAGTCTCCACCTTGGCTTACTGTATGCAAAGAGTGGGGCATAATTTATTGTATAAAATCAACAGGCGCACCAAAGTAAGATGGGAAGTACCGAGTAGAAAAGAAGCAACAATTATTATATAATCGATAATTAGGCGAATCATAAACTAATTTAGCATATGTGCAACTTCATTCAAGTAAAGAAGCAAAAAGAAGGAAGGAATTTTCAAGTTTCAGATATCATGCGAGTAAGATGTGATTACCCACTGGATTATGGCTTATGGGGGAAAGAAGAAAGATTTAAAAAAAATTACAGGTATTATAGCTAATAATGAAATACAGAATATACAAACAAATGCATCAAATATACCAATTAAAACAGCTGTAAAGAAATCTAAAATACCTAGATTTCAGCAATTCCATTATCAAAATTGTGAATTTTTGTTGGGTAATAATCTATTATTAATATATTCTATTCTGATATAACTCTGCAAAATAAAGGGTACTAACCCCATGACTATAACAAACCCATGCTATAAATCATCACTTTAATTTACAGGAAAAAAAAAAAAAAAAAAGCACCTGTAGTAGTGTGGAAGTAGAAAACCAATTTAGTAACAGAAGTTGGAAATGAATACCCTTCATCCTTCTTTAAAACTTGGTAATGAAGAACCTTCTTCAACCCATAGTTTTGCCCTCTCTAGAAGGATTGGGACCACCCAGTGTTTTACTAGCAAAAGTTGGAAAAAAAGACTATACATTTTGAAAAGGAAATACCAGCAGTATTTAAGCAACTGATCAAAGAGAATGAGGCATATCAAGTAGACTGAGAAATAGATTTTAACTGGGTCTAAACAGCATATAAGACAAAGATGCAATCTCAAGATGCACAGACCAAATCTTCACACAGTGATTGTCAGACATGAAATTTAGACTCAATCGCTGCACAATTACCATCAAATGCGTTATATGTAGGAGCAAATGGTTCATAAAGACAGTAATCAATAAATGACAGCATACCGTTTTTTAGCCCTTTCTTGTCCCATTTTCCTCTCTGTAGGTTGCTTCTCAAATGCAGGACAGCCATCACGTTTCCACCAAACCTAAAAGATCAGACAATGCAAATTAAGCGTAGACCATTCTGTTCAGGACTTTTCACTAGCACAGCACTGTTAAACAAATTTGATCAAAAATGGTGGCAGCTCACCCAATTTTTTTCTCGTTCTAGTATATGCTCAATGCTATGAAGAAACTCCTTTCCCTTGGGGGGAACCATCTGAAGAAGCTTCTTTACTCGCTCCTCACAGGCCTTTATTTCTTCTTTCTGGAATGGAACAAAGTTAAGAATGAAGTTAGCCCCACATAAGAAAAACCTGAAACAGATATAACAAGTGGTGACAGAAGCATCTGCAACTATGCCCAGCTGAGCTTGCATTCCCATGCCAATACTAGTTGTTGACTGTTTGACATGCATAAATGCGTGAAACACAGAGATGTAGAGATTTGACATCACAGAATGACATGAGATTTGTAAAGTGCAAGTACCAGCAGAAAAAAAAAAAGAAGGTAAATATGAAAAAAAAAAAAAAAAAAAAAAAAAAGGAAAAATGATTTCTATTGCTGGGAATTTTGGTTGTTTGGATTCATCCAGTGAAAAAAAGGAGGCATCCGGCCACAGTGAGCACAAACGCTGATTAAGCATTACAAGAGACACACTGATATTTGCAGTCTTCTTTATGCATAGAAGTTCAATGAATATACAAATACATGATAAATAATCGACTTGTATTAGTCACATTAGTCATATAACAAATTCACAGTGTAGATCTACAGTACTAAACACCAACCATGCTTTCTGAAGGCCCATCTTTGTCATTTTTCCCAGGTGCCTACAAGAAGACACAAGAACTGACATCAATAATGGAAGCAACTCAGACTATAGTATAAATTAAAACATATAGGAATTCTAAGAGCGTAGGCAAGAATTTGAAGCAGAACATCCCAATGAATTGCACTGATTTTCATTAAACAAAATACAAAAGATGTGGAAGCCCTACATCAAAATAATGAAAAATTTTGAAATAACTAAGACATGATAGAGATGAAACAACTAGACATGAAACAAGATATAGAGTTGGAGTATAGCCAGCTATTAGTAAAAAGAAGCCATCAGCCTGGACTGGAAGTTCTGCTCTGAAGTAATGCTACAACAAGTTTTTTGATCATGTTAATTCCATAAAGCAGGAATTGGAACTGAACAACAACAGGTGTTCCATGAAAGGGCACTCAAGTGGTGTAAATATGGAATGAATATCCCATAACAATATCATCCATAATCTCTTTGCAAATCTACAACTTGATAATAGAATGAGTGCCAATGTGAGAAAATTAAGAAGTGGTCATCTTTTTCAGTTTGTGGCCTTGTATTCCTTGCTCCAGGCACAGGCATAAGGTGAACAATAATGATATTGGCCCACAATGTTCCTCATAGGGGAGCAGGTCACTGACTAACAGCTTCGCTAGCAAGCTGGAAAGACAAAAGCACCTTTGGTGGAGTCATAAGAATGATAAGAAAATACTTCCAAGGTGGTGAGCAGTCTACATTCAAAACATTGTGAATGAATTATCGCAGATAGAACATCGAAATAACAATCATTTTGCCACGTAAAAATATGCCCAATTTTTTAAGAGAGATCATTCTTACCAGCCTTTGTTGGAATTTGGAAATAACATGCTCTTGTAATGTAAAACTGGCATTAGAAAACAAAAAACTTGGCTCATTTAACACACACAGGTGGTACAGTGTCAATGGCAATTGGTAACAGCATAATCAACCCACCTCAGAACTAAAATTTTTCAGGTGCATATCATCTCAAACATATACAGATAACTAAGGCAGAGAACAAAATTGCAAATATTACCCCATTTCAAAAAAGAAAAGCCATTATATGAGAGATCAATGACATACCTTAAGGTAGTCAAACAATATAAGGCACTGAACAAGTACGTGGCGGCGAAAGCTTGGATCCTTCAGCTGTAGATGGCAGGAAAATTGTTCTCACCAAGCAATAACAGTGAATTTGATCATATTTTTCTAGCAAATATTTTGATTCCATGTACCTCTAATCCCATCAATTTACTGCTTGTCAAATACTTAATGTTGAATGCTTCTGCCTCTTCTTCCTCGAGATTGTTTGCATTCCCATCATCCTCGCTCAAAGGTTGAGCTTCAAATGTGTCCAATACAACCTAAACACTATTCAATTTAAATAAGAGTTGAAACAAGAATAGCTGCATAGCATAGACTAGAACAGATGGAACGGCTTCTGGTGGTAAAAACTGAGATTGAAGAAATAAATTTCAATGTTTAATACTGAAAAGAAGGTACCATGGAGTGTAACATGTAAACAATTATACCGCTAAGTTGGATGAAAATTTCTGCCACTTTGTAGGGGCAAGCGTTGTAGAAGCTGGGTTTGAGAAATGTTCCTGTAGACCTCATGAAACCAATTCACACGCATTAAAAAAAAATTCATGAAAAATGTACTTTCTTTAACAATGCATGAACATGTCATGATCGCTTTCAGTGCCCATGTTAGTGTAATTTTGGGCAATAATGAATCTTTATGCACGAAACGAGAATATAAATTTTTATAGCATTAATGATAACTTTTTCCTCTGAAGCTACAATGCATGAAATAAGTAAAAGACAGACCTGTAAACTCCAGAAAGTTCTGTAGAAATTGAAGTCAATAGAAATTCCTGGGTAAAAAAAGGAAAAATGACTGATGGTTATACAAGCATATAAAAGCAATTTCAGATCACGTAACTACAGAATTTAAGTAAAAGGAACAAATAATAAAATGCGCAAGGAAATGAACTAAAAAAGACACCCGAATACATACCATCAGGAGCCTCCTTCTCATACTTTGTCTCATTGGATGTGTTGAAGACTCCCTTTATGTTTACAGCTGCAAGCATTAAATGGCAAAGGAAAAAAAAAAAAAAAACTGAAAAAAGAAGTAATAAACCAAAGATGGCTCATAGAATAGTGACATAAATCACCATATATTTGAGTTAAATCATACCTGAACGTTCTGATAAAGGGAAAAAATGAGCTAGAAACATTATAATTCGTCCACAAAATACTACATCATTTGCCTGCACATGAGTATCACAGTTAGCAAATAACAGAGAAAGCAATAATCTCCAAATACTTCATTGAAAAATCAAGTTACATAAATTAGATGATCTTCCATCTTGCCACTAGTAAAAACTAAAATACAATGCCATCAAAAATACAAACCTTGATCATGTATTTGAAATCAGAAAATGGCAAAATCAAGAATAGAATTTACAAGGAGGTATGAACAGGAAAGAACCCACATAAACAGGGTCGTGTGCAAAAATTAGAGGTCAGAATGATTCGAATATTATTTGATTTATTGAGTCTTTTTTTTCTTCATTTCATCTGATATACATTAAGATTTAATTTTACACTATATGCTTCTCCATGTTTAGAGTCATTCATGAAGGGAATTGCTCAATGGATGCTGTCTCAACTCAACCCAATTGGACCAAAAAAGCTAATGCAATGCAAGTAAACTGCAACATAAAGAAAAAGTATACATCTGCACAGGTAAGCACCTTTGAAAGCCGGCGAAGAAGTTGATTGCATGTCCTCAACATCACAAGTTTCCCACGCCCAAACAATTCTGGCTGCAAAGAATCCAACCAGTTGCTTTAAGGCTAGAGTTTATAAAAACCATCAATGGTTCCAATTTTATTATGCGGATAGCTGTTGGCAACATCAGGAGTCTGTAACATAAATCCAATTTTCTTACCTTTCCCAAGATATCTTGTTTACTTTCTATATAACTGAAAACTTCTTCGCAATCCCTCATTGTAGACATTTCAGTCAAATCCTCAAGAAGCTGGAATATCATACCACCTTCAATATGGCCTCTTTCACAAAGATAGAGCACAATGTCTAACAGATAAAAGAATACAGTTATACAGAAAATCAGGAAACCATGAAAAGTGAGGGAAAGTAACAAATTTTGGCAGCTAATCTACATGGCAGTGATAGATGACTGCCATTTTATGCGGAGAAGGTCGAAGAAAATGTTGATGACAGAAATAAAAATACTCAAAGATTCACAATACAAACCAAGAAGTCGTGGTATTTGTCCCTGATTCTTGTCACCTTCAACAATTGACTTCCCATATTGCATAACTCGTTCTCCTGACTGAACTGCAGCTGACTGACAAGAAAGGGAAGAAAATAACTACATCTACTGATAAATGCAGAAACTTCAACTATGACAATAAATACGATAATAGAGATAACTAGCATGATGATACAAAGCAAAAAAGAAAAATAAAATATGCCGATCCATTTACATGGATTGTGGAGCACCTCATGATGAATAGTTTAAATTGCAACATCTACATTTATAGCAGTAAGAAGCTTCAATCAACCGAATGATGTTTTAACATTAAACTTGAAGCTTAGGTTGGTGTCCTGGCATGGTTATCCCAGGGGCATAAGAAGTCGTGCCCTTTTTCTGTGGCATGCTTAAGGAATGCAAAATGCTCAAGGAAATTCAGTCACTCCAGTTGTGTCACAGGCCAAGCAACAACCACAAAGCAACACTCTCTAAGATTTGAAGGAAGGAGAATCCTAAAATTGCTACGAAAAACAACACTCACAAGGACCACACACAAATTCTACAACCGAAAAACAATCACTAAGGGCCTTCTAAAAAGTGCACGCGTTTTCAAAAATAATAATAATAATAAATCCTTCATTGATGAATCAAACTGGATGAGTCAAACACTGCATGGAAACTCACAACTAGTTCCTGAAGAAATGTCCGGAGAGCATTTTCCAGAGACTGATTCTCATCCAGCACGAGCACCGTTTGCCTCTGCCAAGAAACACCAAAGCAAGCGTTTTCATAAAACTGAAATCAATGCAAAAGTGGGATTGGTAGCGCCAGGAATGGAAAGAAGCTTAAGACCTGAGGCTTAATGGCTTCTTGGACGGCCTGAAGAGCGAAACTTGATGGCGGCCCGTCTTGCAACAAAGCATTCCTAAACACTTCCTGCAACATTCATAACAATAAGAAAAACCATACGCGCATTCACTTGCTGTAATTCCGACTCATGCCCCTTCTCCCGATTGAAGAACGATCATAAATTTGGGATTTCTGGAACTAGAAGTGAAATAAGCAGCTATTTGCCATGAATTCTACTGAGAATAAGAAACATGTGAATCGAGAATAAGCCAGTACAAGAACTCGATCTCGTTCGGCGTGGCAGGAGATGGGAACGGGAGCTCGCTCCTTCACGTGCTGGTGGAGGAGAATTCGAAGGCCTGAGGGAGCTTCCGACATTGTAATTAGGGTTGTTTTGCTCTGTTCCCTGATTCTTTCGAAGGGGGAAGCGAGAGGAAGATGCACCAGTTTTCAGCGTACCGGCTCATCCCTACGCCTTAGCCCGTCTGGGGCTTCGGGTCGGGTGAGGTAAGACCCGGCTTGCTTTCACTGCTAGCACGGCTTTGCGGCTATGGCCCGCCGCTCCGGCACATGGATTACGAGTCGCGCGGCTGAAGACAATTCTTTTAGGGTGTGTTTCGGGGGGGAGCAATTCAGTGCACCCGGGTGCATTCAGCCTCAACGCACCCAGGTGCATTGCACCTATTTTTTTTTATTTTTTTTTGAAAATTTTTGTATACAATGGTTAATCTAGGTTTATTTAACATATGTATC
>JAXCLR010000063.1:49619724-49640252 GCA_035584095.1 Annona squamosa | reverse complement strand
AAAGGGGAAAAACCACGGGACCCAGTCCAGGTAAAACTTCCACTATAGAATAATGGGATTACAATGCAATGTCTTCTATAGTTAAAACTAGAGGATTTCATCATCACAATAAAGGATGGATTTCAACATAGAAATTAATTAAGGATGGATCTCACCAAATCTGAGATGACGGCAAAATTTTCTCTCTTGATGGCTGGAAGAGATGACTGCCGTAGAAGCCCTGAGCATGTGAGGATTGAATCCTCTTCCGTCCGTCGGAGCTGTTGCTGCTTCTCTGAAAACTGAGACGGAAAAAAAACACACACTGACGACGAATTTTCTCTACCGAGAGGAGAAGAGCCTTGTGATATGTATCTCTCTCTCTCTCTCTCACTCTATTATTCTTCTTTCGCACCGAAAAAAGGAACAAAGACAAAAGCGTAGGTATGCATTTTTCAAAGATGCCAAATGGGTGGTCCCCACCCACTTTGACTTCACGTGGGAAGAACCACCTAACAATCTCGAAGACCCTCGTTTTGGTCTTGAATTCACTCTATTGAGCCACCTTTACCCAACATGATTGCTTCCGATAAGTGAGAATTTATCATCTAAATTACTAAGGTTTTTTTTTTTCAATCTCATCTAAAATCATCATTGTCTCTTTTGGCAATCCCTTCTCTCCAACACCCTTAGCCATTTCCCATAGTGAGTTATTAGCGACTATGGTTTTGGACTTCGTAGGAGACCATGCCTTCACCTCTTCAATTCAAAGGGCCTCAATGCACTGTTCCTTCATCTACTTCTCGTGATTCCCTTTGAACTTCTCTAAAGCTTTGGCTAAAGTCTCTTACTCTTTCCCTTCTTGCCAATTCCAAAAGCCAAAAAATCTAGGTCGGTATTAAAGCTTTCAAAAAGTTGCAAAATCACTTTTATGGCGAAAAAAGGAAAAAAAAACTTATTACCTTTTATTAACCAACAACTCTTTTTCTCGTTGGCTCCTCCAACACCACAAGCTTGACCACTTTGCTAAGGGCAAGAGGTTGCTTGGATTAATCCCTGCACATCCTCTTTTGCAAACTTTGAATTTTGTTACCCATTATTTTGTGAGCGGGTATCTTTTCAAGACTATCTTTTCTCTACAGGTACCGTGTCATTGGCCCCTCAACTGCAAGCTTTTAAGGTAGAACCAACACCAGTTGTACTAGGCTATAGATTTTTCCTCTTGGCACTATAAGAAGAATCTCTCTTTCATCTTGAACCATTTCAAGCTCCACATTGAAGAAGCTTGTCATAGCTCTGAAGACCACCTCTAATCCTTTCGACGATGATGTGGCCTTGGAGGTATCAATCTCAAGTGGCATCCTGACCCCTGCTTCGACAACAAATTCGTTAACCCAAATGTCCCTCAACAGAATTCCTTTATGAAACTCTTTATAAAATGGTCATTACCATCTACACTACAATCAAAATGTTGTAACACAACATTGACGAATTAGCACTTAACCTGTCGAAAAATTAATCCCTTCTTGTTTTCATTCATGATGAGGATGGAAAAGAAGAAAAGCTACTATCTTCACTACCTTCCACATCAAGGCACGTCCTTACTTCTCAACAGACATTATAGATTAAGCTCCTTTTGTCCCTAACAACGATTCATAGGGATTGATTTGTAGAGGACAAGTGCTGCAGTGAGATCATCTTAGCTAAGGTTACTATGATGCCTCAATTCACAACCTTGAGTAATCCTAGCCTCACCACAAAGGCAAAGTCTCGGCACATAAGCTAATGCCATGATCGCACTTCGTATGTGGAACATGCATCGAACGACTCTAGCCATCGGCCTCGAATGTAGCCCTTGAGGAGGTCCAACAAACTGATGCCCTATTCATGTGGATTGACCTCAAAAGTGTTTGCATCATTCAAGTCACCGCACTTGGCCACCCTTCTAACACTGCTACGTCCACATTAACGACTTGCCTTCTTGATGTCCCAATTTTTTGATAAAACAGTCTAATTTATGATTTCATGGGATATTGTGATGAGATATTTCTCGAACTCCTTGACTAGAATGCACCTGATCTTAAGTAAGAGATCTAGACAAAAGGCTCTTGAAGACGAATAAAGAGTTTCACTTTTCTGACAACCATAGAATTTTGACTTATTTATCTCCCTTTCTTCGTAAATTCTTGACCATTTTTCCTAAGTCTTAATGGAGAACATTCATGTACTTTTTCTCAAATAATGAAATAATTTTCCTCATGGTTTTTTGAAAAAGCTTCATTCTCACTGAGTCCTTTCCCATATTTTAAAAAAAATCCTTCCCACATGTTATTCAGCATCAATCTGCTTCGCAGTTGTCGACGCCCGACCTGCACTATATCAATTACTATATTTTTTAAAATTAAATTAAATTATTTTGGGCAAATTCCTAATATACCCATGAATTTTAACCCTAATTCCACCACCCATGAATTTTTATCTTAATTCCACTTATACCCACGCCGTTAGAGATTCGTTAAATGAACTGTTAGAATCCCGTAAAATGATGAATATACCCAAGCTCTAATATAATTTAAGATTATTTTGCTTAAAGTTAAAAATTCATATTTAAATAAGACACCTGAAAACCTATTTTTTAAATTTTTTTTATTTTTTCATGGGTAAGTAAATCTAGGTGTATTAAATCTATAAATCAAGTTTTACCATTTTTAGATATTTTTAAGTATTTTTTTGGATTTTTAAACACAGTGGCATTTTCGTAATTTTTTGAGATCCAAAAATTAAGAAAATGCCACTGTGTTTAAAAATAAAAAAATACTTAAAAAATTCAAAAATGGTAAAACTTGGTTTATAGATTTAATACACCTAGATTTAATTATCCATGAAAAAATTCAAAAAAAATTTTAAAAAATAGGTTTTGAGGCCTCTTTAAATAATATATGATTTTATAGTTGTAGAATTATTAAAAATTCATTATAATATGATTTTTAGCTACAAAATAATATTTAGGGATGGACACATGTGTCATTTCAGGAAGAGTTAATAGCCTTTTTAATGAACTCCTACGATGTGGGTATAAATGGAATTATGATGAAAATTCATAAGTACGAAAAGAATTTTTGAAAATTTGTAGGTATAAGTAAAATTATGGGTAAAATTCATTGACACATAAAGAATTTACCCAACTATTTATTATCATCTTTGTTGACATAAGTTGCAAGTTATTATTTATTTACGTCGAATTTTAAATTCTTCACTCTTTTTTTTTTTTTTGATTGGTAAATTCTTCACTCTTGATCAAATGAAATACATGAATTTCAACTTATAATTGATTTATATAAATATGGTTGAGTTTAAGTTTTGCAACTAGAGTTAGGGTTTAAATTTTACAAATAGAATTAAGGTTAAAATTAGGGTTGAGACAAACCTAAGTTTCATAAACCCATCATGAGTTGCACACGTGCGCGCCTTTTCTTCCCCATCTTTTTGATATTTGCAAAATTGACCCATAATTGTGATATTCGCAAAATCTCTTATTTATTACGAGCTTTGTTTGCAAAAGCATCGGAATTTAGACTTGATTTTATGGTTCGATGTACCGCATGGATTTGCTTTTCTTTGTTTATTCGTTTTTTATTCAAGCTCGTTCCTGATAGATCTTGCTATCTTGCACAATCCCAGTCTTCCTGGATCGAACGCAGGGCTTTCGATATGATTTTTTGTGTCATCAAGCAATCAGGATATATATAAAGCAAGTTGTGGGCAACACTTGTTTCCTGGATTTTAAGTCCCAGCCTCCCAGGATATTAAAATTATTATATATAAATATATGTATGGGCTGCACTTGCATAAATACACGCATATTTTTTTTACAAAAGTATTGACGGGAACTGGAAGCAGCTAAACAAGATCTCTTGGATGCGCCTCAAGAGGAACAAAGTCATCAGACACCCGCTATCCCCAAACCAAAAATCTAGAGTAACCAGTGGTATAGCTAGCTTTTGGCCTCATTCCACGTGAAAGCTTGATTTCTGCAGGCAAAACGTGTATGAAATATCACATAAAAAATTTAGAGATGAGCAAGAGCCGAGCCTTCTTTGAAAAATCACAGGTTCTCGAATATAAAATCATTTATCAATGGGAGGAACTTACATTAATTATTTCCTCCGTTTCGACTTGCGGGAGGCTTCGGCCGAGCATCTGGAATCACACTTTCACGTTGAAGTGGGAAGCAGAATTTTTCACAAAAACTCAAGAAAGAAATAGAAAAAAGTTATGTTTTTCTTCTTTAACGGAAAGAATTTGTAAAATAAGCCCCATAACTGTTCATACTTGTGAATCAACAAATTCTTAAATATTTGCACAACGGACTCTTCAAGTTTCAGACTACTGCAAGATAGACTTTATTAATTGATATGTCTTAACTGAGAAACTTTCGGCGTTTAAAAATGCAAGGAATAGAGCAAAAAACTTAAGACTTCTGTTTTGTGGAAATTTTGAGGATTAAACTCAGAAGCTTTTTATATTTTGAATTTGGTACATTAACTATTAAGCTACACAGGCTGTATTAAAGTCTATCTTGCAATATTCTGAAACTTATACAGCAATTATGCAAATCAACAATTAGTACTCAGGGATACTTCTATAAAATCTTAAGTACTTTTATGAAACTTCTCTTCTATAGAATTCTTTTCAGTTTTAATATCTACATGGTTGGCAAAAAATTCGCTCTCTCTATTATATTTAGATTCATTTATAGTATTATAAAAAAATTTCATTTGTCTAATGTCACTGTGTATGAGTCTCATCTATAAATATATAAAATCAATATAATAAAATGATTTAATGTTAAATATCAAATTTTAAGTAGTATTTTTTAATATTTAAACTATCTAAAATACATTAATATGTAAGTAAATGATTCTATAAAGTATTATTATATTCTAATATATAAGCGAATAGATCTAAGCATTTTTCTTAATTTACACATAAATATACTTATTCTTAACACATCCGGCCTATGTACATATTGAACTTAATAAAACTTAGTTTCGTAGCTAAGCACATGATATTAAGTGCAATGAATGGATTTGATTTTACATCAATCATCAACATTTCAAAAATGACGAAAATTTCATAAAATTAATTCTATAAACCCAATTTCATAAAAGCATACTAGTTCACAATTATACCATGTTGTAAAGTTCATTTTACAAATACTCCTGCTCTAGTTCTATAACTATCAACTAAGGTTACTGTTTATTTAGTGCATAATAGGAAGTGATTTGTTGCACTTGGGTACACTTAGGCTCAGTGCACTTAGGTGCATATAGTCTTTTTTTATATTTTTTTAAAACTTATTTTACATTAGTATTAATTTAAGTATATTTAACATACGTATCAATTTTTACCATTTTTAAAATTTTTAGATATTTTTTGAATTTTTAAAAATCAGTGACATTTTAGATTAACATGTTGATTAATGAAAATTTTAAATTACTAAAAATGCTAATAATTTTTAAAAATTCAAAAAATATCTAAAAATCTTCAAAAATGATAATAATAAATACAAATGTTAAATATATTTAGATTAACAATTTTGTAAAAAAGATTTTCAAAAACTTTTAAAAAATGAGTATTTACACCTGCATATAATCAAGTTCTGTGTATAATAACAAGTTCATAGAAGGGGTAGGAGGGAGCCCAATTATATGCACCCGGGTGCACTTAAACTCGGTGCATCCAAATGCTAATACATTTTTTAAAAAAAAATTTACGCAAATGTTAATTTAAGTGTATTTAATATATGCATCAATTTTTACCTTTTTTGGAATTTTAAAAATCGGTAGCATTTTTAGTAATTTTATTATTAGTTGTGTAAAAAGTTTTCAAAAAAATTAAAAAATGAGTGAAATATAGCCGGGTGCAAATAAGTGGGCTATGAAGTTGGACTTGTAATAGTCACCTTCTTTACTTTTTCATGAAACTTTTAAGGCATTTACAGTATAGGGATGACTTCTACTGAATGTGGAGGTTGTCGTATGTCGGAAAGTAAAAACTTATGTTAAAAAGGAAAAATTTCTTGTGCTACCGCAAGATTTGACCATTATTTTCTTTATACCCAAGACATTTTAAATTTTTGACTCGCAATTCCTTATATCTACACTATTGCGCTCCATTAGTATTGCATCGACAAAGTTCAATTATCACGCATTAATTTTTTAGCTACTAAAATTGCCCAGATGGGCTGGTGGGAAAGGGAGAAGGAGATAATGGAGAAGGGAGTTGCCCGGATTTAGCGCCTCTATCAAATCGCCAATTTGGATCCATCCAATTTTCCAAAGGAACGTTGGCAAAAATTCTAATTAAGCTCTCCATCAGCCACCTATGATCTCCAATCAAATGCCACATCACTTACAGCCCCTGTCTCCTGTTTCATCCGCAACAAACAGTTAGGCGGCGATCACAATCTTTGCAGGCCAGGAGGGAGACTATAACAAAATATAAGATTGCGATCCCCTCTAATTCACAAGGATATCAAGCCCAGTAATGTGCTTCTCGGCTGTAATTTCTGGCCAAGATTATGGATTTTGGCCTGGCGAGGATAAATTCAGATCTTACGTGTCGACCTTGATGGAGATACCCACAAAGGGAAGAAGAGGAAGCTGCCACAGCACAAGCCAATGTGCCAAAATCCCCTGGTTTCCAAAGCCGACAAATTCGAGCAGGGGACAGAGATCATGTCTGGGCTCTTCATTCATGGCAGTTACGGAAAATCTTTAAGGAGATTTTTCTCGCTGGTCTACCGAAGGTGTGACTTGTTACCAGATCGTGTCGATCGACTTTAATGGCAATTGATATTAGAAGTTACGGAGTTCACTGGATTGAAGGACTGAATCCAACAAGCTTCACGAAGATATGTTTTTAGCGGCGCTGTACTTTCACCGGCAATGGTAAGCTCGAAGATGGGCTCGATCATGGAGTTTGATGGAAGCGGGAGAGGAACCGAGCTTCTGCCTCTAGCTTCATCGGTTTTCGTGGCTGATTCGGTCATTGGAGCTTGCCAAAATCATCAAAAGGTGATCGCCGGATTTTGAAAGGGCCCGACAATTGAGTCGCGGGACTCGGCTATTATTTCTGGTTTGTTTTCTTTCATGGCAGTGTCGCTCACAAAATCTTGCCGATAATGGAGGAAAACAGCTTCCGTTGTTCTGCCATGGCCGCAGGATTCATGCAAATGAATCAGTGTTGGATTTTTAAAATTTTGCAACCTTTCACCCAGCAGTGATGATGCTTCATCTTGGTTGATTTTTGTGATGTTTTAGTTGTTTGGATTCTTCATTATGGGATTTTAGCCATTTGGGTTCTTCATCTACGAATTCGATTGGAACGCTAGGTTGAAGAAGAAAAAAATGGGTTCCAACGACTCTAATGTCAGATTCCATGGTTGGGGTATCAGGTATGGCGCCTCTAGCTTCACTTAGGATGAGAATGACGGGTAGGCGGTAAAATCATCATTTCAACATGCAGAAGAGGCCATCTGTAACGGTATCGGTATATGTATCAAAAGAATATGTATCAAAAGAAGGGCTCTGGCATAATGCTAACGCGTGTACTTCACCCATTTTTTTTATTATTTTTTGAAAAAAATTTCACAGAAATGTTAATGTAAGTGTATTTAACATGTATATAAATTTTTATTATTTTTAGATATTTTTATATATTTATTTCGGATTTTTTTAAAATCAATGCTAAAAATGCTACTGATTTTAAAAAATTCAAAATAAATATATAAATTTTTTAAAAAATAGTAAAAATTTATACACATGTTAAATATACTTAGATTAACAAGTTCGTAAAAAATTTTAAAAAATAAAAATTAATAAATATATGCGTTCGGGAGCATTGAACTGGAGCCCATTAACAAAATTAGCAGTAAAACGTCTGTGGGTATATGGGAACTTAATTGAAATATAGCACATACAAGGGAATAATGATCGAATGTTGTGTGTGTGCGCGAGAATTTTCCTGATTAAAAATGAAAAAAATATGTAAAAAAAAATAAAAGTAAGTGATTTACGCATTGACGACGAGAACAATTAATTTTTTAGAACTGCGTAATTCTATCTCAACTCCATCCATTCCACATCCCGATCCATCCAATATTATTTTAACGATTTAGCAACTTTAATAATTGAAAAGCATATTCTCAACCAAATAGCATTATAGATGTATATTAAGCGTCTGTTTAGCAAAAATGAAAACTCAATTTTTTTTAATAAAATTTTTCAATACCAGGGATAGGGTGAAATGTTGTCATTTCACTTCATTCGGGCTACATGTCCGCACTTGTGTGTGTTGAAGCTTATGCGCAGAAACGTATATTAGGAATGCCAATGGGGGAGAAAAATCAGAAGAGAATGGGAACGCTAAAGGAACGAGCTTATTTCATTGTAAGCACTCTTTTTTAGTGGAGTTGTGCGCACTTAGCAGTTTGTCCATTTTCAGGTAAATTTGTTCGGTCAAAATTTTGACTTGCGGGCGCATTTACCAATGTTCCGCAGCTATAGAGGCAGTCTGTCAGTTTAGCTATAAATGACAGTTTTTTAAAGGCAAAAATTTGTCAACCGAGGGTGTGTTCGGCAATGAGGAAAAAATGTCAACTTAAAACTTTTCACTCTCTATAATTATTATATTTTTTAATCATTTTTTTACATTTTCCTATACAACTATCTTATTTTTCAATTATTTCTACACAACTACCCGTACAATTAACATATCTATTTTAACTTTATTATCTTTACTCCTCATCATTACCCCTATCATATCACATCATTTGACGACTTTTACTCTTTTAAATTTTTCATCAAAAGTTTTATCAATTCTCAAACACATCCCGAGTATTCAATTTTGCCAAAAGGACCCTAAGCCTCAAAGCATCTATTTCAGCGTAAGCTCTATTATTATATACTTATACGGAGCCACAAAGTTATCTTAAGGGAGGTTGATAATTTATAAATAGTCTCAACAGCTCTTGTCGGTGGCACAATAAAAAATAATAATAATAAAACCCCTGTCAGTGGCGCTTAATTAGAGACCAGTACCTTTCTTGCGCGTGCTTCGCAACATGCCTGGGGGTGGCAAGTATCTGTGCGTCTCAGGGCCCCTGTAGTCGATCTCATAGATTTCCTCCTCCGAATCACCACTGTCAACTTCTCCTGCCAGAATCCATCCCCAGCATTTCAGTCGTCAATCCACGGCACCCAAAAACAACGATCGAAAGAAGCGATTTAATTTTTTTCAAAAGACCCATGACGTGCGCGTATAGATGTTAGCACGACAATAATGGAAAATCACCAAGAAATTGTTGCAAAGTACAAACCATGAAATGCGGAAATGGGTTGCGTTGCTGAGAAGAGGAGGCAGAGCATGGCGACTGCAATGATGGTGGATCTGAGGTCCATGAATCGCTGTTCAGTTCCTCAGCTGATCGAGCGGCGTGCTTTTTATTTCAAGAACTGCGGATTATGATGAGCTTTTGGGCCTTATGATAGTCGCCATCGGAACAGCTGCGAGGAGATAGAAGGTTTGAAGCCACGAGGCACCTAACACAGGACATGTTATTTAAGATCTGAGGCCCCAGGACAAGGCCATGTGTGTATGATTGCTGATAATGCAGACATTAGCGAATGGACCGTCGCTTGTGGGCCTGTTCCAGCTACAAGGCCATTAGCGTGAGATGGTTTTGCTCCCTGTTCAGTCATGTGGGGCACTCCCAGCTGGTGCTCTGGGCAATATGTCATTCAAGTCGTTGGCTTCCGTTGGAAGAACCGGATGCTCGAATGGATTCCTTTTGTGATTTGTGTCAATTTCTATTAAGAAATCATACGGATTACAATGGAAGTACACGCAATAAAATAAGGCTAAATAACAACAATAAGATCATGTACATAGACACAAAGGTTCATGTGAAAATACTTTTCAACCAAGAAAGAAAAATTGCCAAAAAAAATAATGATCCACTATGAACAATATTTCACATATATTCTTTATATGTCTCCTACACATCCTAAATAAAAATACTGTGATAATTCTCTCTTTTACAACTTCACAGAAGATCTCTCGTCGTTGTACTAAATCTATAACTGATACTCTTATAAATAGGATTCTTATAAGTAAATATGCAAAACCATATGCAGAACATAAGATATAATTGTAACAATTTCTTTGTTTGTCTCTTGTTCTCTTCTATTTTCCTCTCCATGGGCTAATGTGTTGTGAATAAAGATGATAACTGTAGATGGTTGTTCGTGTCAAGGGATGGATGATGGATCGAAAGTCGTGCTAATATTTATCAATTTGGGTGATGGAATGGTAATGGAATGGTGATGGACTGGATGAATATGAAATCTTAGACTCTTACTTGTTCCTGAATTGGAAGTTGTTTTCACCTAAAATTTTCCCAATGTTTAGTAGAAAATTTTAAATTCGACCATGATGATTGTAGATGAGCTTATTTTATTAAGTTAATTTTAGACATTGTAGACAGCTCCAAGCACAATGATACTACACAAATAAAAGAATTTTTAAAAAAATATAAATAACACTAAATAAAATAAATAAAGCGAATTTCTCATTAATCATATTAAAAATAAAAAAAATTACATAGAAAAGGAATTTCATAAAAGCATTTCCGTGTAATAATTATCTTCTTTTGTTAATTATCCATGCTTTCCATCACCGTTAATATTTTCTCGTTCAAAAATTTTCAAAATCTTTTGACTCAATCACATTCATTATTTTAATTGGTCTATATTTTAGTATAAAACATGAGGTCACAATGAAGTTTTGTTGCATGTCTTGGATAAAAGTTTAGGATTTTTCCCAAATATGCTCGATGTATATTTGAACCTAATTTCAAATATACAAAAGTCTAATCCACTAACCATCTCTCTTTCCATCACCACTTCGAAAATCAGCTCTAATTTCATCCTTGCGATTTCCTCTTCATCTCCGTCCGGCGTCGGCAACTTCGAGGGGAATTTGCGCCATACCCCCTCTAAGTTTGCAAATTAGTATTTTAGACCACGACGTTTGCGTATTAGCATATTAGACCCTAATAAGTTTTATCATTTGCATTTTAAACCTTTCGCCCTAACATCGTCTGTCATGCGCCGTTTAATCGAGTGCAATGACTAAAATATCCCTCAATAAAACAAAATAACAACAGCTAGCCCATTCTCTTTAGAACGTGAGTTTGCTTTCTTCCCTTCCTCGGCTCCCAATAGCCTCTTCTTTTTACGCACTTCTCCGTCCAACCAACTGTGGCAATCTATTTCTTTGTGCCGACTTTATGAACTTCAAACTCTGTTAATGGGACCATCAAAATAAGATACAAAATGATAAAGCGAATCTCAACCCAACAAGTCAGACAATTCTATTTTTTTTTTTTAGAAAAAAATTCGACCACCAATTTTAGTCATACCAATAAAGAACCCAGCTTAAACTACACCATCGAATTTGAACTAACATCTAAAACAATGAGACAAGCAAGATGATGTTCAATTCTTATTTACCTGATGCCAAGTTGCAAACTGACTTACGTCTTTTGGAGATTGTCTTCCCCTGCTTCTTGACCTCCTTAGCCTTCTTCCAAAGCAGTGGCGCCCTTTCCCCAATCGAATCCACACCTCCTACATGCAGATCAATGAATGTTCCTTCCTCTCCCGCTCCACAACCAAGCTTCCCACAACAATATCGCAGGCGATGTCCCCGTTCATTCACCAGACGCAGATCCTATTGAAACCTCTCTCCCAATCACCACTCCTTCCTCCCACCACCACCTTTCATCTTCTTCTTCTTCTGCTGCATCTCTCTGCTATAGCTCAACATCTTCTGCCAGGAAAGGACCGAGACCTTCTCCTTCGCCGCCCAGCAGACGTTGAAGCCATCCAAATCCATCGAGAAAACCTCCTTTCGGTTCCAATAAAAAAACCCAACACCAGATTTCGCTTCGAAAGGATAATACGTGGCGCTCTGATCATCCTTGCTCCAATTCCCGACGTAGAAGCTCCCGTTCGCCCGTTCGATCTTGCCTTCTCCCTTGGGCAACCCATCCTCTCAAAACCCTTCGTAGTGATTGTCATTCACCCAAACCGTCAGTCCCTTGCCCGAAATTCTTCCCTTCTTTTCACTCCCCTTTGTACTCATTCATGTTCTTCCAAACGTACTTCCCATGTCCATCCTGCGCCCTGTGGCCCACTCCCCCTCTACATGCAGCCGTCCGTCTAGAGGTACTTTTTAGCATCGTGCGGGACACTGCCGACCCACTTGCCGGTGTAGAAATCACCGTTCAACAGCGTGCAATCATCCCCACGCGCATTGCATTTGCTACCAGCAGTGTGGCCATCTTCTTCGTCGTCATCTTCGCCGTCGGCGTGGTTTACTGCTGACATTAAGGAGAAGATGCCTATCACAAGTTTCTTTGCGGATTGGGTTATCCTGGGCGTTGATTCCTGAATTTTCAGACCTTGCTGCGGCGGGGGCTACATCATTGGATGATCATTGATGGTGTGGAGCAGTCGCAACTGGTGTGGGGTTTAGAAACGGAGGTGGAAGATGGCAGAGATATTAGAGAGGAAGGCTTCTTCTCTGACGTAGGAAGATTTCGTAATTCGTAGTCTTCTTCTATTTTTGTTTTTTGTTTCTTCAAGGAGGGGTTTTCATTTTTTGCGAGGATTATAATGGGAAAGCGAGAGGTGGCTACTACTGTTACTGCTCCCTCTCTCTCTAAGCTCTACTTTTCAACGTTTGTTTTTTTTTTGCAGAGAGAATGTGCTAGCTGCTATGATTTTGTTTTATTGATGGGTATTTTTATCATTGTACTTGACTAGACGGCGCATGCCGGTCGACGTTAGGGCGGAGGGTTTAAAATGCAAATGATGAAACTTATTAAGGTCTAATATGCTAATACGCAAACGTCGATGTCTAAAATGCTAATACGCAAACTTAGAGGGGGTATGGCGCAAATTCCGCGCAACTTCGACTGCTGTTTCTCCTCTCATTTTCCTTCCACCAAATTCCCCTCTTTCCACCAAAAACTAATCCGCTAGCCGCTCCTCTTTCCATCGCCGCTCTAGCATGATGTCGTTAGAAACCCAATTGCAGGCATGCCCATCCAATAGAGAGTTGCTGGAGAAGAGGAGATGAAGAAAGGGACACCATCGATTCGATGGTTAGGAAGATGAGATGGTGCACAGCCATGACAGCTGGATTGGAGATGCGGTTGATGCAGGTGGGTGGTTGGAATTTTCAATTACGGGTATGGCCAGTTCGGGAGAAGACAATCCTAGGATAAATTAAGGCAGCTAATTGCCGGTGAATTTTAATGGAGCTGGCCATTGGACGTGATGGAAATGGCATCTAACTCTAGAGGATTTAAAGGCTTTTGGATTTACAAAGAAAATTACACAATCTGGGGCTTATGCGGACCACTCGTTTAAATATAGTTTTAAAAAATTAAATAATTATCTAAATGCGACGAAATCTAAAATCTCTAAATTTCAATAACAGAAAAATTAGATAGAAAATCAACCGGCTGAAGTTCCGCAACAGAGGGAAGGAATAGATGATGGAAAGAAAATTAGAACATCCAGAAAATCCAGCAGACCCAACTGCTTGAATCTACTTTACGTCAAAGAAAAATAAAACTACAATGGCCAAGACAGATGTAGTTCCGAACTGTTGGCTGTTGTAGTTGAAAATTCCCAATAGCCCGCTCACCAAAACGACTCGATTACTTCCCACTATCAACCGGGCTGCTGAAATGAAATCAAGCGCAGAACTCTAGCACCTCTCCCAATCGCACGGCCATTTGCTTGATCAGGGGTATTTCAGTCATTTTTGAAAATTTAACAAGCTTTCACCGCACTGCGGGTAACGAATTTGGTGTATTTGCTATTACGTGCAAATATATTAATTATATTTTGAATTTTTGAAACGTTAGTGTTATATTTGGAATTAAGATTATACATAGTAGGTATATTTTTAAAAAAATCCTAAAGTTTATATGGGCAATAAAATAAAAAATTAATCACTCCTATAGTTCAAAACTATTAGCAATTATCTTAATTGGAATGTATAGATGGCTCACATCTGCATAATATATATATTCATCTACAAATTTAAAAAACGATTAGATGTATTTATAAATGTATTGGAATATAATAATATTTTATAACAAGCTTGCTTGAAACCCTATTTTTATATAATTTTCCTTCATTTTGATATCTCGATAGTTGATAAAAAATTTACTTCATCTATTAAATTTATCATTATTTGTATTATCACAAAAACTTTTTCACTTGTTTAGTATCACTCCATATGGATCTATAAATCTAAAAAATCAATGTAATAAAATAATTTAATATTAAAATATCAATTTTTAAATAATGTTTTTAACATCTAAATCATCTAAAATATCATATTATGTGAATAAGTGATTCTATAAATTAATATTATATTCTAATATATGTGTGAATGCATCTAAGCGTTTTTCATAAATTACAAATGAAAATATATAATTTTAAGCAAATGTGGCCTGCGCGCATAATTGATTTGGATAAAATTTGATTTTCTAACTAAACAAGTAATGTTAAATACGGTGATTGAGTTAAATTTTATATCAATTATAAATATCTCGAAGACTTAGAAGGTTACATGGAACCATTTCTATGTAATTCAATTACATAAAGGTGAACCTTATTTTATAAAATTATGTATTTATTTAGTAATAATGTTTTAAGTGATTCAAATACTATATAATTCTCCATGTAATATTTTAATCAAACAATTTTATTATGTTTATTTTGTTGTTGTCAAATGAGGCCTTTAATTTGATTGAAATTTGGTCTCTCAACTCTTCGTAAGTAAATACTAAAGGAAGACTCAATACTTATATAGCAGATGGATTGAATTGTTATTGTTGTTAAAATAAAGAATTCTAATAATCACCTAATGTTTTGTAACAAATGAAGCTCAATTACTTATCAGAAGAGGATTAATTACCTTACTTAGGTTAGCCTAAAAAATATATTTTTTAATATTTTTTTTCATTTTTTCTTTACAAACATATTAAACTAGATGTATTGAATTTATAAGTCAAGTTTTACCTTTTTGATATTTTAAAGTATTTTTTATAGATTTTTAAACACATGGCATTGTCATAATTTCGGAGGACCAAAAATTACAACAATGACACTATGTTCAAAAATAGAAAACTTAGCTTAGATATACAATAAACTCATCTTAACAAGTTTGTAAAAATAACTAAAAAAAATCTAAAAGTATTATTTTAGTTAGGACTAAGTAAAACCTTATTTAAGCCAGCCTAAGAGGATCAACCCACTTATTTATTTATCTTGAAAAGTTATTTGAGCTGGATACAGTGATTTTGAAGATTAACTCAAGACATCCCATCATCAAGGACCTTTGGTGTAGGAACGCTGGCCTAACCTTTTCTCCTTGGAGGGCTCTAACTTTATTTACAAAAGTTTTTTAGTGGTTACTTGACATGAACCCACTCATTAAGAATTTTAACTATTACATTTAAGTGATTTTAGTTATAGCTAGATGATGAGATTATATTTTATTCTTACCAATATTAGACCTAAAACAATGACAAATTCATATTCGAATTCGATTTTTTTCTATCATATAAACTACAAAGGCGTGAATGTCTTAGCAAGCCTATTAAGAAAAGTTACGCTAGTTGTGATAGTGATGGCGAAGGAGATGCTGTCCTATCCAGTTAAACAATTGTCAGCATCACGCAGCGCAATCCATTTTCATCTATTTATTTTTTTTAGAAAAAGGGTTCCACTGATTTCCACATGATTGCAAGATCCAATCAACATCGTTTTATACTCAGGGCCACAACAAGGAAGAAAATTTTTTAAAACTGCCACTTTTAAGAAACCAACAAATCAGTGTCTTCGTCAATCCTAACTATGGGTAGCAGATATAATGGCGCATAAGAACAACATGTCTTGCTTGTTTTCGTGACAAGGATTCTTTAGGGCCTTTTCTATATATGATCAGGAATTATGCATTTAATTGTTTATTTTATTTCTAAAAAATCTGATAAATTTAAAGGGCTACTAGCGAATGACATCCTCTGCTTTTTTGCAATTTACAAATTTTCGAAATGATCCATCATTTTCAAAATTTATTTACTGGAAACTCCTTATCGCTAACAAACAGCAATAACAGTGAACTTGGCATTTGGTTAAAAAAAAAATTATACTTTATCTTACACGCGAACTATTTAAGCATCAAAATTTTCTATTATCATATTTATATTTCAATAATTTTTTGTATTTTTATATAATTATCCAATTAATTTTATATTTTTTCTTTATTCTTAATCAATATGGAACAAGTAGTCATGAAAGCAAAGTAGCAAACTTCAAACTAATTTTAACCAATATTTGTAAGTAGTAACCGACTTTGGCTTTGTTTGGCTGCTCCAACTATAGCACAGAAACACATTTCACTGCTGCTTTTTATTTTTATTTTTTATAGTTGTCAGTTTTCGCTGCTGCTTTTTTAAATCTCATTTGGATGCATAAGTTTTTATGCATGAAATTAAACAAAAAAACAACCTATAAAAGTAATACCCAGGAGTCTAAGACTTTCGGCTCTTTAATAGCCCATAAAATTAAAAAACAATATTGCCACGGGGGGTTCAACCCTGAGTACGTGCGTTGGCTACTAAAGCAGCAGCACAGTTTTGAATCCCCGCCTATTCACGCAGGTGTTGCAGTTTTTCTAATAAGAAAGGTTTATAAATTCCTCATGTGTTGAGAGGTATTTACGGAAAATCTTTTCATTATGTGAAAGTATGATAGATATTTGATTATAATATTAGATGTCACAGTATATATACATATCAATCGAAAAAAATTAAAACATCGTATTAAATTATTCTCCTTACTTAAAGGGAGAAACTTTTGGCCTATTGCCCATAAAGGGAAATATTAACCTTATCTTATTACTAATGGGTCAGATGTTAGATATGAACCTACAAGAAAATTAAGATGATTTATTAAATCAATTAAATTTTTTTATTATATTAAATCCCCTAATTTTTTGAAGTTTGTATGATGCATTCGTAATTAAAATTAAGTGGAATTAGTACATTGTTTGGTTGTATCTAAGGTAAGTTACAAAATTCGATCAAAATAAACAGTCAAACATTTGACTGTGAAAATTTGAAAAACATTAAGATATATTTGAAACAGAGAAACAAAGAAATAATTGAGTGGAATTAATTGGTGGGCATGTGGAGGCAATTTGGTCATTCAAGTAATTTAGGGGACGTTTGGGAAGATAAAAGTTGAGGAAAATATGGTATTTGGTAGAAATAGAAAATGAAATTATTTGAAAATTGTGTAATTGATATGAAATGATAAGGGTAAAATTAAAATAAATAAGTTTGTTGTAAGGTAATTAATAGGAAAAACGATTAGAATATAGGGATAAAAATGAAAAAAATATGCAATTAATTAATTAAAGAGGTATCTTGAAATACGTGACTCCATTGTTTCCCTTACACACGTTTCCCATCGGATCGGTTGAAAGTGGGCTGCCAAATCTGAATACTACACTACCCAATCAGGTTAAGTTGCATCCGTTCTCGCGCCAAAGATCAACCCAAATGTCCCGTCCAATTTCGGATGGAGCGTCGAGTCGGGTTCTAAAGCAGCCCATGGGCAATGATTCGTGGGAGTCCTAACGTCCTGTGGAGACCAGGCAGTCACCTATCCCGACCGTAGTCCATCCTAGGACAGCCATGGATTTCTGCGACCGAGCAGGCGGCAGAGAGTTCGGCAAGGTGGCTGCCGTAAGCAAATTGGCCACTAGCTGCCAATCACAGAAAAGTGTCGGCTTCACCAGATAAGCGACGCATGACAGATTCTCGTCCACGCCGAGTGCGCGTTAAAATCATGAAAATCACGGCCTCCTGGCGCTGAGCTGCAGGACACTGCCAACGTGAAAGGCCGCTGCTTATAATCCTGTTGGCTCATCGTGCTGTGGACCCATCTCCAGTCTTCTACTCTTCTGCTTCGTGGACAGCAGCGTGTAGCCAAAACTCTAGTTGGGGTTATATCGAAATTTTGGTCCGGTTGACAACAATTTAAAAAACTGATTTCGCATTTTATTTTGTTTTATTTTTTCGCTTTTATCTCCACATTTTCATCATTTTTCACACGAGTACCATATTTGTTCTCATTTAACCCTTATTATATATCATCAATCTCTTACATTCTAAAAATATTCATTTTCCCACATTACCAAGTAAAATGACCATTTCAAACTCGATTGGTACAAAAAACATATTTTTTCATTCTGCAATTTTTTTTATAAATTTATTAATTTAAGGGGTTGTTTGGCATGAGATAAAAGTTTTTGACGTGTTTTCTGCCTTAAAACACATCAACCATCAATTTCCTCCATCGCTGGGGTGTGCATTAACTATCTGGTTGAGTATGGGCAGTCAAAATTGAGAAGGCATTGGATCCAGCGCGGTAGCACGCACCTATCTAGTTGAGTACGGGCGGTCAAAATTGAGAAGGCATTGAAGCCGCTGAAGCATGCTGCTGCGTCGCAAACAACGCCAAGATGACTGATTGAATAGACCAGTTTTTGCATTAAAGACCATCCCGTGAAAAGTTTTACAAAAAGAGGTGAGTTTTGCTCCTTGCCAAACAACCCCTAAGTTTATTTAATTTTATAAGCTAAGTTTTACCATTTTTGAAGGTTTATATATTTATTTTGAATTTTTAAATATAGAGACATTTTAGTGGTGCTTTAATAATTTAAAATAACTAAAATTCTTATGTATTTAAAAATCTAAAATAAATATATATACATATTCGAAAATAGTAAAATTTTTCATCAAAAAAGTAAAACTTGGTTTATAAATTAAATATACTTAAATTAATATCTTTATAAAAATGTTCTATACATAAAAATATATTATTTGGGCCGGTTTAAAATTATGAAATGTAAAATTTAGTGTATAAATTAAGGGCATGTTTGGCATTCTAGAAAAAATGGGTGACGGGTTTTCGCTGTTAAAAACTGTCTCATCAGCCCATCCACACTGCTATACACGACGATTAATGCGTCGTGTATGATAATAGCCAGCGAAATTATTTGCGCGCTGAGTTTCAATGAATGGCCAGCGGAGCTCATTTCGATGAATGGCCAGAGGACGACGGAAAGCTGCGACAATGGAAGTGGTGAAACGACGGGTTTTTCCTAGGGCGCCCTGCGAATGAAAAGTTTTATGCGATTAGACATATTTTTGTAAATACCAAACAGACCCTAAATATATTTAAATTAATACTTTTATTAAAATGTTCTATGCATACTGTCGCCGAACACCATTTAAATCAATGATGTAGTTTTTTAATGTAATAATCGATGTAGTTAGCAATACGTAAATATAAAGATATATGCTCATTTCTATATTTTTATATGATAAAAAAATTATATCTTACTAATTAATTTTTATTATTACATGAATATTTGAATTATATTTCACATCTTTTCACATAAACTATTTTCGACATTTAAGGTTTTTTTTTACTTGGAATCATTACCAATACATTTTACATTCATTTTCCTTTTCATTTTAAAAATGTCTTTTATTCTTACTTCACTTGTACATATTTTCAAACATACCCTAATTAATATTTTTGCAACTCTGCTATTTGAAACGTGCCTTTTTGAAGTTTTTATTTTGTTTTTACTTTGTAAATATCATTAACATCACTGTCAATTAGAAAATAGCCATTAAGTTAGGAAAGCATGAATTACTAAAATACTCAAGTATCAAGTCCGGTAGTGAGCGGGTGAAGATGTGAGGAAAATATTATTTTTGAAAAGTATAAGAGTGATATAATATAATAAAGGTAAAGTGAAAAATATTTATAATTGTTGTATGACAAAACGATTGAAGGATAGGAATTTAAATTAAAAAAAATAGGACGATTAGTTAAAATATTAAAGTATTTTTTTAAAGGGGCGTGGGAGAGAGAAGAGAATCTGCTTTACACGTATACTCTTACCAAACAGATTCTTAATAGTCAATTTTCACCTAGTCAGTTTAAATGGCAATATAACTTGTGCGAAGAATTAAGAAGTCCATCCAGCAATTAGTCTTTTATATTTGTAGACATTATTAATTAACTAGCTTTAAAATATTATTTATCTGATCGTCGTACTTATTTTTAATCATCACCTTAGGTCTTTTTATCCACGAAATATATTCATGTTATGGCTAATGCGATTCCACTCTCGATTCCTTTTATTCCTTTTAATAATTAGTCCTTTTATTTCCTCGCGCTCTTCTATTTTTATAGTTCAGAATCTGTTACTGGAATTTCAGCGGACCATACCTGCTTGGAGCGCATACAACTAACAAATCTACGTCCATACCGCTTCTCGCTCAAGCCCCGAGCAACCCCGCGATGAACTGCAAG
>JAXCLR010000063.1:49602069-49619624 GCA_035584095.1 Annona squamosa | reverse complement strand
AACTGCAAGCAACGTATGAGAAACGCCCGGACCGTTCCAGCAAGGGAACGGGATTCGCACCTTGGAGTGCAAGTCACGTGTCCGTCGTCGCGCCGTTAAGCCGGCCGACAGTCCGTTTTTTCGTCTCAGCTCAACGGCTGGAAGAAGGAATGGAGGCACATGGCGGGGCCGCGTCGATACTTTCCTTCTGTAGGGAGAGAAAGCGCGGGCCCCACCACGGGACGTTCTTTCTTCTCGGAAACCGAAATATTCGCCTCTGCTGCCCCGCTCTCTCAATCTCGCCGCCACGTTCTGAGCTACGGACGTCGAGCATCGCTTTGTGGGCCCCACTTCATCCACTACCGACAGACGTCAGCTTCCATGGCCCACCTACCCTCCTTGGATCAGCTCCCTCCTGCGCCGACCCAGTTTTCTAAGATAACTACTCCGGCCGCGCACGGCATCTGATACGCCGCCACGGAGCCATGATTTGGCATTCGCATTTCGGCGATTTCGCAGCGGAACATGCATACCAAGCGCATGTTAAAACGTGATCAGTCAAATTAGTTTCTCTTCGAAAACAATAATTATAAATTTTATTAATGAAAGCTGAGCCAAAAAGAAGCAAACTTCCTTGGATTCAATTGGGTGATGTTTGCGAACGTAGAACGTTAAAAAAATTTGTGGGAATCAGTAGAAGTAAAAAAAGCACACTTTAATAATTATGTGATTAATAGAAAATGATAAAAGTAAAGTTAGAATAAATAAATATGATATATGGTAGTTGGGAGGAAAAATAATTGAAATATAAAAATAAAAATAAAAAATATAATTATTATTTAATAAATGCTTGCCCTTGAAAAATGTGATCTCATTCCATCCTATAAATTCCCGTGACTAACAAATATCAAACATCACCTTAGTTATAATCTTGGTAATTACAAATAAGTTCTTAACTATAATCATATCTCTTAAAATTTAATTAAACTCTATTTTTAATAGTCAATCAAGGCAAGGCCATCCTGACATTCACCTTTCTTCAATGAATATGGAGAAAAACTTCTAGTTGGTTCTAAGGCGACACGCCAAGAAAGAAATACATATTAAGTATAATAATTTAAGAATTTATATACCCGTTGAATATAAATTCGTGTATACATGAAATCTAAAAATCAAATGTTCCAAATTAGCACAAATGAAATGCATTTAGCTATGACAAAATACTATTAAACATACATAGTGCAATAGTTTTATTGAAACAAATTAACAAGATGAAAATTTCATTTGCTACTTAAGTTAATATTTCAGTTAGAAAACAAATCTTCATTTTAAAAATTATAATATAATTAATACAAATAATTTGAGAATTTTGAAAAAGTAGAATAAGATTGAAAATTATGTTTGTAATTTTTAATAAATATATGAGAAGCAAGTCAAGATATAGTCAACTTACTCAAACATTATTTTCAAATTTAGATCAAAATTTTTTACATATCTAAAAAGATTAGTTCGATCTTACAAAAATGAGTCGATTCAAGGACGAATAACGAGTTGACCCATTACAATTCACAACCCTTCCTCCTTCCACATGAGCATCTAAGCTTTAGCACTTTAAAGGTAGAAATCATTTTTATTATACCATCTAGAGAATCAAACCCGACACTTCTAATGCATTCATTGACCAACAACCTATATTCCCAAAGCTCTGCTTGATCGAGTGCTAAAAATCATAAAAGTAGTGCAAAGCTCGTATAATTTTCATTTGACTTTATTCAGAGTGATATTTTTATAACTATTCATACCAACCTCTTAATTTGTACATATTTGCAGTTGCAGAAGAAACTTAACCTTTTTATCTTGGTTTTGGATTCAATGCACCTAGAGGTGCTAAGTTTTTTACACCTAGGTGCAAAATTTTATTTTTCTATTTTTTTAAAAAATCATTTAAAAAAATATTATCTAAGTGTGTTTAATGTATATATTAAGTTTTACCATATTTAAAGATTTGTATATATATATATATATATTTTCTTAGTCATTTAAAATATCTTAAATATCCTTATTTAAAAAAAAATACATATAAATTTTAAACAATAAAACTTAATATACATGTTAAATATATTTAGATTAATAGTTTTATAAAAATTTTAAAAAAAAGTTTTTACACCCATGTGCATTGAAGCTTAGTGCATCCAGGTGGACTTAACAAAGACCCTTTTACCTTTATGTATTCAACATTGTATTACTATTTCCATCCAAAGGTGACTAAAACATAATTCACAATCACCAATAATGGCACATCAAGATTTATTTAGCTTACTTCACATAACCAATAATGGCACATCAAGATTTATTTAGCTTACTTCACATATGTGGGAAACAATTGATGATGATGATGATAACGATTAGTGAAAAAAATTCAACTAAAATAAAAATTAAATCTAATCAAAGGAAGATCGTTTCTCACGATACTTTCTTTGTTACCCCATCACTGTTGTTATCCTTAATTACCTATGCCTATCCCGACATTGCAAAGCAGCTTGTACAACTGGTCATGTCTCGGTTACCCCGCACAGACTAAGCCCCTTCTTTTTCCATTTTCTTGTTTTCACTGTCTTTTGTCACCTGTCTGTCAATAGGCATTTTGGTCTTCATTACCCAAAAGGGCTTTTTTCCATGTATTTTCCGTGGTCCATTCTTAGTAAATAAGATCTTTCCTAGATTATTCATCCTTTAAAAAACACGAAAAAGGCCACTAATATCCAAGAAGAGCATAATCGCTGCTTTACACCAAATCATATCGTTTCCTACAAAAGGTTTTGAATTTTTAGCAACCAAAACTTTCGTTCAATAATTTAAAATAGTGATATAACAATGACTAAGAATATTTTTTTTTTGTAACTGAATAAGAATAAATTAGTTGTGAACAATTCATTCTTTTTACTTATGCGATCAGGTTTTTGTTTGATTGTGAAAGTATTACTACGGAGGGGGCTTGCTTCTATGTAACTACTTCAAATTTTAAGATTTTGATATTTAATGTAAAAATTTAATACATTCATTATATTTAACATCATTTGTTTAATTATGAGATCAATTTTCATTCAAATCTAATATGTGTATAGACCACATTTGTTCAAAAATAAGTACATTCATGTGTAAATTAAGGAAGATGCTTAAATTCATTCACATATGTATTGGAAAGTAATAATATTTTATAGAGTTATTTATCTACATAGTAATGATATTTTAGATAGTTTAGATGTTGAAAATATTACTTAAAAATTTAAATTTTAAATTAAATCATTTTATTATATTGATTTTACATATTTATAGATAAAACCCATGTTCAGTGATATCATACAAATCAAAGAATTTTCATGATAATGTTTCATCTAGATGTTAAAAATGGAAAAAATATATAAAAAGAGAATTTCATAGAAGCACCCTCCTATTACAAATAATAACTTTTTTTTTCCACACCAATTACCTACAAAAGAATGTTATTGTAAGGAGGGAAAATTTTCCTTGTACTTCATTGCTAATAACAAATGCTAAAAACCAATTTAATTACTTGCAGTGAACAAGAACATATATCGGAAACAGCGGTTGCAGATATGTATGCATGCCGCTGATTTTATTTTTATTTTTTTAAAAATGCATTGGTTGCTGTAGGCTGTAGCCAATCACTCGCAAGAGAATAAAGAGAAAAGGTGCATATGTCACCTGCACGCCAATTGGCCCTGCAACCGACCCTACGTTGTTCCCTGCCTTTTGGGGTCCACCAGGGCACCAGCTGACCAGCATGCATGGAAACGTCGCATTCGTAGGTGCGGTGGTGCGAGACACTTATATAGGCCAGTATTTAGCCAACACAGGACCGGTAGTTTATGTATTTCCAGTCTCTTTTTTGATTCTTTGACTGACAAACTTACATTTGACTGGTCAAAAATTTGGACGGATGTTATGATGGCTGTGCCACTTATGACAGGATCTTGCAAGATTTGCGTGAGCCAGAAATCTTCATGGTGATTAGTGACCAATTAATATATAAAGGTTAGAAGCTGCAGAACCTGGAGATAACTTGGTTATTAGTGGGACACGAGAGAGAGAGAGAGAGAGCAGTAGTTAACTCAGTTGCGAAATTGCATATGATGTAGATATGATTGTTATGTTTTCATCATATCAATGCGGATTATCAGTCATCTGTCTTTCAGTGTTTGGATGTCGAATTCAACAAGAATATAAACGAAATTAGAGAAGAGACTAAATTCCAATGAAACTGATTAAATATATGTACATAGTAACAAAAATTAAATTTATTGATAGTAATTAAAGTGTTGCATCGGTTTAATTAAAAAAAATTGAAGAATTTTTTTTTTTTATATTAGCCATGGTTCTGTGGTTTCTTGGAATTTTTTAGTTTCATATTTTACCAATCTAATTCATGACATTCAACTGATTCAATATATTTAAAGTTGTTTGTATAATTAGGCATGTAATCACCACTTTGACAAAAGCTTGGGTCACTAAGAAAATAAATATTTTTTATGGTTAAAATGTTTACTTCTAGATGATTCATTTGTGTAGCCCATCAAAATTAACAATTGCACTTTTAGTATGTGTTTCAAATCATAAAAGATTTTTGCATTGAGTCTGGATGAAAATGTAATAATGTGTATTGGAATGAGTAAAATTGTATTAAAATTTTTTAAAAAAAGCTGTCTCAAAAAGTAAAAAGCTATTTTAAAAATGATACTACAAATTCAATCCAAGAATCTTATAGGGTTTGAAACATGCCCTTAACTAGACAAATACTTGTAAAGACAAATAACGTGTTGGGTTTTATGGATTAAATTAAGAGATTTGCTCAACAAATGCGGTCAAAAGCAATTAATTTTTTGCTATAAAAAATATGATATCGGTTATATGTAATTAAATGGGTTCGGCTGCAAAAGTATTTGACAAAAAGTTGCCTCTCGTTTTTATATTCCATCCATTTCCCTAGCATTTTGCATTACAAGTTAGAGCTCCCAGCACAGTGACCTGAAGCTATAGACGCAAATGTTGAAGAAATTCCAACCTAATGTAAGCAAACCATGCTTTTGATTTTTGAACGCCTCCATTAATAATAAAATTAAAATACCGTTTGGGAGTTCTCTAGTGGGATGGCAGACCCACAAAAGAGCACTAATCATTAGATACTAGCGTTGGAATCTGTCGTTGGCCAAACAAGAACAAAAACAGAGACATTATCATGATCTTGAAAGCGGGCAGCACTTTCTTTTTCTTTTTTTTTTCAATACTTTTGAAGGGAGAAGGAAACTAGATGGCCCTTCTATGCATGTGCCCACTTACCATTTCCACAAAATTCTATCCCCTTCATTCTCTCCATACACACTAGTTAGCGGCTGATTTTAATGAAAATAAATAAGTTCCAATGGGGCCGAACTAAAAAAAAAAAATGTAAAATCTTAGAATCCAAAAAAAAAAAAGGTAAAACTCAACTGAGTAAATTAAACAGCAAAAGGATTTTATCCGGGAAAAGATTTCAGTTCAGGATCTTGTGTTTTTAGAATGTTATCAAGAGTTATAGAAAATGCCATAAAAAAAAAGAGTTATAGAAAATAAGGCATGAAAGCCTGTGCAGCCTCATGGAATACGTGGATACATCCAAAGACCTCTAATTAAGTTAGGATAAAAATTGTCAAGTTGACTAAAAATAATGTGAAATGGTAGGGATAATAATGAACCGTAAATAAAGTAAAATTAAAATAAATAGGTTAGTTGTATAGGTAGTTGTGTGGAAATGATTGAAAAGTAAGGTTGTTTGTATAACAAAATGTGCAAAAATAATTAAGAAATATGGTAACTATAGAGAGTGAAAAGTTTTAGATCGAAAAATTTTAATTGATATTTTTTTGTGTCCAACCAAACACTCATTTATCATCTAAATACAAGGTAAGTTCAAATGGACCTTACAGGCTAATTGTTTACGATATGTAATTTTCATTAACCACTTACTACAAATTCTTACCATTTTTTTTCTATATATATATATGTAATATACTTTTTCATTTCCAAATCAAGGGAAGATGTAAGTTATTAGATGATTCATAAAAAAAAAAAGTTATTGGATTGCTTTATTTGCTATTGAAACGTAACCATTAATTAAATGTCAAGTGTATATTTACGGGGGGTCTGATTATATACGTTATAATGTAATTTAAACTAAAACGAATCATTCATTTATTTTTAAGATTAATCATATTTTTTATTTTTCTTTATAAATATATTTTTTTAAGTATATTTAATTTATATACCAAAATTTGTCATTTTATAATACTTTTACATATTTATTTTAACCTTTTTAAAAATAAGTTTTTAAAGGCGTGAAAATGAATTAAATGCCCCTAAAATTGGTATTTTAAAACATTAAAAATAAATATGTTCTATTTTGGTATATGAATTAAATATACTTAGTAAAATATGTTTATGAATGAAAATTTTAAAAATACAATTAATTATAAAAATAATAAATAATATATTTTAACATAGAGTGTGTTTGTTTGGGGCCAAAATATGTCACCTAAAACTTTTCAACCCAAAACTTTTCACTCTCCATAATTACTTTATTTTTTAATTATTTTTTCACATTTTTCTATACAAACTACCCTACTTTTCATACAACTAACTTATCTATTTTAACTTTATTCTCTTTACTTCTTATCATTACCTCTATTATATCACATCATTTTCTATCGATTTGACAACTTCTACTCTAAAAACTTTTCATTAAAAGTTTTACCTCCAACCAAACACACCCTTAAAATACATCATAATGTATATAATCAGACTCCTGTATAGATAAGATATTTTTCAGTTTCAATATAATTTTTAATCTTCTAATATATAACAAATAATTTTTTTTCATTTCAAATATACTTCTTCCATTATAAATATTGAGCATGATTGTATATACTATAATGTATTTTAAGCTAAACACGGCATATATAAGTATGCTCCTATAAATATAATTTCTAATTTTCAAAAACACGATCTTCTTTCGTTCAAATGTATTTGTTCAAATCTCATTGTATTACATACAATTGAATGATCTGAACAGTCCATGAAAGAGGCAAAAAAACTACAGGGAGTGAATGGACGGCACAGATCTTACCTTCACATCAGCTCTGCTGTTTAACGAACTCTTGTATCTGGGTGCCTCGGTAGAGGAGTCCCTGTAGAAACCAGACAGAGATACGTCTTGAAAGCAACACACGATGAGACGATGCTGGCAAAGAGGGTTGCCGATTTCTCGGGGTTGTTTTTTTCCCTTCTTTCTTATTATTATTTCTTTAAAATTTAAATTTCTCGTGCATCACAATTGACAGCAGCCTGCAGTAGCCAGTGGGCCCCAAGAACACGTCTTGAGTCCGATCCGCATCAACCAGAATTTTCCATGCTTCCTCTGCCCTCTGCGTGCAAGCCAACATACATCGATCACAGTACGGAAAGCAATCATTACACTCACATACCCCTCTCTCCATCTTTGCCAGCTTGGTTTGTTTATATACATCGGATCAATCTCCATCGCCTCCATACCTTCATCCTTCATTCATCTCCACCGCAACCCCCTCCCTCCCTCCCTCCCTCCCTCTCTCTCTCGTGCATGGATGGAACCTTCAAATGCTCAATCCCAGGTGAGAAGGTCCATCTCCATCTCAGCTTCCTTCGCTTTCTTTTCATTGCGTTCATCATTGATATAGGAAGAAGGCTAGAGTATAATTTTATTTTTCCTCCCTTTCGTTTTTTCGGTTGGCTGGGATGAAATCAGATTACTCGAAGAGCTTTCTACGGTTTGCTTTTGTGGAGTTCTTTAAGAACACTTGGATTTTTAGTTCCAAGCCAGAAGGCAGCATTTTCACAGGTTTTAAGGCTTGTTTAGAACAATAGACGTGAACACTGAAAACCCTTTAGTTTCGTTTCTCTTTTTCTTTAATTTCTTCTTCTTCTTCTTTCTTTTTCTTTCCCCTTCTGCTTTCCAGTCGTTCGATTCATCGGGGACCCTTTGTATTATGAGCATGCCATCAAAGAAATTAATTGTATGGCACTGACCTTAGTGCTTCATGGAAAGTGAATATCAGTAATTTTTGCGGGGGCGTGGGGGTGGTGTGGGTTGGGTGGTTGTTATAATTGAATTTGCATCAGACCCAGATGTTGATTTCCTTTTACTTTACTCATTGTTTTCTTCCCGGAATTTTCCAAAAGCGACAAAAACCTTAGATTCGTCAATTAAAAATGAAAATGTCCATCCTTCAGAGGAAATCCAAACCGCCTTGTGATCTTCGCATTTTAAAATTGCTCATTTTTTCTCCAACACTTAATCCAGGCCATGTCTGCCCTGTCTCTGGAAGATGCGCTAGTGGGCACCAAGCCCCAGCAAGATAGGAAGCTGAGACCCCAGCCAGAACAATCTCTCAAATGCCCAAGATGCGATTCTACAAACACCAAGTTTTGCTACTACAACAACTACAGTCTCTCACAGCCGAGGTACTTCTGCAAGGCCTGTAGGAGGTATTGGACCAAAGGAGGCTCCTTGAGAAATGTTCCTGTTGGAGGAGGCTGCAGGAAAAACAAGAGGTCCTCTTCTTCCAAAAGGACACAAGACCAAGTTCTCACCACAGCCAACAACTCCAACCAACTCTTTCCTACTCTCCCATCCCTGTCCTATGACTCCAACGACCTGTCTCTTGCCTTTGCAAGGCTCCAAAAGCAGCCATCGAGGCAGTTGGGTATGGATGGCCTTGATAATTCCATTCTAGGGAACACCAACATCATGCATCCTGATATTCTAGGCCACCACAGTACCAACACCAATTCTGGCTTTCTTGACAATTTGAGGGGTGGCTTCCTCGATGTCCCTACTGCATTCAGCAATTTCTATTGTGGGTTTGGGAGTGGAAGCATGGAGGAGATGGAAAGTGATGTGGGTGTGGGTGAGATGCTGTTTCCCTTCGAGGACATGAGCTGTGCAAGTGCGACAACCACACCCACGACAGCGACAACGACTACCGTGGTGAAGCAAGAGCCATGCAAAGGCAGGGACGCCGAGGGCAGAATGGCTTGGGGCGTGCAGTGGCAGCTTGGAGGAGAAGGCAGCATGCTTGCTGCAGCTGATTCAGGAAGAGATCATTACTGGAGCGGGATTGGGTCTTCCTGGCATGGTCTTATGAACAGCCCGCTTGTGTAAAGCTCTGCTAGCTGTTGCATGCTTGGTCTCTTCACACATTGGGATACAATTCTGGCCTTTTTTTTTTTTTTTCTGTGTTTAAGAGACTGTCATTTCCCTTTCATCCATTGGGTTTTTAATTTCTCTGTATTGGGGGGTTGGAGGCTGACATATTTGTATACACTGATGGAAGTTTTTGAGATTTGTTTTCTAACTGAACGGGGAATGTGGAGGTTTGGATGAATGTATTGCTTTTCTATTTTAGGAAAGTGAGAAGTGTTTGTTCTTGGCTTCTTTCTTGGGTTTTGTAGCTGGGGAGGTTGTTAGGAGTTTCCAGGATTTTGTATGGCAGTGGAGGGTGTCATTCCCAACATATTCTTCATCATTATTACTACAGTTCACGCTCGCCGAGTCCGAGTATTACCACTCCTTGCCGCGGCGCATGCGCGTGCGTTAAGAAGCTGTGTTTCTTTGCTTATCACTCCCAACAAGAGGTGTAAATAGGCCTTTTTTTTCTTTTCCAATTGAACTTGATCAACGCAATTTGATTTATAATAGAGTCAGATTAAGTATTTTAGAAAAAAGTAAGTTATATAATCTAACTTGAACCACTACAATTTCAAAAGTGGATCGATGTGAGTTAGATAATCATTAACTTGACTCAACTTGATTTCATATATTAATATACAACATGATAAATTATTTAAAAAAAGTCCTACATTAGCACATAATAAATTAAAATTAATTAAAATTAATTATTTAAATAAGATTATTTAACAATTATATTATTATAAAAGTCAAAAATTGAAAATATTTGTATAAAAATATTAATTTTTATTCTTTCATATAAATTTATATCTTAAAATAGATTTAATTGAGTAAAATATTTTTAAATATTGTATATTTACTAACTCGAATGGAACTGATTTTTATAGAGTTAAAATAAGGTTAGGTTATACTTAAAAAAAAAAGGATTAGATTACTATATGAAAAATAAAGTTGAAAGTATGTTTGAGTTTAGATTTTACTAGCTGGTTAAGGTAATATCATCCTGAATCAAGTCATTTTGTGATTTACACCCTTACTTCCAACTCAAATGAACTAAAAGGTCAAAACCTCCCGACCCATTTTTTCTAATTAAAGTAAATACAATTCAACCTTTTGGGCCAATAAATGGCCTTTAAATTGATACGACTATCAATGAAAATTGGTAAATGGGCTGATTTCATCTCATAATGGTCTGCTAAAGAAACCTTTTTCTCCAGTAAATTAGTTCGCATTCTAGCTTAGTGCATATATCTTTCCGGCAGATGCAAATCATCTGGATGCAAGGATACTTGAAACCGCTGAATACCGAGGGCCATCGAAAGCTTCACACCGCAATGTATAAGAAACATAATCTCCAAAGGATATCAAGCGCCAGTTCTGAGAAAATATGAAATGTCGGGAAAGCATAATTTAAGGATGATAGGCGGAGTGTATGATTGACAGGCGACGGATTTCACATGTTTTATAGAATGACGAAATCGAAGTTGGATTCGAGTTGTAGGCGTGGCCGGCAAGTAGTTTTTTCATGGTCCTGGATTTCCATGTATGAACAGGCATCTTTGTCGGCTTTTGCATCATGTGGTGGACATGCCTGAATAGGCCTTTGCCTGGGAACACGGATTTAGCCTTGATCCTAGTCCAACTCAACGTCTTTAAAAACCACATTAAAAGAGACCTAATTAGGGTTCATTATCATTTGTCCGTACATAATTTCCACGGAAGTGTCCAGGTTTTTGCAAGAAATCCATTTTTTCTTCTTATAAACCTTGAACTTTCGCTTTTTCTCTCAAAATTCCGCATTTTTTTAAACATCTTTGTATACAAATTATTTTACTTGTTAATTATTTCTACACAATTATCTCTACAATTAACTTATTTATTTTAATTTTATTTTTTTATTCCTCATTATTACCCCTACTCTGTCACATCAATTTTTTTTATTTAAAAAATATTTACATAAAAAAATTTCGTCTAAAAATTTTGACACTTTTCAAACACATCCTTTGTATTAATACTTAATTTGAGCAAAATTGCTAACGTTTCATGACTTTTGATGAATTTGCATCCATACCTATATTGTTTGAAAAATTAGAAAAAAGTCACAAAATATAAAGGAAAATCATTTTTTTTAGAGATGATTAAATGCTCTTCTTTTTTCTTCTTCAACCATCGTAGTTGCTCTATGTTTCATCCAAGATTAGTTGTGATTGATGGGCAAAAAAAAAAAAAAGAAAAGAACACGATGACTTCAATTATATATTTTTGTTAGATTTTGCTTTAATACTTTTGATTACACTTACGATGGTTAATTATCCTCTAATGCAACAAAGCCGACTGCCAAAAACCCCAATTGTGCCTGTTGCAAAACTTGTCATATTCTTATTATGGATAAGAGAGCTTGTGATTTTGGAGTTCGCAGACCGATTCGAGCATCATATGGGGTCCTTAATAATATCTATATGAAAGGTCAAAAAACCTCAAATTCTGTTAAAATCCTTTAGAAACGTATGCCCAAACACCTCAAATTTGGAAGGAGATTCTTTGAAAGTTTTGTCCATAGGCTAGCTGTCCAAAAAGATTTTAATTTTTGTGTCATTTGTAAATTGTTCGTGGCCTGATGAGTTTCTTATATGATCTTGTTGCATGCTAAAATTGCATACGGAAAATCATTTTGTACAATTAATGGGTTGACAGCCTATTCGTTTTAATGTTATTATGTTGATAATTACGGAGTATTGTGGCGGAGAAATGGCTCTTAGCTGGATCGCGTAGTTTGTTCTTGCACGGTTTGTGAAGCTAGGATTAAAGACCAATGCTTACTCTTTGTTCCATTAAGCAACACTATTTCTCGGAGGTTGTTTGTCCTTTAAAAAGCTTTTAATCCTACTCACCTTTTGTGTTATGTTTTCAATTTTTCTAAAACTAGATAAGTACGTACATATGTGAACTTGTTAAGATTCATTCACCTTTTGTGATATGCTTTCAATTTTTAAACTATAAATACCGATGCAAAAACTTCTTAGCTAATTGGAAATAATTAGGGCCAAGAAACACGCGGAAAACAACGAGGAGTTCCTTTTACATGCACCCAACCACTCTTAGGGGGTGTTTGGCAATTGAAAAAAAATGTCATGTTAAAACTTTTCAATCTAAAACTTTTTAGTCTCCACAATTATCATATTTTTTAATTATTTTTTCACATTTTCTTATACAACTACCCTACTTTTCAATTATTTCTACACAACTATCCATACAACTAACCTATTTATTTTAACTTTATACTCTTTACTACTCATTATTACCCATATCATATTACATCATTTGACAACTTTTATTCTACAAAACTTTTAATCACAAGTTTTATTCATTAACAAACACACCCTGGTCAGGACATGACACACACGTAAACAGGCCGTAGTCCTTTTATCAGGAAAAAAAAAAAAAAAAAAAGGCCGTAGTCCGTAGTCCGTACATGATGTACCCTCACTCGCGGAGAGACTTTTAGGAAGCGATGATGGTGGATAAGATGGATGCGAGTAGATATCCGTCGACGTTTTCCATACTCACAATCTAAACCAAATCAAGACGGTTGATCTACTAGTTCATAAGAGAATATTATTATTATTATAACTACTAGTCTCGCTAAAATCACAATTTCGTTCCAACTGCATAATTTTAGATTTCAAAAAACAATAAATACAGCCCATTTGAAAGAGGCCTCCCAATTTTGACTCAATTAAGATTATCGCGTACACTGAGAGATTTAATCAAATTACCGTGTGCAATCCCTTCACCTCAACACATTGAAAGCTTCAGCTCTGACACCTCATTTTGAACCCACATTGGTTACTAAGTTAAAATCTTATCAACTCAAGTAGCATCATTTTATTTTATTAAAGTACCAATACTTATTTTAATTAAATTCTCATATAGGCATATTTAAAAATATTATCATCTTATATAAAATATGAAAATCAGATAATCCACTAACAGATGTATTAAAATATCATAATAAGTTAATAATTTTTTTTATCTATATGTAATGTTTTATATGGCATAGATGTTAAACTAGTGCAAATTTCAAAATTATGTACCTGTTTCAAAGATATTTTGTTTTATTTATCCAAAAAATAGTTTTGAAACAGGTGCATAAATTTAAAAATTACACTACGTCTCCTTTCATTATTATCAAATGGAACCATAAAATATTTAATTTGAATGAAATTTGTAATTAGGTAAATAAATAATAGGAAATGCAATGGGCAAATTGGATTTTAATTGAATCATCTTAATGGCCAAAATGGGTGAACCATAAAAACATTCAATGGGTTGAACCTATGCATAGAAGTATTTATTACATTTTATCTCAAAAAAACACCCTGCGCTCACAAAAAGCTATATTATGAGTTTAAATCTGCCCGGTAATTTATTTGGATCCAAATTATGAATCGAACCTATTCTCAAACAGGCTTTTATATGTCCTTTTAAAATTTTGTGGAATGGATGAAATCATGAAAGCACGAGTCGAAAGATTTAGATATACAAGGCAAGGCATGTTTGGAAAGTAATAAAATTTTTGATTAAAAAAAATTTTAGTGTAAAAGTTTTTAAAATGTAGGAGAGTGATATAATATTATAAGGATAATGATGAGGAATAGGGAAAATAAAATAAAAATAGGTAGATTAGATATATAAGTAGTTGTGCAGAAATAACTGAAAAACAAAATAGTTGTATACAAAGATGTAAATAAATAATTAAAAATAAAGTAGTAATAGAAAGTGTAATTTTAAATTTAAAAATTTTAGTTTGAAAAATTTTATATTTTAGCAAACACCCCATGGTGTGTGTAAGAAGTGGCAAAGCTTTTGAATTGGTGTAAAGTTTTTAAATTAGAAAAAAAAATGATGTAATATAATAGAAGTAATAATGAGAAATAAAAAAGATAAAATTAAAATAGATAAATTAGTTGTATTAACAGCTATGTAGAAATAATTGAAAAATATGTAGTTATATAAGGATATATAAAAAAATTAAAAATAAAATAATTATGGATATTGAAAAAGTTTGTTTACAGCAAAACACACCCGTAAGAAAATCTCTTAAATCACTCTATTCAACGCGTACTGTACTCACGATTTTTATTATTTTTTTAAATAAGTGCATTGTACTACAGTGATTGCCGTTGTAGTTTACGTGAAAATGTGGATGGGCTGTTAACTCGCAAGTTGGAATCCTTATCTCCACAATCGTAGCTACCAAATCTCCAAAGTTGAGATCTACTTAAATCAACACGTACACCGTTGTCACGGACTCATTACGACCTCTGAATCACTTTCGTTGAATAAATAGAACTGTAAATTTTTTAAAGTTATGGAAACAAAAGGTTAAATATATTACAAACGAAACTATCATTGTGCCTCAATGTAGGTAATTTAGTGCCCACTATTTTATTTTTATAAAAATAGTTGCCATTTATAGTGCGTTTATTCGAAAAAGTTCGGTTTGTTCATATTTTATACGGTATAAATCCGTCCAGAGCACAATCCAATAATATAACATAAAGGGTGTGTGAGTATTAATACTATTCCTGGCTAGTGCCAGCGGCGGCGGGAGCGTAGTTTGCATTACAATCCAAAGTAATAAGGGGGAAAAAAAAACGAAGAAGAAGAAGAAGAAGAAAACAGTAAAAATCCACGGTATCCTTGAGCGTCTCATAATACAATTCAAATTTCAATGACGGTAAGGCCTCCAGTAGCTGGGCTTTATTCTCTCACAAATAGTCTGAAATTCATAGAGTGGGCTTCGAAGCCACGAGCCAGAAAACAGATATGTTGACCCCGCATAGCACCGCGGGCCAAGTTATCCCGGAGATGTCAGGAACTGAAAAGATGCCTCCGGATCCACTTAGCTTTAGTATACTATGCGGGCCAAGTTGTCCCGTAAATATCAGGAACTGAGTAGATATATTCGAGTGCACTTAATTTCTATATACGTTGGTGCAAATATTTATTTTTTTTAATTTTTTTGGAATTTTTTTTACACAGCTATATTTAACAAGTGCATCATTTTTTATTATTTTTGAATATCCGAGTGTACTGAGCCTAACCGCGCTTGTACGAAATATCAGTTCCCCAGATATCCGCATGGGTTGAACAAAAATCCATGATCAGTAGGAACCTGGATTTTGAACAGCACAGGGCTCTTTCTAGAGCGCCTTTGAAATTGAAATTTTGTGACATGTAACTAAAGATCCGAACTATCTATTAGTCGTGTTTCTCATATTATAATCATTACAGAAAAAATAGAATATGTTGGATATGTGCATAGTCTGTTACGATTAGCATCCAGAAATAGAATTTAATAACGCCACCCGTGCTCATCCCGGGCTCACGCTCGTGCTGGTCAGAGTCCGTTTCTCACGGAAGCTTCTTTCTCCCTTTCATTCAGGGAGTCTCTGCCTCTTTTAACAGAATTCAAGCAGTGTTTCTCATTTATATTATGAGTGTGTTCGTAAATAAGGAAAAAAATGTTAAGTTAAAACTTTTTATTTTTATAATTATCCTATTTTGAATTATTTTTTATCTCTTCATGTTTCACTATCTTACTTTCTAATCATTTTTATACAATTACACATTCAACTAATTTATTTATTTTAACTTTATACTCTTTACTATTCATCATTATCCCCACTATATTATATCATTTTCTTCAAATTTAAATTTTTTTACACAAAAAACTTTTCATTTAAAAATTTTATCACTTTCAAAACACATCCAATGAGTGTTAACTTCTACTATTTTGTTAGAATTAATTAAGACAAAGTCAGAAAAATATACTTCTGGATAAGTTGTAAATAAGTACAAAGCCTATAAAAAATAAGTAACAATTAACAAGCCACTTATTTTTAAACTCAAATTATACATTGTGTTTAACAAAATAAAACATACATATAGTAAAAAAATTAAGATAGTAATGTTCATGGAAATAATATCAATTCAAAGATTAATTCTTTAATAAATTCAATTCTTAAAACTTATTTAGATGATTAAAATTTTATTTATATTGTGCTAAATTTTAAATAGAATGCAACTAATGATATTTTGAATAGTTGTACAATATCTTTTTTTTTTTTTCATATTACGCAGGAGACCAGACTTCCACAAAGTTGAAGCTCACATGTGGAGTGTTCAACTTACGTTGCAGACGATGCCTGGTTGGCAATGCAACGAATGATTTTTTTTTTTTTTTCTTGTCGATGGAAAATGCAACTAATGATTTAGATATTAAAAATGTATGATGTAATAGTTATCAAAAAAAAAGTATGATATAATATAATTTTTTAAAATGCTGTTCTCGTCTATCTGAACTTCCTTTGATTTAGTAATTCTTCATTTGTTGCTTTTGAAGTCGCTTAACATGAAATTTGTAAATATAACAAAAACTGATCTTGGCATAATTTTATATATTATTATGGTTTAGTTTTTAAATATGACCACAACATCTACTCATATTTACATATACGAGCAAACATTATAAAAATGTCAGGTTACATATTTTATCCTTAATTACAAACATAACAATGATGCCTTGTTGGACAGCGGTATTTTTTAAATGAAAATATTGCCCTTACCTTTTTTAGGAGGATTAGAACATAGGTATAAGAAAGGCCCGATTATATAAAATTAGTTATATATGCTTAAGTTACAATATTCATTATTTATTTTATTTTTGATTTTCCATCATAACTATATTTTTCTAAATGTATTTAATTCATATATTAAGTTTTGTCTTTTTATGATATCTTTACATATTTATTTTTATTTTTAAACATCATCAATTTCAAAATCATATAAGTCATTTTCACCTTAAAAAGCTTTATTTTTAAAAATAAAAAATGAATATGTAAAAATATTGTAAAGTAGGAAACTTAGTGTATAAATTAAATATGCTTAGAAAATATATTTATAAAGAAAATGTAATAGCCTTAAAAAATATAATAAATAAAATTTTCCGAGTATTCATGGAGAGTGTTGGCGGGCGGATGTTGGTGAGCAACAACACTCTCTTTTTAAAGAGCATAGAAGCCTCTAGAATAGGGGTGTAAATAGGGTTGGGTTCAACCCAAGCCCGCATCAACCCGAACCGATTTATACCATGGTTGGGTTGAGGTTTTAGAAATTTGGTTTTTAAAAAATGGGTTCAACCCGACCCGATTTTTAAAAAGGGTTGGGTTGGGTTAGGGGTCGGTCGACCCGACCCGACCCGATTTCATAAGATATGTATTTACATATATTT
>JAXCLR010000063.1:49578714-49596468 GCA_035584095.1 Annona squamosa | reverse complement strand
TGATTTCTGCATGATTTCTGCCATAATCTTAGGATTTCTGCCATAAACTGACAGCCCACAATCTCTGCCATTGATAAAAAAAACTGTTTCTCTCACATTCCTGAAAGATGAGCCCTCTACTGTTTAGTGTATGCTGAAAAACCTAGAGCAAAGTGTTAGCAACCTTCCCATAGGTGCACAGGTGATAGAAATCTATTCATATGACTGAGTTTTGTACAATACTTTAATAGATATGTGACTGCCATTGTAGTTGTCAGAGGCGCGAGGTACTCCAAGGTGCAAGGTGGTCCTAGGGCGTGCCTCAGAAACTTGGAGAAGCCTTTGTTGTACCAAGAACTTCCTTTGTCATTTCTAGTTGCTCCTAATGGTTTCGTATGCTTCTAGTGATCATATGAAAATGCTATCAGATTTCACTGTCGGAAGGAGATGATAAGCCTTTGATACGGACAAACTCTATCTCGACTCATTGAAGTTTTCCTGTTTCCAACCTGTGTGATAGGCCCTTGTGCCTATGGTGTTCTCTCTCACTCACTCTCTTAGGGTTGACTTGATTCTAATGAGAACTAGACAAATCTCCATGCCTATGACGCTTCCTCTATGAGTTTCTCCATGACTTTAAAATTTAGAAAAGCTCATTGGCTCTTAAACTCAAGCTATGAATAGGTTTTTGCTATCATTATAACCGTGTTTTTCAATTCAATAAAACAAAATCCTTAAAGCATACTTGTGCTAGTTGTCTGTCCTTAAAATTTAGAATGGTAATTTTTGTGCCACGCTTCTCTTAACTTGTCTTTGGGGGGGGCTTGAATGCACTAGTTATTCCCTTCTAGGATGTATTTTTTTTCTACTCAAGGGAAATATTAATGGACAAGGCACATTGTTGACCTAAGACAATAACAAAATTCTTCATTGATCTATTTAAGCAAGCCCTTCCTTAGGTATCTTCCAATATTAAATTTTTTGTCTATGTTTTATCACGAATTCACCAAATCCTAATAACAAATGAAGTTGAATTTAGAGGTTGGCTAGATTTCGTTCACTTTTGTAGTTGGATTTGGATTACCTAGTGAAGGTTTAGAACTCCAAACTATTCATGAAAACCATCCAGGTCGAATAAATGTGCAAATTTTTCTACAGAACTTCAGTTGATAATGTTGCAGATGCAATGAATGGTAGCATTGTAGCAATGTCAATCAACCTTTAGATTGGTAATTTATGACATAAAAATAGTCTGTAGATTATGGAAATTTTTGTTGAAATATGTGATGAGGTAACGTGATGGCTGCAGGTACTGCCCACTATTATTGTAGTAATAATGTAATTATTGGACAAATATAGTACTTGCATAGGCATTTTTATTTGGGGAATAATGATATAGCGTTGAACTTTATAGCTTAAAGCAAGGTTGAGTTTTTTCGGGGCCTAAACACTAGTTCATATGTTTTATATTAGCTTCATCACCGAATATTTTTGCATAAAGTTCGAATGTGGTATCAATTTGTTATTTGCATGGACTAAAATATAGATGTTTACCTATAGCTATTTACCTGGTAAGAATAATCTTGTTAGCCTGGGCTAAGCAAAAGTTTTGCTTAGCCCACATCAAGGAACTTATTTATAATACTTTTGTTAAAAATTTTCTTTATACACTTGTTTATATACGTGTATTTAACATATAAATTAAGTTTTACCATTTTTGAATATATGTAGATAATATATTTGAAATACATATATCTAAAAACAGTAAAACTTGATTTATACGTTAAATAGACTTAGATGAAGAAGTGTATGAAGAAAAAATTGCCAAAAAACGTTATAAATGAGTTTTTTGAGATAAACTAAGGAATGTATTTACTTATCCAGAGTTAACAGGATCATTCATTTGTATTGGTTCATGAAATCACATTCATGTATTTATATATATCTTACCTAGATGAAATTTGTGTGATATAATCTTGCTTTTGCCTCAAAATAACGGATTTGATGTGAAATTGTCGGATTTTTCAAGAGAATGAAGGGAGCAAACTTCCTGCTGCCGTGTATTGAAAATGTATTCATGCGGCGACTGCACAAAACTTCATGACCTGTGAATCTGGCAGACTACTTGTGTCTTTACAGGAGAACCTTCAATTTCTATAATCAGCTAGTATACAAATCACAGACATTTCCAAGTACATGAGGTCTTGCAATGGAAGTGAATTAGAAAGGTTTGAATTGAAATCCTCTGTTCATGTACGAATTAATTTCCCTACTACCATGACCTCTATTTGGGCGACCACAAAATGTCTATCTAGCTTTCTATTTTTTACTATTTTTAAGGCTCAGTACCGCCAAGTGAGACGGAAGAGCAAGATCGTCTTGCAAGGATGGGTAAAGGACTGCAAAGAAGAGACTAAGGGTGTGTTTGGGAATGAATAAAACTTTTGATGAAAAGTTTTAGAGAGTAAAAATTGTCAAATGATATGATATGATAGGGGTAATGATGAGAAGTAAAGATGATAAAGTTAAAATAAATAGGTTGATTATATGGGTAGTTGTGTAGAAATGATTGAAAAATAGGGTTGTTGTATGGAAAAATGTGAAAAAATAATTAAAAAATATGATAATTATAGAGAGTTAAAAGTTTTAGATTGAAAAATTTTAAGTTGACATGTTTTCCTCGTTGCCAAACACACCTTAAAACGCCAAGTCAAAAACAGAGGAGGAAAGAGAAGTAGAGCCAAGGGAACGATCAAGAGGAAGACAATTTGAAAGATGAATCTTCGGATGATTATTGATGATTTTGAAGGAAGCGATGAAGCGATCTTATTATTTTTTTATTTTTTTTATAAACTTGTTAGCCCAAGTTTATTTAACATATGTATATGCGCTCAGCAGCATGCAGCGCTGCATGCTCTTGGGAGCATACAACCAGAATCTCTTAAATTCACTGTTTTTTTTAAGATAATTTGAAATATATCTAAAACCTTTGCCCTTAATTACAAATATACCACCGACTTTCAAATCTTTCATGTATACCCATTATGTATACTTTTCATAACAAATATACCCAAAATCCTAATTGGTATGATAGTCGTCAATCTTAAGTGCAAATAGCAAAATTATCCCTATGATTTAGGGCTTGATTTTGAAGCTCTTAAACATTTGAAAGTGCTCAATATTCGCTCATTGAACTGTTTTCCAGTCTTCTTCTATCGTTTGTCTCCCTCAAATGCCTCTCCCTCCAACGCCGACCAAGCGGATGATGGTCGCTGGTCTAAATTAATGTTGATGGCGGCAAGAACAGATTTGTTGAGCTTGCTATTTGCTACAATTGGTCGAATCCACGGAAGATGCAACTTTAGAACATAACGCCAAACGGATTGGAATTTTAGAAGAAGAGCACAACAATAAGTAGCTTCGGCAGTCAAATTCTAATTTCAAGAATCCGCTGGAGTTGCCATAGCTACAGATTCGGGGCTTTCAAGAAGGCAACCATAGAGAGATGGGTTCGACGCAGATGAGCTGTGGTCGAAATCATGCTTGTGTTGTTCTTGGCATTAGATTGGGGAAATCATCCCCGCACTAGCCGTTGTTGGTTTAATGGAGAGCTCGTTGGTTTCAATGAAGGCAAGGCAGAGATGACACTTGTCGGTTCTAAGGAAGGGAGCGACGACATGTGTTTTATGGGTTGCACCAGCAACTGAACTCAACTACTTCATCTCCACCTTCTTCAACGATGATTGGAGGTGCAACAGCTCTTTCGGAGATCCAAAAATTCATCTGTTGTCTTTGCCTTTTTCTTCAATCTAATGGCGAGAACCATGAAATCTGGCATCGGCGACACCACCCATTGATAGCGAATCCGTGAAATTCGACTGATCCAGCACAACCCAAAGATTTCTAGATAGCAGCGACTGAGGCAGCAGCCAGCTTTGGCAAGCATCGGAACAACTAGAATCAGGTGGTCATCGATTATCGTGATCAGCGTGAGTTTCCATATCCATTGGATCTTGTAAGGGGCTGCCTAGAATCACACACCATTAAAATTAATGGAAGTTGTTGGAAAAATGGATTCAGCTTTCCTAATTGGAAGCTTTGAGTAACTCTGCAGCCTAGAATTTGCTGGCCTGGGTTGGTAATTTTAGTAGAGAAGATGGCCCTTTTGACTGCTACTTGCTGCTTTTGGATGATGGGCTGCACTTGATCATGGCTGCACTCATGATTATCGTAGATGCTAGCCAGGAGATGTTCTTTGTTTGCACTCATGGCCGTCGTGATTGCAAAACCAAGGGGATAGTCAATATAAGGGTAGTATGGATATTTAGAAATATTTTTCTTACCCATCCGACTCCGTTTTCTATTTAAGTAACCAATTTTGGCTATATTTGATATTAAGTATATAAATATAGTGCTTACATATGAAAGATTTCAAAATTAATAAGTATATTTATAAATTAAAGGTAAAGGTTGTGGATATATACGAAATTAACTTTTTTTTTCAAAAAAAAAAAAAACAAATTGGTATTTTTTTAATCAACTTTTTTGTGGGCATCCACATGGGCAAGACATCTGTAGTCTTGGATTGGAGGTGTTGGGCCGAGGGACAGTACCTGAGTAGTAAGCTAGATTGAGTAGTGACGCCATCGAGGGTTGGGCTCGCAATGAATCGAGCCATAAATTTTAATTCAAGATTTAACCTGATTTTCAATCGAAATCTGTACTTGGATTTCAACAAAAACCTTTGTCGTTATAGTTAAAATTAGGATCGATTTTACCAATGGAGCCAAAGGTAATTAAGTTCTCGAAAACAAAGATTAGTTCATTAGTTCAAATTAAAATTTTAATTTTAGAAATAAGATTAGGTTAGACTAGTCCAATGTAACAAACCTCGTCGGATTTCAACGAAAACCTTCATATTAAAATTAGGATTGGCTGTAGCCACAAAAAAAAAGGATCGACTTTATCATTAGAGCCAAAACTACTTAAGTTTTCAGAAATACAGATTAATTTAACTTTTAGAAATAATATTAGGTTAGAACTAGTCCAGTCCCACAAACCTCGATTTTGAATGAAAGCATCCCCAACACAATCAAGGTGTGTTTAGTCCGGTTTATCGTAAGTGGAAAGCGCTGAAGTATCCATTTTTTAATAATGTTTGCTGTGATTTATTCGTTGTGCTCAAAATTTTTGTTGGAAAAGTTGGAATAAGCCATAGAGACAAACTTCAAATTAGTGTTTATAGCGTAACGTGTAACTTTACTGACTTCACTGGGGGTCCAAACGCGCCCATACATTTGGGCAATTACTAGATGTGATTCGTGCACAATGTTCAGTATGATCCAATTGGATGGGATGGAAGTCATGAATATTGTGAGAAACGTAAGGTTGGATGAATGAAAAAAATGAGAAATTGTATTGAAATTTCATTCCCTTCCCATACTTTGAAGTTTGAACAGGCCCACATGGGAAGTATTACGTCTTTATCATCGGAACTTCTATTCCCCCAACGGCACTTTTGACACCTCCGACCCAAGTGACCGAGCATGTGGCGGTCTCTTTCATTTGACCGCGGGAGCCCAACCCGTGCCCCGTCATCCCTACCGGCACGTGCGTGCCGCTGGTTCGGCGGATACCTTTTCGCAAGTGCGACCAGCAGAGTCGCCCGGGGGCCGAGGCACAAGCCGTTCCGCGCTCCCTCAGTTGTGCGGGCGGCGACAGTGGGTGCGCGCGGTGCGCATTCGAAAGTGACGGACGGGAATTTTCCGCTTCCCATGGCAGTTGCGGGAGCCCGAAACTCCGTCTGGGGCTGTCACCCTTCATTCCTTCCAATCAAATAATTTTTTTTTTTCAAAAAAAGGGAAGAAGCCCACTCCTAACTCCAACGAACGCATCTCCTCTCTTCTCTTCAGATCTGAACTGCACTGTTCTCCCCCTCCTCCCTCTCATCCTCCCGTTGTGCTCTTCCGCAATTCGTCCCTCTCTTCGGCGGGAAGATGAAGATGCTGGAGAGATTGCCCCCCATGGATCTTCTCCGCTCCGAGAAGATGAGCTTCGTCCAGCTTATCATGCCCGTCGAGTCTGCCCACCGGGCGGTCTCCTACCTCGGTGAACTCGGCCTCCTCCAATTCAGAGATGTAAGATTCGCGGCTTTCTAGATCTCTTTCTTCCAGTCATTCATTTCAATTCTTTGCCTCCCTCTTTCTCCGCGCCTATGGAATTCGTTCATGAAAAAGAGACCTCTCAAGTTCTCGTGATTGGGACTTTTAGTTTGTTGTTTGCGTTTCGAGTTGAACGTCGTTGGATTTGCACTGATGCGGCGAGAGGAATTCTTGCTTGGTAGATCCGTTTGCGGATCACCGAAATAATAAAAGAAAATCCTGTTATTCATTGTCGTGAAGTCCGGCGACAATTTGATATGTCGTTGCCATGATCTTCAATGCCTGCTGTGTCAATTTTCCTTTCGGATCTGGTGCAGAGTTTCTTTCATCGCTCAGAGTGATTGTGATGGTTTGGCTGTCCGCGGATGCTTTTTGTTCATGGTAACGAATGTGGACTCTGGTAATGCAAATTTCTGCTACACAACGGTCGGCTGGCCTCTGTTCCCCCCTTCCCACCGTGTCTTGTTTCCTTCAATAAACAACAAAAATTAATTGATTTTAATGGCTGCTGAATTAGTGCTCAGTTCGCAACGTTTTGGTCGTTTGCATGGAGATCTGTGTGCACGTAGAGTGAGAGGGTGCATGAATGCAAACAAAGGCATCTTTACAATGATGGACTACAACGACACTGCAATTTGTGCATTGTTTGGCCCTTTTTCAATTTTATTTTAGTTAAGAGAAAGATCCGGAAGTGGATCCTCATTCTTTCACGTATAGATTCTAACACAAAAATGCAGTCCTTTATTCCTTTATTACTGTAGAGATGGTATTCTAATTTAGCTCTCAAAAGCAATATCTGAGTTATTTTTCAGTATATGTGTGAGGGTCGTGATTAGGAATTGCAGAACTGCTATTGAGCAGGTACAGACATTTCTTTTGTCCGAGTCTTAGATGATGAGAGAAGTACAAATAACGGAACTGATCCTGATGAGACACAGGGCATCAATTTGATTATGGTTGTTGGCTTGTATAATAGACCAACTGTACCAAAGCAAAGTAAGTCTTGAATGAATAGGAACAGGGGAAAGGCTGTTTGTAGATAATGGCAACCAACCTAGCATGGTTTCTATCTGTGCCTATGCTCCTGATAGACGATACACTACTTTAGTTTTTGTGCTGAAAACATTTTCATTGTGTTTCGCTGTGATAATTCAAATTTCAAACTGATCATTTTCATCATTATTGTATTTCATTATGCAATGCTTCCATTTCCTTTTGCTCTACAGTCAAAGCTATTGATACCATGATTCCTCAGCCAAATTCTTGTGGATGGAAAATTTGGTCATTCCGGTGACAAACAATTATGTTTACAAAGAAGAGAGAGTGGAAATTTTGGTCAGTCAGGTGACAAACAATTATGACTACAAAGAAGAGACAGAACTATGATACCTTTAGTATACAGCCAAGATCTTATTGCTGGTTCCTTCCACTGCATTGGCAATCCATTTGGGCTCTCTGTCAAACAGTTCAGACAAGCACAAACCTTATCTGTTCAAGCTCAAAAGTTAATGTTACTGCCTGAAGTTTCAGTGTGACGCTATGATAAAGCATTCTAACACCTTTTCCATAAGAAATGGTTGAACAAGTGTCTTATGTATGAACATCAAAGACCTGTGTGGCTATTGCTCAGTTATTTGGGTGGTTGGATGCTTGCCATTCCCTGTCCAATCAACTCACTGGTCCAGGACTGCAGACTCCAGACATCTGGTGGTTTTGCGATGAGAATAGGTGGGTGGAAAATCAAGAGTAAACTGGGAAGTAAAAAAATGGAACCATAGAAGAAATAAAATCTTAAGCTCGTGGGTCATTAACTTTTTCCCTGAAGAATGTATGGACTTATTTTTATGTTCTTGATGTTGCCATTGGTACATGAAAGTTTGTTCTATAAGGTCTTGCCAATTATTATATAATGTCTGGGCTCAGCAAAACTTTGAAATGCTTATATATTTCGTAGCATCACTTGGAATTGCTAATATGTTTCATGGCATCACTTGGAATAGCTAATCTATTTCATATTGTTGTTAGTATGAGCTTGTGTTGGCATGTTCTTTGTGTGGAGAAAGGGCCGTTATTTTTTATTTGACATAGTTCGAATTTAGAATCCCCTGAAACATATTTCCCATAAATTTTTGGCTTTTTGTAAAAGTTTCTTAAATGATCTTGACTCATTTACTCTTTCCTTGGATTTCAATCATTTGTGTTTAGTTTCTTATTCAGTGTCCTAATTGTAAATTTTCTTTTCAGTTGAATGCTGATAAAAGCCCCTTTCAACGGACATTTGTCAATCAGGTACAAAGTATTTTAGTGTTGGCTTAGTTCCACCAATAGTGGGCACGGTTGACTAGAATAGTTTCATCCGTAGCCATGTTCCTCATTTCTCCTTTTCTATGATATCACTTTGGTCCATAGTATGGTTTCTCTTCCATCTTTTTTTTTTTTTTTGGGTGGCATTTTTGGTTCTGCCATATCAACCATTCTCATGAGCACCCAACTTGATTGCTTCCTAGGGGAAAAACAAAAAAGCTTCAGTTACGTGCTAAAATGAGGGTCATTTACCTTTTCAGAACCAATTGTTGCAGGGTTAATAGTTTTCAGTGTTGCACAATATGTTTGCTGACAGCTAGTCTTCAGGTTAAACGATGTGCAGAAATGTCGCGGAAGCTAAGATTCTTCAAGGAGCAAATCAGTAAGGCTGGTTTATTATCTTCTGGTCGTCCAGCAGTGGGACCGAATATCGATTTAGAGGAGCTAGAGGTACGTATATATTCTTCTTCTTTTTTCCCCTTCTAGCAAAAAGTGAATGCTGTTGTTACATTTAAAAGACCAGTTAAGTTCAGAATTCCATTTCAGATTAATGTTGCAGTTGCTCTTGGTTTCAGGTACAACTTGCTGAGCATGAAACTGAACTTCTTGAAATGAACACAAATAGTGAGAAGCTAAGGCACGCGTACAATGAACTACTGGAATTCAAGCTAGTGTTGCTTAAGGTATTACCATGTCCTTCTGCACAAGTCCGCCTGAAGCATTCTTTGTTGAAATCTCACCAAGTTCTCATCTGGAATGTTCTAAATAGTTCCCATCAACAAAATTTGTTACATATTTATGGTGATTAATTTGGTCAAGGTATTAGAATAACAGTACAGAAAATGTAAATGGGTGCAAGTGATATTGATTACCCATGAATACAGATAGTCCTCTGAATATAGCTCTTAAACCAGATAGTCAGTTGCCCACAATATTGTCTTGCCTTTGCAATTAAAAATCACTGTAGCAGCTGCCATTTGCATTGCATCTCCCAGTTGGTGGATGCTAAATTTTTGTGCACGGTCCAAGTTCAAGCCTCAGAAATGTTTTACTGTTCTCAAGAGCAAAAAGGGGCCATCAGCACTCAATGCTGTTCTTTTCCATATAAACTTCTTTTAGAGAATTCTTCTTTCTGACAAGTCTGTGAGCAGGCTTGAAAAACGGTCCATGGATGCTGGCATCATAAATTATAGATTGCTCAGAAATATTATTCTGCTCACACTCTAGTATCCTTAGACTGGAAACTGTTCATTGCTTTTCTCTTAGTATTTCTTAGTAACGAATGGATAATAAGCATATTAGAATTTAAATAGACTAAGATGACTGTCAAGACCAAAAGACTGTCAGGGAATGCATTTACCTGCGCATCACCACTTCTGGGCCGCAAATTATGTTGAAGTGTGGAATCATCCATCAGCTAAATTGGCTGCAATAGCAGCTATTCTTCAGTTCTCTTTGGTTGTGTTCTGATTTTAACATCGGAATGTTTCTTATGAGTTCTGAGTCTCTTGCAAATCTTGTTGAGAACTGTAAATTATACACCATAACCACCTATTAATTATGTGTGCGTACCAATAATAAAAAAAAACTGTGTTTCCATGTATCCTGTTCCCCAACTTTTACATTATTACCTTTCGATGGGAGCATGAACCCAAGGAGTTTTTAGTGTATTTGACCATTTAAAATGTGGTTGTGCTGTTGTGCTTTCTACTTTTCATGAGGATATGCACTTTTTTTTTTTAATAGTTAAACATATATGCACTATTTTGAATTAAACCATTTCTGGCCGATGATGATACTTTCCTTATGTTCTGACATTTCCAATGCCTGTTTTGAGCTGCTTCTTCCATGGCCTTCTTATATTTTTGATTCCAGGCAGGTGGCTTCCTTGTTTCAGCTCAGAGCCATGCTGGTTCACAGGAGAGAGAATTGGATGAAAATTTGTATTACAAAGATTTTGATACAGAGGGATCATTAATGGAGCAGGTGCTTTTTCTTTTTGTTTCTGATTGGCTGCACTTATTATTTTATCATTGTGATTTCATCCATTAAAGTTTACAGCATCTTCCAGGAAATGCGGCATGAACCTACCAACAAAGCTGGCTTGAAATTTGTGAGTGGGATTATCTGTAAGTCAAAGGCTTTAAGGTTTGAAAGGATGCTTTACAGGGCTACAAGGGGCAATATGTTTTTCAATCAGGCCCCAGCCGGAGAACGTGTCATGGATCCTGTCTCTACTGAAATGGTTTGGATTCTCTGTTTTCATTCTTTTCTGTGTATGCTATTCTTTCTTCCTTTCAGTCACTATGGGTCTGGCATTGCCTCTTTTCATCTCTATAACTGAGGGTCTTTGATAGGAGGTTATATAAAAAAATGAGTTAAAATTTGCAGAAATTTTTTTTGAAAATGTGTGTGATGTGATATAATAAGGGCAATGGTAAGGAGTAAAGAGAATATAGATGAAATAGATAGGGAAGTTGTATGAAAAGATGATTGGAATGTAGAGGTAATAATAAAAAAATAGTCTAATTAGGTAGTTAAAATTCAAATTATATCAAAAGGCATATAGGATGAAGTGGAAATGTTCTTTCCCCTTTTACCAAAACCAGACCCTCAATTTACTTTACCTTTTATAGCAAATTTGCAGTGAGTAACTTTTCTTTCTGGTGCTTGTGTTTGAGAGGTTGCAGCACAAAATTTTTAGATAAATCCCCATGCATGCTAATGATTGATTTAATACATGGTTGCTTTGAGACATTCACAAACAGTTTAATGTTCCACCTATATTTCATGTGGGTTTGGAAATCCGTGCCCTTGAAGATGTGTACAAAATCAAAAGAACTTTCTGAGAAAATGAGGTAGTTCTGCCACCTGGGACTTCTACAAAGATCTTTCTGTTCTTCCTTGCATTTCATGACATCCATTTGTTTGGAAAGGTGGAGTGCAAAATGAATATGACCTTGTTAGAAAATGAGGCAGTTCTGCTACTTGGGAAGACTACTTTATTGAACCCTTGGCATGGATCTGAGAGTCCAGCATATGTGACTCATTTATGGGTGAAATCAGTGCTATAGATTAATTTCATGTACATCTTTTCGCTTGGTCACCCAAAAATTGTAGATGCATATATGTGACATATTGTCCTATATATCACTAATCTGGTGAACCTAGAAAGCTTTGTTATTTCAATTGAGCTTATAGAGTTTGAACTCTACATACTAGAATTTGAGATTTTTTAAAAGATGTCTAATGATGTAAGCAACAAATACTAATAATAAATATTTGACGGAAGCTTGAACATCATTTCTGTATGGAAGGAGATAACAATACATGGACCCAACATTATTTCAGATATCCTAAAAATAAGTCCCTTCCTAGGTCCTCTCTCCCTTCCATCCCCAATACGCATGACGAAAATTTCTTATGAAAAGATTAAAAAAAATGCAAACAATGTCTTTGGTCAAAGTGAAAAATCCTGTATTGCCTTACTCAGAATTTTCAACACAAGTGCCCTTGGTAAGCTAAGTCTTTAGGTCTAACTTCAAGAACTGGTTGGATTTATGTAGCAACAATCAGGTTGCACTACCTTTCTTCTGCCAATTGTCAAAATGTGAAATTCCACTATTTTAGAAGTTGAGAAAAAAGTATCTTTTCCAAGCACAAAGGTCAGTTGCTGATTTGGGTGTAACCTATAAGCTCGCACCTAGGTTGGTTTTACTAGAATATGATCATCGTGACTTCTCGTGGCAATAAAATTTCTAATTGCTTTACCAAGCAATAAAAAACTTCCAGATATTTTTAATTTGCTTTCCACTATTAAATACATATCGGAGTCTGGAGGTAGGGCTTGTAGAACAAATAAGCTCTTGAGACTGTCTAGGTTATTAACATTCCTTAGTTTTAATAGTCTACCAGCTTTAGAATTACCACTATCTAAGCTTTTGCATTTGGTACAGGTTGAAAAAACTGTTTTTGTAGTTCTCTTTTCTGGGGAGCAAGCTAAGTCAAAAATACTGAAAATATGTGAAGCTTTTGGTGCAAATTGCTACCCAGTTCCTGAGGCTGCTGATAAGCAGAGGCAGATAACTGGAGAGGTATGGGTGCTTAAGTTAGCTACTGTGTGTTTTGAAGTTATTTTTGGTGCAAGAAATTTTCTTTGTATATTGTTCTTCTCCTCCTCTTCTTGTTTGTAGTTGTAGTGTAGATTTTGCTTGTGGTGTTACTGGTTTATGAACTTTTGCCGAAATCTAAGTTACCTTTTACTATAGAAAAGTTCATACTTTTGGATTCTGAAAAGAGGCCATTCATATTTTTCATTTAGTTTTGCTTTTTTTTTTTCCCCCTTTCTTTCTTATTTTTGCGCCTAACATGTTGACGTCAAGTCATTGGGATGGAAATGTCTATAGATTGGGGGGAGGAAGACATATCTTGGCTATGAATGTGCCTGATCAATTGGATTTGTCACATCAACCACCATACTATGTATTTGGAGATATCTTACAGTCGGCATGTGAACTAAAGGCATTTTAAAAAAAAAATTTCCATTCTTGTCTGTCTTTTTCCTTTCTTCTGTGGGGACAAGCCATGTTTTACAAATAAAGAAGCAATTTGAAGCCTAATATCTGTGTCTATTTTTGAATTTTTAAAATTTTTCAAAATAATTTGGGGGCACATTCTAGATTGACAAGTGGTGGGAGAAGCGACATGGTGCAAGAATGAAAAATTCTTCAACAACTTCTGAAACAAAACTAGGTGGAGAACCCTACCTAGAATGTCAAATGCATAACTAGGTGTAGTAGTTATGTTCTAGTTTTACTTAGTAGGACCACAAGCAAAGCTAAAAAAAAAAAACACGTGGACCTGGGCATAGCTCAGTTGGTTTCACATCCTAGTGTGCGTGAGTATGATCCAGGGTTCAAACCCTGAGAAGAATGTGATTTTCGTTGATGTAATAAAAAAACCTAGAAACCATTTGCCTGAATGTCCTGCATTTGATTCCTTTTCCATTCGATTTCTAGATTATCTTGAATTATCTTCATCTCTGATTTATTCTTTATTGTTTTAACACATTCATCTCAACATCATCATAACTGCAAAGTGAATTATTGTTACTTTACAATTTTTTTTTTAAAATTCTTTCCTCTTTTGCTCCTATATATTTTACATCGGAACTGCTCATATACGATTAGTCGTATATTGCTTTAAGTCATGCTTCGATGATCTCGGCCGTTCAAATTTGTGGGGAATAAAACAGCTGTCTGATTTCTACAGACGAGACAGGAGGATTTTTTGCAAGAGAGCCCCTGTGAATATTAGATGTCGGTGGATAGCATTATTTTTTGCACAAATTGAGTAACCTGCCATGGATGAAGTGACTTTCAGAAGACTATGGATGCTGGTGCCAGTGGAATCTGTTGCTGCCAGAAATTTGGGATCAATGCTGGCAATCTGAAGAGGACTTGTTGCCTTCTTACGCACGCTACTCTGTTGATTAAAATGGTTGGATGGGTTTGGATTCTCATTGGATTTGTTAAGGGAGTTAGCTTGTGGACTTGAATGGAGGAGCCATTGCCAGATTTGTGGAGCTTTGGTGCAGATGGATTTTTTTGTTGGTAATGAAGCAGGAAAAATAGGGGTTTGAGATCTCTTTGGTTGATCCCAAACTGGAGCCATGGTTTTCTCCTCCACCAGAGATGGATTTTCTCCTTGGTCGAGCTCTTTCTTCTGTGTGTCGTTACTGAACTTGGGCACCGACAACCTACCCAGTTATTTGTGAATATCTCATATTAACAGGGGCTTTCACGCAAAAAATCCTCCATCATCTATTAAAATCGGACGGCTGTTTTATTCCTTGCAAATTTAAATGGCCAGTATTGTCAAATTGTAACTTAACCAATATGCAACTAATCGTATATGATCAGTCCCCAGTTTTGCATAGCTTGCACTATAGCAGTTAACTAGTGTGTCTAATCACTGAGCAAAAGAAAGCAACTGATGTTATTTATAGTTTAGGGTGTGTTTGGGAAGTGATAAAACTTTTGAATGAAAAATTTTTGGTATAAAAGTAGTTGCAATGAGATAAAATGATGTAATATGATAGGAGTAATGATTAGGAATGAAGAGAATAAAGTTAAATAAATAGGTTATTGGATAGTTGTGTAGAAACGATTGAAAAATAGGATAGATTGTGTAGGAAGACGTGAAGAAATAATTAAAATTTTGGTTAGTTGTGGATAATGAAAAGTTTTAGATTAAAAAGTTCTGAAAGAAAAGTTTTATTTTAAAACAAACACCCTTAATTAATTTCTTTTGTAAATCAAAATACAAATGTTAGATTTTGTCACAGCAATTCATCATGGAAGATTTTTTTATTACTAAATTGTCTATTCAGGGCAATAATTTTTCATGAAAGTTTTCGCTGTGAAAGATTTTCATTCCTAAATTTTCTAATCAGGGGCAATATTTTTCATGAAAATTTTTACTAGAAATGCAGGAGATAGTACAAAAAGAATATGGGTAAGGGCTATTAGAAGAGACATGCAGACACTTGGTTCAGTGGAATAAAGTTCAGGATGTTCGATGGTGGCGTAACAGGATTTTGTATCTTAACCTACATAGGTGGGAAGTTGATGACAATTGTATTTCAACCAAATGTGTGTTAACTAGAATATAGATGTTGCACTTAACTTGCAAATCACTTCTAAAACACACCTTGCCGGGATCAGAGAGGGGTGCTGAGTTCTGTGAGAAAGCTCTGCCATTTGTGAAATGCTTTCATTACTGATATTTCCTGCATGAAACAAAGGTTAAGACAAGAAAGCATTGGAACTTCTGTTGCAGGTTCTATCACGCCTATCTGAGCTGGAAGCTACACTTGATGCGGGGATCCGTCACAGAAACAAAGCCCTTAGCTCCATTGCATTTGACTTAAGAAAGTGGACAATTATGGTATGCCATGAGAAAACTGTATGTGCTGTCAATTTATCTCCTTATATTATTCGGTACTGATCTTATGGCTGCCTGAACTTTTTTATTTTTATTTATAGTGGGTGGGCCCCACATAGATCTTCCTCCCTAACAAAGTTGGCAATTTTTTGAATTTGTTTGATATTTTATTTTTTTGATTTTTGAAAATTAACAATATGAACATGAAATGACCATAATATGGGTGAACAAAATTCTGCAAACAAACATAATTTTGTAACAGCTAGCAAATGGTTCCTTTTCCATCCCTGAAATGTCATAGGCTCATAGCTCCTGCTTAGGAGACCATCATTAGTAAGTTCAGGATGAAATGTGGTATAGAAGACTGATTTGATACAAGTACAGTTTTCTATCGTAATTTCACAATATCTGTCAAACTAAATGGGAATGTGAAAAACTGATACTTTCATTCATTAGATAATTTACCCAAGAAGTGTGAGAGAAGAACTCACAGAGCTTGTGCTAATGTTTAGGGTGTAACTGGTCACAGGGCTTGCATTTATGTAATATTGTATCTTGAATGATTTGCTAAGGTTCATATGTACAATCCTAACTGTAAGGCTGTCGCACCTGATGATTGTCATATGGGTTCAATACTATCCTTCTCGGTCTGAAATCATCAGAAAAATGACACTTCAGGAAACATGATACATCAAGGGCAAAGCTTTATGGGAATTATATCTTAGTGTTACTTTAAGTTCTCAGATTGTTGAAACTTATGTTAACAAAAGTTATATCCTTTAAAACTCCAAACCTTCACCAAAGGTAATGATGGTAACTATATTCTTAGACCACAGAATGCTTGTGCTTGTAAATGCAAGTCTTATCTTGTACCCATGTCTCACTATATTCTTAGATATTATGGGATTGTTTGGAAAGTGGGAAAACTCAATGGTGTGGGCAAAACTTTTCCAAGTTAAGGAGTTGTGTGAAAAAGACATCAAATCAAAGTGTAGCTGAGGGAGGGAAGGCGTATTGAGTTTTGGCATGGCATGCAATTAATGTATCTCCCTTAGACTAGCAAAATGGACTTCATGTACACTGGATCAGCTGAATGGTCTGCATATACACTGTTACCATCATTTTGGTCTTGCATGCAATTAATATGTCTCATTTGAGCCGACTGAATGGCCTGTCATTTGCAATTAATGCGTCAACTGGACAATGGCTAAAAAACGTGACAAAGTTTTAGTGAATGCCAAGCAACCCCTGAATTGAAATATTCATAACTCTTAGACCACAGGTTACTTGTGTTTGTAAATGCGAGTATATCTCATGTCTCATATCCATGTCTCATAAGCAAGTAGTTGGAACTCTCAAAAATTTCGAAGTTTCTAAACTCAACATTAAATGTCCAAAACAGCATTGAGGAATTTGAGATAGGACTGTGCAACGGAAGACGCCTGTGGTTGAGTGAAAAGATTCTTCACTGAGGCTATTCAATGCTGCAACTGCATAAGATGAAGGGCAAGGTTAAAGACCCCAACTTGCAAGCCAGAGGTGGAGGGAGCAACTGACTTTAACTAATTAACCAACAAGCAATACACCAATAGGCACTTCATTTAGACTGCCACTTTCTGAAGCAGAGCCTTCAGGAAAGATTGGGTTACCTGCACTGACAGTTAGTGGAAAGACACTCTGCAGGGTAGAAACCACATTGGTAACCTGAAGGGTACAATCGTGTGTATACTGCTACTTGTGGACTTAAGGGTCTGAGATGATTGTTGCTTCCCAATTATTTTCTCATTTTGAAGTGGTCTAAATATTTCTTTGAATCACAGAATGCCTTTTTTAATATTTTTTTTTATTATTACCTAGTGTAATGGGATCACTCCAAATTAAGGTAGCACAAACACTTTGCTATGTAAACCATTAAATTGCTTGAATGACTGTAGTAACTTTAATGGTAATTTTGCAATTTTCCATAATTTAAACTAGGGGTGGGAATTGGGGCGGGTCAACCTGTGACCCGCCCCAACCCTATTTTATACCGGGGCAGGTCGGGGTTATGTACCCGGGCGGGCGGGGCGGGTCAAGGGGGTTAGAAATGTCTACAAAATGCGGGTCGGGGCGGACCTGCTGGATGCCGACCCGCTTATATGAAGCAATTGCATAAATATTAAATAAGTCATCCCATAACAGAAACGGAACTTAGCTCAGTTGGTTGAGCGGAGTGCACATGAGGATGAGGTCGCTGGTTCGAATCATGGCTCGAACTTTTGGCCTTTTCTGAAATAATGTTTTTCACTACCACCAATACAGAATTGCTATGAATATATTTATTTTATTTTTCTTGCAAAGGAAAATTAGGATCAAGCCATCCAAA
>JAXCLR010000063.1:49525029-49578614 GCA_035584095.1 Annona squamosa | reverse complement strand
TTTATACTTGATAGGTTCATAAATTCTTAAAAATTTCTTACTTGACCCGTAGTTTTTACCCGACCCGTCGTCCCGAAACCGACTCATTCCCGACCCAAATTTTGTCCCGAGACCTAGTAAAAAAAAGTGAGGGTCAAACCAATCTTGTCCCGACCCGAAAAAAAATAAGGGTCAAATTAGATTTTTGAAAGTTAGGGTCAGGGTTGGGCACACCCTGACCCGCCCCGACCCGCCCCGATTCCCACCCTTAATTTAAACCATAAAATGTTGCAATTACCAAAGAAGGATGCTTCAATAGGTTAATTTGCTGTTGTTTTAAGAGTTCCATTTGGTTATGCATTCTAAATGCACACTAATCCTTTTCTAACTCTGGTAGAATCAGCTAATCATTTTAGGGAACTGTTCACTGAATCCTCAAAAAAATGTTCATGTTTTTACTTTCAAATGTTACAACCACAATGAATAAGCATATGGACTTGGAAAATATTTTTGCCTCCACATCTTGATTTGTAACTTTTCAGGTAAGGAAAGAGAAAGCTGTTTATGATACATTGAATATGCTGAATTTTGATGTTACAAAAAAATGTTTGGTTGGAGAAGGCTGGTGCCCATATTTTTCAAAGTCTCAGGTTGTATTCTTTCTAGTTTCTACATTTTTGCATTACCAATATTTACTCGAAGAAACATTTTATTATATTTACATCCATTAACTTTAAGAGGTCCATTAGTAGTGTACTTTGCTCAGATGCATTATCTTCTGACTGTAATCCTGTTTTTTTGCGCAACAGATTCAGGAAGCACTACAACGTGCCACGATTGATAGTAACTCCCAAATTGGCATAATATTCCACGTGATGGATGCTGTGGAATCACCACCTACATATTTCAGAACCAATCGGTTCACTTATGCATTTCAGGAAATTGTTGATGCATACGGGTTTGTCCCAAACTTAAGCAGGATATTAACATGTGATAGTATGTTGTTTATTGGAACCTATGGCTAACAACGAAGCTCTTGCTGCTGTTTGTGGGTTTAAGTGCTTGGAATTTAAGAATCTTGATATTAAATCTTCAAGCATTGCATTGTATACCTGGCTTTCACATATATACGTGCATACATAAACACACGCACAAGCGCGCGCACACAGAGAGGCTGGAATACAACTGGTTGTGGTTGTATTTTACAACCACTTGATTTTTTCTTTAATTTTTTTCAGCATCTAATCCATCCGTTGTGTTTAAAATTATTTATTTAGCCTGTATACCAAAAATCAAGTGCATTGAAAACTTCTATAACCAATAATGTTAAAAATATAATTATAATTATGAATTATAAGCAATTCTAAATAACATTATTTTTTATGTCATGTAAATATTAATGGAGTAAAATATGATGGATGACTTAGATTTTAGAAAAAAAAATATTAAAAAAATATATATTCACCCTTTTAGAGGGAAGTATTTCACTACCATGCCTGGAACTCTGGATCTCTATGAATGCACACACTAGATTTTTACACACATATCACTGAGTTTAGAAACTAATTTCAGGCATTCAGCATAATTTGTTATAAACATGTGATATGAAATATTAAGTCAAAATTAGGAAAAGCGAGGACCTCATTCTTAGAGAAAGAGTCCATTCATTATGAATTCATTGGCTATAGTCCATGATCTTTTTATGCTAATTTTCAAAATAAAGTCCAGAATTTTATTATACACATGATTGATTGGTTTGGAGTCTAAATGTGGTCACCATATAACGGATTTTATGTTTTGAATGCTATCTTCTAGTGTAAATCATTTGAATATGCCAATTTCAATATATGTGCTCCATTTATAACTAAAGTTGACTTTTGAATCCAACCAACAAGTTGGATTTCACTTTTTGTGCTTATAAGCCTGATTTATGTGAAGGTCTTTGTCATCATTGTGCAGTTCATCTCTTTGCAAATTGCATTTGATGCCTTGCAATGGTTGTCAAGATCATAGTTTGACCGGTCTAACTAATTCCTGGATTCATTTGGAGATCTCTAATTTATTTCTTAAAAATCTATCAGCAGGTTAGTAAGTTGTGCTGTAAAACTACAGAGAGAATAACATAGGCTAGTGAATGTCATGAGTAAGGGGGATGATGGAGGAGAATTATGTTTTCCTTGCTAGTATGTTGTGAATTTAAATTAGTGTAGAATAGTTCCCTCAAAGGTTACAAAGCAAATAAGAAAATTAAAAAGGAAGTGGAGTTCATTCTTTTTGAACTTTTCGCTTAGAAGTACAAAATGTCCCATTGCATTTATTCACCTTAATATTCACTTTACTTATGCAACATTTCCTACCACTATTCTTTTTCCATATTCCTGAAGAAAGCAAAACTCAAAACAATGCCTAAAAAAATGAGTACTTCCTTATTATGGGTGTGTTTGGTATTCAATGAAACTTATCTAATCTAAAACTTTTACTCTCCAGAACTACCCCATTTTCTAATTACTTCTTCACGTTTTCCTATACAACTATTCTATTTTTCAATTTTTTCTCAAAACTTTTCATACAAGTACCCTCTCTATTTTAACTCCATTTATTCCTCATTATTACCTTTATCATATAACATCACTTCTCTCGTTTCAAAATCTTTCACACGAAATATTTTTCATTCAAAAATTTTGTCAAATACCAAACACACTATAAATCCTTTTTAAAAATTTTGTTTCATTGTGCATTTGATTTTCAATCAGTACTTGCAGTGCAACATCAGTTTAATCTTGTTTATATGGTTCAATGATTGTTTTCTTTCACTCTTGATTGAGCTCTCAAATATTTGTATCCTGTTTCCCCCCAAGCTTTTTTGTCTCTGTTCTTTTGACACAGCTTGATTGTATGCAGTGTTGCTCAATATGAAGAAGCGAATCCTGCAGTTTATACTGTTATTACCTTTCCATTTCTTTTTGCCGTGATGTTCGGGGATTGGGGCCACGGAATATGCTTGTTGTTAGGGTCATTAATCCTGATAATGCGTGAGAACAAGCTTGGATCTCAGGTAATTTTTTGTCTTCACAAATTGTCTCTGCTATGTGAAAATTTCATTGGTAAAAAAGGAAATAAACGCGTTCTAAAAGAAGGAATAGATGAAGAATAATGTCAGTAGTGGTTTTGACTTTTCTAGAACTTCGATTTGTTTGTGGTCCTTACTTGGTACTATAGCTGTGCTAAATGATGTCCATATTTGCACATTGTCCTGCTTATACCTGTTTTTGCTGGTGAATGTTTTGAAATATATAATTTTCTTCTGCACATGGATTTATTGCTGCTTTATACAATACATTTTTAGGTTGTTTTACTGGAGAGAAGACTTCTCTGAAATCAGCTAGGTTTTAAGAGCTTCAAGTAGGAATAATTATGTAAACTGAAAATTCTTATCATCTGTTACTTATTTTGGTGTTAAGACTTCAGATGTCCATGAGGCTCGCCTTTGTACTCGATTGCATAATCATTGATATTTCTTCTAACTTCAGATATAACTTTAGAAGCCACTTTATTTTCTATCTAGCAACCAAAAAACTTCTGCAAATTTAAGTTTCACAGTTATGCTTTAAAAATCTGAAACTTTGTTGATTTCACTTTCTTTACTCTCCATGCTTGCATGTTTCGGGTGTAATGAGTTTAGTATTAGTCCCTCTCTTTTGTATTTCTAAAGGAAGTGAGAGGGTATTATCATGCTAAGCCAGAGGGCATAGACAGGGTGCTGAATAAACAGTCTCGTCTCTTGGCTTACCTTTGCAAGCAATGGCTAAAAAGCCATTTCACACCAACCCACATACGTTTTTCAGCTCTCTGAACTATCCTTATTCCTTGGGATATCAGATTGCTCTCATTAGTTGTTATATAGGAAAAGAAAGAGAGATTATCAAGGAAAAGAAAGAGAGATTATCTGACAGACAAGCAGGATCCCTAGAAAGAGGGAGAGACTTTTCATCTCTGAACACAGCCAACTTTCAGCAATATAATTATGGGTGAACAATTATCTAGGCAAATGGTCAATTTAGGTCCAAAATTTACTATTTTTTGGGCTCAAAATCAGCCTTGTGGGTTTTGAATTTGTGATTTCTCTCCAAGCTTATAAAACTGATGAGTTTGCTTGCCACTTAGCATAAAACTGTTCATGGATATAGATCAAAAGAAGCCTATGGTTCCCCAGCTCTTTTTTCATTATTTAAACAAGGATTAACTCCAAATGTGGCCACAGCTTATAACCTTCTTTACAGATATGACCACACATTTAAAAAAATGGCATACATGACCACAGATTCAACCCCTAATTCCCAATATGACAAAGCCTTTAATTTCTTTCAATTAATGGGGCAAATTTTTTTTTTCAAATGACAAAATTACCCTTGCTAATATACCTTTGGAGCACCATCACCACACCTCATCTTCTCCAAAGGGGCATCTAAAGAAGATAACTTTCAAGGAGATTTCACCGCAAATCATGCCTACTATTAGTGCAACCTCTCCTTAGCCTCCTTCAGCACCGATCAGTCATGGTTTTCCAAGCCTGCTGACCAATTCTCCAGCCCTGATTGAACGCTGTTGCAAATCTTAATCCAGTCAGTTGTGTAATCCTCATGGGTTTTGCTATTGATGGCTACCAATGTTGTAAAAGAGGCGTGATGGATTGTTACTGGATTTTTGGTTTGGTCGAGCGTCATTGGAGTTGGAGCAGATTGCCATTGGATGATTTCACCAGATTCTGTGGAAAGGGTTGTTGGAGGCCCAAATCATCGATGGGAAAGAATATAGGAAGCAGAGATCGAATATGTGATTCATCTACAGCTAACTTTAACTCGCAATCATAAATCTGACTCAGAATCACATTGACTTAGTGTCTGTAAAATGGGCAATCACCAGCGGCAAGGTTGAGGCAGCAGCTTATTTGGGGAAGAAGATGGCTGTGGTCACCATTTCAAGTCTGAGAATCCTTAGGTTGCAAAGACCTATCTGCTAGTGCCACTGGTTTCCCCCATCAACCCCTTTCTTCTCCTAACAGATCTGACCACTCCTCTCTACCATTTCCTCCTCTGGTACTGAAATCCGCCGGCACCTTAAGATCTGATGTTGTTCTGTTCGCCAACCACTCTCTTCATCAAATCCAGGTCCCCTCAAGTCCAGCAGCACTCCTCTAACAACCTGATCACTGCCCCTTCCATGAAAATTCCAAACTACCAATCAGGTCAGCGCCCCTTCCATGGGATTAACCCTTTAAGCAATTATTAGAAGATAATTGTATGGGTCATACAGTTTTTGTACATTTGTGCTCCTTTCTCTCTGGTTTCTTTTTTCTTTATTTATTTATTTATTTATTTTTATTTTTTTTTTGTATTGGCCTGAATAATACGTTGAATGGGAGTTGACTTGAAAAGCAGGGGAGCTGATATGACCAAACACTAAAACAAATACTTTTATGGAAGCTGCTTTAAAGGCAGCCTCTATTGGCCAGTTCCATGTACTTCATCATGTTGTATCTTTTGATATCCTTTTTTTTTTTTTTTTTTAATACTGAAAAATCGTGTTTGTTAGATTATTTGTTGTGTTACTTATCTGTATCCTTCTATATTAAAGAAAGTTATCTTTGATCTGTGGGTATCTTTTTCTCATTTCAGAAACTCGGAAATTTTATGGAGATGGCATTTGGAGGGCGTTATGTAATCTTTTTGATGTCATTATTCTCGATCTACTGTGGGTTGATTTACAATGAATTCTTCTCTGTTCCATTTCATATATTTGGTTCTTCTGCATATAAATGCCGAGATGCCACGTGCAGGTATCTTTAAAAATTTATGCTTTGTTTAGAAGTAATGTTATGGATGTGATATATTCTTTTATGTAAAAAAATATAATGTCCATCTTCCTGGAAGATCTTTTCTTTTCAGTTAGCTATAATTTGGTCTACTGAAATTGAGAAGAGAAACCAAATAGAATAGCTTTCCCTGCAAGCATAATAAGCTTTCTCGCAAATCTACTAATGCGTAACGGCTATCATTGTCCAATACCACAGTGATATGGGAACACTATTCTGAAGTGTTACTTTCTGAAAATCATCTGCCATTTGTTTTATGTTTTTAGCTTCTAATGATTGACTCTCTTGATACTTTTGTTATTGATTAGTAATTTAGTATGGTATGGATGTCTTCCCAAGTGTTGAATGGGAAAGTCATTTCCTTTTTTTTTATTTTTTATGATTTTATAGCTTTATATGTCTAGAACATTCATTTCCCTTGGAATCTTTATCATGATGACGCTGTCATGATCTTTTATATAGTGCCTATTTGCAGTTGATGTCCTTTTGTTTGTGATTGAACTTGACATTATCATCAATGTCGGACCTGGCTGCTTTTATTTTTTAGCTTTGTATGATATTCTCTACTCATTATTTTCACCTTTCCTTGAATGGTTTATCCTAACTGTTTGTTGCTATTCTTTGATTGTAACTATTTTTCCTCGAATTCCTGACTTTTTTTGGCCTTATCTGCTTTATTATTTTCTGGTGAAAATCTTTCACCAACTTTTCTTCTATTCAATTTCAGTAGATTCTACTGATTTGCCTTTTCTCTTTCCTCTATGGATCATATGCAAAGAATTTAAAGTTGGTTTCATTTTTCTGCTGTCAGTGATGCTCATACTGCTGGTCTCATCAAATACCGAGAGCCTTACCCATTTGGTGTCGACCCTAGCTGGCGTGGAAGTCGTTCTGAACTGCCTTTCTTGAACTCCTTAAAGATGAAGATGTCAATCATTTTAGGTGTCACTCAGATGAACTTGGGAATTCTATTAAGTTACTTCAATGCTAAATTCTTTGGGAGCTCTTTGGATATTCGGTGGGTTTTACTTTTGCTGCTTTGTTCTTCTAGCCTCTCTCTCTCTATCTCTCTCATGCTTCAATTTCTTTGCAGGTACCAGTTTGTGCCACAGATGATATTTCTTAACAGCCTCTTTGGGTATCTTGCTCTTCTCATTATAATTAAGTGGTGTACAGGATCCCAAGCGGACCTATATCATGTGATGATCTATATGTTCTTGAGTCCTACAGATGACCTTGGGGATAATCAGTTGTTTTGGGGTCAGAGACCACTGCAGGTTTCAGTTCTGAAACTTATCAAGCTTACCTTTTTTGCATATATATATATATATATATGAGAAATTTTCAAGTGCAATGCCACTACACCATAATTATGGTGCAATTGTGCTGAAATGGGCCCCACGTAATTATAAAATTAAAATCTACTCCACCCATTGTATTTAGAATAATGTATTCTATTACCATATCAATTTTTATCCTAAACGGGCATGTGTATGAACTCCATCTGAAAATGGTATAAATTCAACATAATAAAATAGTTTAATGTAAGTAACAACTTTAAAGTGGTTTTTTTAACATGTAAACCATTTGCTATAAGATTTATATATGGATAAATGATTGTATAATGTTTCATTGCATTCTGACATGTGTGGGGCCTAAAAATGAGCAAATGTACCGCTGCTGCACCAGAACAGCTCTCTCTCTCTCTCCCCCTCTCTCCATATATATATATATATATGTATGGATTATGATCTCGTTTGCCCAAGCTAACTCAAGTTTTTTCCTTTAGCTTTTCATGAAAATATGGGCTTAGGTGTATTTCATTTACCTATCAAAGTTTACAATTTTTAAATGTGTATATATGTATATATATTCTTTTTGAATTTCAAAAAATAACGGGGGCTAACTAGAGTTCTTATTAGCTAACACGATGATAATTATATATCGGTCCTGCTTCTATGAAACTGCTTTTCTATGTAACTCCCTCTAATTTTAAACTCTTTATGGTTGATGGAGAATCCACTCCATCCATTATATTTAATATCATTTATAGTATCTTGAAAACCTTTTTGTTTGTTTAGTTTCAATGTTTATCAGTCTCATCTACAAATGTGAAAAATCAACGTAATAAAATAGTTTAATACGAAAATGTCAATTTCAAATTAGTTTTTTCAACATCGAAACCTTTTAAAATATTACTACTATGTAGATAAATGATTTATAAAGTGTTATTGCATTCTAATACATGTGTGAATGGATCTAAGTGTTTTTCATTATTTGCATAATATATATATATTTCAACAAATGTGTCCCATAAACATATTTGGTCGGGATGAAACTTAGTATTCTGGATAAACAAATGGTATTAAATACAATGAATGGATTGAATTTTTCATCAATGATCAAAATCTTAAAATTTTAAGGGGTTACATGGCTCCGCTTCTATGTAACTTGGTTATATAGAAGTAGAGTCCATTATATATATATATATATATATATATATATAGAGAGAGAGAGAGAGAGAGAGAGAGAGAGAGAGAGAGAGAGAGAGAGAGGAAAATATTCAAGTGCGGTTAGACTGTAACATAATTACAGTGTAATCCACTCTTAGCTAACAAGAACTCCTATTAGCCTAGGTAGATAGATTTTTTTAATTTCTTTTGTTTTTTAATGAAAATAGGTGCCCAAGTGTATCCATACTGTTTTTTTTTTTTTTGAACTTCAGAAGTTAACAATGAGGGTGCTTAAAAGTACTTAAATACTCCTTAAAACTGTTGATTTTTGAAATTCAAAAATATATATACTCACATATCCAAAAATTGTAGATTCTCATATACGAATGCCGATATTTTCATTAAAAAACACAAAAAAATCTTTAAAAACCTACTTTGGGTGCTATTGGCTGCAAATGGACCCCACATTAATGATCAAATTAAAATCTAACTCACCCATTACATTCGAAATCATTTATTTCAATAACATACAAGTTTCATCCAAATTAGATGCATATAATCCCTATTTGGAAATGATGCAAGGACTACATAGCAAAGTGGTGGCTTAAAAATCAATTTTAAGTTTATATTTTCAACATTTAAACTATCTAAAATATCATTCCTATATAGATAAATAATTATATAAAGTATTAATACATTATAATACATCAGTAAATGAATCTAAGCATTTTTCATAATTTATACATGAATATGTACATTTTAACTAGGGGTGCAAGTCGGTCCGGGTACCCCCGGGTAAGGGTGAAACCTACCCTTACCCATTTTTTAAAAAACGTTTACCCTACCCTATTTTAGACCGGATCGGTTCGGAGTCTACCCTACCCTATTTTTTCAGGTGCGGGTCAGTTCCGGTTCGGTTCCAAATCGGTTCCTAAAAATGTCAAGCATCCAAATTGGCATTGCTCTAACTGATTACAGTATAAGGAAGAAGCAAATAAAGCATTATAGAACAAAAAAGTCATTATTTTAAAAGCACGGCATCACGCAAAATTCTCCATTGCCTGTAAAGACCATTTGGCACTGATAACCAACATTCACATTACTGACAGATCACTTCACAAGTCACATGTTTGCATACCAGTCTGATCATTATTCCAGGACTGTAACGAGCATGACTCCACAAATGGTCAAGTACATACTAGAAAATGATCCATCCATCCAGACGCCTATTGTAGATTTCCAATCCGATTAGTATTTTACACAGGGGTAACCTGTAAGTGGGTCCCGGCAGAAACAAGCATTGACAAACAACCCAAGGAACCTAATAAGTGAATTTCTCAAGATCTGAAATGCTTTTATGAATTTCATAGCATCTCATACTCAATGACAATCCCTTCACAGAGAGCTTACATCATTTTAAGTTAAGCTCTAACCTCTTCACACACAAAACTCCAACAAAATAACAGATAGTTCAGACTTCGGACCAAGCAATTGCAGATTCTACCAATGACGAAGTATTCCAAGTTCACACAAATTCTAACAAGACTAATGTAAATTCTGCCAACAACCTGGTATTCCAGGTACAAATTAAAATTTTAACGAACGAGACCATTTGTTGATGCGAACGTCTGTTCCTTTTAAGAAACTATTGCATCAACAAAAAAATTTCGAACACTGATCAAAATCAAAGTGGAAAATTATAAGCTTGCATTAAAGAGAAAGGAAGTCGTACCTGAACATAAAGACTAGATCTCTGATCTGTTGATAACTGCTGCACTAAAGAATTCAAGCACAAAACTGGGCCACGATTTCCGCCGGCGCCGCAAAGGAGAAAGGAAATGAGGGCCGCTGAATGGGATTGGGGATAGGGCTGGTCGTCGTGCGTGGGCAGCTGGGCAAAATTTCCTTAAGTATATATATATTATATATATTATAATATATGAAATCTAGGTCGTTTCCGGGTACCCAGAACCGGAACTGATCCCTACCCGAAATTGAATGGGTATTTTGCCCGAGGAACCGAACCTACCCAATTTAGGGTACCCAGCGGGTCAACCCGCGGGTACCTGGACCAACTTGCACCCCTAATTTTAGCGCAAATGTGGCCCTATCTAAAATATCATTCTTATATAGGTAAATGATTATATAAAGTATTATTACATTATAATACATCAGTAAATGAATTTAAGCATTTTTTATAATTTATACATGAATATGTACATTTTAATGCCGATGTGGCCCATCCAAGAAATTGATTGAGATGATTTTTTGTACCATAGTAAAACAAATGATCTTAATCATATGACAAATGGGATTTTAATTTTTTGTTCTGTAGGGGGCCCATTTTCAATCGGCAACACCCTAACAAGGATGAAACAAGCATTTCCCACATATAATTCTTGGATGGACCACATTTGCTTGTATATTCATTTATAAATTATGAAAAGTATTTAAGATTCATTCATTAATGTAATAATACCTTGTATAATCATTTCTCCATATAAAAGTGATGTTTTAGATGGTTTAGATATTGAAAATACGACTTCAAAATTATAGTTAAATTAAACCATTTTATTAGGTAAATTTTGCTCAATTTTTTGATGGGGATTTAATTATCTAATTTGGATGAAAATTAGTGTGCTATTGAAAGAAACTATTCTAATTATAATAAGGTGGGTTAGATTTTAAGTACCGCATCAATGTGAGGTCCATTTGCAACCAACAATACCCTAACTAGGGTGCAGCTACCGACACCCTAGCATTTCCCATATCTATATAATTCTCGGATGGGTCACATTTGCTTAAAAATGTATATATATTTGTGTAAATTATGAAAAATACTTAAATTCATTCACTGATGTATTAGAATGTAATAATATTTCATAAAGTCATCTTTCCATATAGAAATGATGTTTATATGTGTTAAATGTTGAATATTCAACTTTAAAATTGATATTTAAATCAAACCATTTTATTATATTGATTTTGTACCATTTTCATACAGGGATCATACATATATCTGATTTAGGTGAAACTTTTGTGTTACTGAAATAAATGATTCTAAATACACTAGGTGAGTTAGATTTTGATATTATCAAGAATGTGGGGCCCATTTGCAGCCGACAGCACCCTAGTGTTTCCCTTTACAGGCACACACACACTTCTTGGAACCAGCTTCACTGTGGAACCTTAAGATTTTTGCACTGATGTTTTGTCCAAATCCAAGCCAACTTCTTACGTCTATACCTAATTTTGTAGTTTTGAGAATCACTTTGATAACATGAGTCACAACAATGCAAATCCATAAGATTGTATGAAAATATATTTTTACATGTGTCTCACATAAAGGTCCAGTCAAGATTATATTTTTTATATGTTTGACTAAATATATAGTGCCTAGTACGACAGGCGGCTCATGTTTGATCAAACATCATTAGTTGTGAGAATTTGTGGGGGTTTCATGCTGAAACTAGGACCATAAAGTTCTCATATGCATGATCCATTGGGAAAATCTTCTACAGAACTCATTCACTGTAGAATCCCTTTGTTTTTCACACACTATGATGTCTGTATAACATCCAAGCCAATCATCATATTCAGTCAAGATATTAAAAATCATCTTGATCAAAAGCTTATGCTGGCCGCAATGCCTAAAACAACAATTTTAAGCAATCTGATGAATTTGCCTTTATTATACCTCTCTAGATGATTTTTAAGATAGTATGTTAGATGGCTTGGATCTCTTCAAAACATCACAGTAAACTGCCCTTCCCCCTCTTGTGCTTGTGCATGTGCACATACACAGATTTATTTATTTATGATCTTACTTTTGGCTTTTCTATGTATGGATCCTTTTGCAGATACTGTTGTTGCTTTCGGCTATTGTAGCAGTTCCTTGGATGCTCTTCCCAAAACCTGTCATTTTGAAGAAGCTTCATTCAGAGGTTGGTTTACTTGGTCCAAAATTGTAAATTACACATGGAGTAACAGTGAAGCAGTTGCCATTTAAAATCCTGCAAATAATTTATATTAACAATTCAGATTTCTGTGAAGGAAGCTTCATTTTGTAAATTGTACAGTAGATTGTTCGGTTTTGTGGGTTATAATCTGAACCTTCTTTTCACAATCTTGTCATAGAAAATGAAGGAGAATAAAGGTTCAATTGCTGCTGCTTTCTAAATCATCTCGATTAAGAAATGTCTCCTCGAATTGTTAATAGTGGAAATTGCTGAACTTGACATAATCACTAATTTTTTATGTAAAGTGTGCAAGTGACTTCTCAGGCTTATGATTGGAATTTAGTCTGAAAATTTTCCAAAAGCCTTTCACCAGAACAATCTGTAGTTGAAGACAATATTTGTACAGATTGGACCTATCTTCCATTTTGTTGATGCCTTTTATGATGTCTGGGCTAAAGCTTAGAACACTTTGTTGATGGTCATGATCTTCTTTGCAGATGATATGGAGAAGTCAATTTTCCTTGTTAAGCAATCAAAAGATTTTCCCCATTGGAAAAATGGGGAGAAAGGAACAGCAATAGTTATTTCTAGCAAAAATATGCCTGTTTAATTGTTGCTTACTCTTAGGATGAAACACCTAGCAAAAACACAACCCTGGTGATTTAGACGTGGGAGAAAATTTATGTAACAAACAACTAGACTTGGAGATGAAACTGAAGTAAATTTGAACAAAGAAGTGGCTGTGTGATTCAATGAAAGCACAGGTTTCTTCATAATTGTAGTTAGAAGAAGAGCTAGTATCAAGTTTCTCAAAGTTGTCAAATCTTGTAAAATAGTTGCTCTTTTCTGCTGTTGTTGCATGTTTTCCAGAGATTTCAAGGTCGCACCTATGGCATCCTTGGCACCTCTGAGATGGACCTTGATGTGGAACCTGATTCCGCACGGCAACGTCATGAAGATTTCAATTTCAGTGAAGTATTTGTTCATCAAATGATACATTCTATTGAATTCGTCCTCGGTGCAGTTTCAAATACTGCATCATATCTGCGTCTATGGGCACTCAGGCAAGTTATTGTTTTCATCCACATTCTTTTCATATGCGACTGTTAACGTTTCCAGCTAATGTTATTTATTGTCCCCAGCTTGGCTCATTCGGAGTTATCAACTGTTTTTTATGAGAAAGTCCTCCTCCTTGCTTGGGGGTAAGCTATGAAATTCTTTCTGTGCTTGCATTATTCAATGCCACGTGAGCTGATGTAGGAAATAGCCCTTAGATCCTATACAGGAGTTACTCTAGATGGCTTTAGTGGTGTTGGTGGTGTTGCAAATACTTCTAACAGGCGATAGAAAACATCTGTTGGAAATGCTGATGCCAGGAATTCAATCACCATTTAAGGAACTTGTAAGGAAAGATGAAGGCATGGAAAGTTTTCAATATGCCCTGTTTTGTGACAAGGATAGTGAATCTGGAGGCCCCATTTCATCCAAAAGAAAGATTTTTCTTAAGAACACCATTGGCGGGATGCAAATGAGTCGCATAAAGTTACCATTGCTAAGTTTTTATCAACGAGAAATGAAGTATTATTATTTCATCATTTAGAATATTGCTTATTTGGGTACCATCTGCTTCAGTTGAATACACCTAATGATAATATTAATTGTCTGTGACAGATACGACAACATTGTCATCAGGTTGATCGGCCTTGCAGTTTTTGCCTTCGCCACTGCATTTATATTACTCATGATGGAGACCCTCAGTGCCTTTCTTCATGCCTTGCGTCTTCATTGGGTTGAATTCCAAAGCAAGTTCTACCATGGTGATGGTTACAAATTTAGACCATTTTCTTTTGCTGCACTAGCAGATGAAGAGGATTGACCCTTTGGCAAGCCTGCATCCCCATCGGAGAATGCTAGAGAATTAACTGAAATGATAACAGATTTATACAATCAGGTGAAGTTCTTTGTGTTCAGCAGCGACTTCCATTGCAATTACACCATGGGAGATCTCTATTCAGATAATTTTGGGAAAGATTAGCGCATCAGCTCTTGTAAAATTCTACTCCAAGGATGTCGTCTGTTGTAATGTAAATGAAGATCAGGGGTACTCGTTGATCTTCATTCACATATGGAGAAATATATTGAATTATTCAACCAACCACAAAAAAATGTGGATTTTGCCGGAAAATCATCCTTTTTTTGTCAAGTAAAGAGACAGCTGTCCTCTATTTGTATAGTACACGAATAATAAATAATAAAAGTGACATTTTTTCTTTTTCTTTTTTATCTCTCTTTTTTTTTTTTCGAGTTACAACTTTTAAGGGAGATTGCCAGTTTTCCTTTTCCTTTTTGATAAGATCAATGTCGAGTTAAGTTTGCTCTCCCTGTGTGATCTTAGGATATTCTTTTCATTATGAGTCAGGCTCTAAGCGGAACTCTCTTAAATTTTAAGCTTTTGTATTTATGTATATACTAGAATATAATAATATTTTATAGAATTATTTATCCATCTTAGATGTTTTTGATGTTGAAAATACAATTTAAAATTGATAGTTAGCTTTAAATTATTTTATTAGGTTGATTTTCAATAGGCCTTATGCACAGTAATATTAGACAAATAAAAATGTTTTCAACATACTATAAATAATGCTAAATATAATAGATAAAGTTATTTTATATGGAAAAAGTTGCATGGAAAAGAGGTTTTATAGAATTACAGTTACGAGTCTAACTTAAACATTAGATATCCTGAAAGTGAAATCGGTCTGTTCTAGACCTTGCTTTGGATCGCGCACACCTCCAAACTCTCATAGGCTTGAAAGATTTCCAATGAGGTATTCAAGTTGTGCGAATTTGTACAAAGGTTCAATTGTTTTGCACTGTGTAAATTAAATTCGATGTAAATTGTAAGCTTTTTCTTCGGCAAAACGTGTACTTCATTTTAGAAAAAATAACAATTTGGTTTCATAAATTTGGCTGGAGATGAAATGTTATTGATTGTTTCTCACAGTGATTTTTGCTGTTCCATCTCTACTCTCCACATAAGCTGCAAATAGCGAAAAGGATGGATTTTGAGCATGGTCAATGATTTAACGAAATCAATGCCGACCATTATGTTTAATTATTTAAGTACACTTCCATATAAAAGTTTTGTGCGGAAGTGAAGGGTTAAAATATTTGGCGATTTGTGAAAAATTCAACTGTTTCTTTTAGAAATTTCTGCTAAGGGAGAGGCAAACTAAAATTTCTTGTTTGGATTTCGTCTAATTATCTGCTGATCAGATCAAAAGTTCATTGTGCACTACGCAAGTTCACTAGATAACTCGAAATGTCTGTGTCCAGTACTAAGCACTTGGCACAAAAGATATTGCGGCTATCAAGATATCGCCTTTCAATTCTTTGGGGGAAAAAAAGAAAAGAAAAAAAAAAGATGAATAATACCGCCTTTCCAAGTTTAGCTGAACCTCCGGAGAAACAAGCCCATGAACTCCACTTCATAAATCAGCAAAAATTAAAACTAACCGAATCTGGCAGAAATCAATCAAGATTGCCGATCCTCGGGCATATGAATAAGACACTTCTTTTATTTTTAAATATTAATAATAAATAATTTAAAATCCTCAGAAGAAAATTTTTACACAAATAAAAAGTTCATGCTTAGTCTACGTATGAATGCCAAAAAAAGTCAAAAAATAAAATAAAATAAAATAATGGCTCCCAGAATTCCTCCCCGAAAATATGGCTCCTAGTGGCCGGAACATCGGATCGGGACTTATCAAAATTTACTGTAAATAGTTTTTGGCAATAACACACTCATTATACTTTATGATATATAGTAGAGCTTTAAAAGAGAATCAGAATGATAAGAGTATCAAATACTACTTTAGTCATGTTGGATAGAATCAAAGAACCATGCCATTTAAAAGCAAACACAGTTTGCCAACCGGCGCTGGACTGGTTACTACCGGACAGCGTCCCCCGCAGAGGTCGTCCCGGGTTCAATCCCTGCCTTGCGCAGGTGTGTTATTCAGTTATCGCCCACTAACGTGGAGATATTTACAAGTGCCCCCCTGAGTATGGAAGTACTTACAAAACTGTCCCTTCATGGTGAGGGCTGTGAACTGTGATAAAGCCTCATTCGAATGTCAGATGTCACAGTATATATAATACGAATAAAAAAAAAAGAAAACAAACACAGTTTGTTTTCACACTTTCATATATGATGTGACATTTCACGCTTATGCTCTTGCTTTTTAATGATTTCTCTGTATCTTTCTATAGAAATAATAAGTGCATCTGAGCTCATCGCCATAACATACGATACGCACATGAAGGCTAAATTATCAATTAATAATTAATGATCCCAAAGATGAATAACTTTGATATATTGTGAGATATATATATATATATATGTATACCAAAAAGGGGTTAATAGAAGTGCAGTCTGTACAGACTATTCACAGAATGAAATCAAAAGGCCATTTTCCTAGAACCTGTACATCCTTTTCTCCCTCTCACAGCTTCGCTGGTAACTTCAAATTCATCCCCTCCTATGTACAAATGAACCAAACGGCCACAACAGCTTCAATTAAGTTAACCACCACCATACCTATCTACACTATACCTTTGACTATAATTACAAATGCACTTTGTGTACCCAAAAAGAGAAGCTTGAGTTGAAAGCCAGGCTCAAGAGAGATGGAAGGACCCTTGGCCTTCGGTTATGGCATATAACAGCCTCTCCCTCATCTTTTCCTGAAAACCAAAGCACCCGTTTAGAAAGCAATGTAAGATTCAGCGCTGCATCTTGATAGCAGGATAACCAAAAGATTTTTAACTATAAATTGGGCCATAACTAGCAAAACTCAATTCAAGCGCTTCCTAATTTTCTTTTTTAAGCAATAGCTATAAGAGTGATGATACTTAATGGAGCAAAATATTGGAGAGGGAAGGAAAGGTTGGGAATCATGGCTTTGCAGCAAGCCAATAAAATATAGGACACCAATGCAAAATGATCAGAAGGTCACCTTGGAAGTGTAAGGAGGGAGCTTCAAATAATTGGCGCAAGTCATGACACTTGGCAAATCTGCATCTTCCCAATTGCTCCAGTGCTGAAAATAGAAGCATACAGGTATTGAGAATCAAGATATTAGCAATTGCATAAAGCGAATGTGAAATCATCCATTTTTCTAAATTCCAACAGACCTTACGAACAATTGTCAATTTGGGATTCAAAGCTGCTAAACCTCCTGGAGGCAGGCGAGGGGCACCAGTCACAAACTGCAAGAATGCTCGTCGTTGGTCACTTCCAAAATCTTTAATAATTTGAAGCAACTGCAAGATCAAGTATATCATGAGAATTTCTACAAAAGAAAGGAGAGAAAATTCAGACAGAAAGAGGACCAATAAACACTGACATTAACAACGGGAGGACTAGTTGCTGTGTAGCCATGGTCGAATTTAATATAATCCAATAGTTCACCTGTCTGCAACACAAATAATGGCATCAGAATCATAAAAACTATTACAAAGCAACAACATCCATGGTGGGAAATTGATACGTACTGCCCAGGTATCACGTTCACCACACAGCAAATGTTCAATCTCATCTTCAGAGAAAATCCCAATGTCTTTCAGAGGGAATACCTGTCATAGAAGAAAAGAACCTTGAATAAATAATGTAAACTCCAGTGGCCAATTAAAATGTTTCTCTAAACAATTTTGGACATAAAAGCAACCAAAGAAACTCTATTAGAACTCCATTTAGGTTGTCCAAAACAAGACAATAGCTAAACATTTCATACATCATATTTTTAACTCCAAAACAATGACTGGAACAATGATCAGATACCGTCTTCACATGGAAGCTAAACCAATCATTACCCAATGCTTCAAAGCATGTTGAAAGTTAAAACTTACTCCATACTAATCCAACCAGTAGGAATACAAACCTGATTAAATCCACATTTAAAGGCCTCTAGTTGTCTGGATATCCCACTCTTCACAGTCGCATCCACAACCAAAGAGATATATTCTTCCAAGTTATCAATACTTACCTAAAATCAAGACAATGGAGTTATATTTCTAGGACTCGGAAGGATTTCAGAAAGAAATTAATGACCTCAGTAGAAATCACAAAAGTACCATCCTATTGTCATGTACAGACTCAAGTTTGTAATTTGGATATCCTGGAAGAGTGAAATCAAGACAAAGATCCTCAATTTTGGCATTGCGAAAACACAAATCAGACCCATAAACCACGTGTCTCTTCTTCTCAGCAAGGGCTTGAAACTCTAACAAGGTCCTTCCAAGCTCTGGATCAAACGACTGGACATCGCATATGTCAAGATCCTGCCAAAACGAAATTGAAAGAAATATCAGTCAATTAAGCAGGTAACCTCCGAACATGTGTGGAAGTGCGAAGAGTTTGTTTGATAAATAATTGGGGATTAAAGATGTGAAAAACACCTGCCCGAGCATAAGTTTATAAAAGGCTCTGGAGAAGGGCACATCGAGCACTCTCCTATCTTGAAGAGCCTTTGCTACAACCTGACCGAGTAGGACAAACTTCTGAATAACATCATCAAATTGTTTCCTATCCAAAGAACTCAATGTAGGAGGCCATGGACAAGGAAATAATCCCATAGGAGCTGCCACATAATCAGATCCATCTACATGTGGGCTTTTTCCAACAGGAGAGGGAAGAGAAGAATACTGATCCCCTCTCCACATACCCAACCCAAGCTTCTGGAATTCATGACTGACAAGTGTATAGAACTCCATTGTCGGACCTAGACCAGTTCCAACTTCTTCATCATACTCCACCTCAAGGATAGCACGGCTGCAAGCATGTGAAGCCATCATCTGTGCAGCTGAATCCAGGATATTGCTCCGACAAACTTGAAACTTTTCACGATCAGAGTTACCAGCATACAAACGTCTCCCAACCATATCAATTGAAGAATTACTTGCCCACTGTTGCAATGAACGATGTGGCTGAACTCGTGATGAAATAAATGTAGCCATCCGGAAATACTTCCACCGTGTCTCAAAAGCAAACAAGAAGGGACATGCAGTCATTAACTGACCACACCAAGAAGGCATTCCACCAACACCCATTGCTGAAGGGTCTCGCATTTGTTGTTCCAGCTTTTCTGTTAGCTTAGTACTTACAAATTCTGCCCGTGGGACAACAGGAACAGTCAACTTCAAAGCATCGAAATCATCTATTCTTCCTCTAGCAAAAGAGTAGCTTCTCTCATGAGAAGTTATGTGCATTGAGTATCTATTGAAACCTTCCAATATATGCAGCAAAAACAATATATTGTAAGCAGGATTTGACTTGTCCAATTTACAAGGAAGCGCAGCAGTCAAGATGGTAGGCAGAAAAGGAAGTTTCTTCCAAAAACTCCCAAGTTCATTGCAAACAGGAGAGAACTCAGGTAATTGAGAATGTAGGCACTTTTCTCCCACATGTCTTCTATATTTCACTTCATGAACTTCGTACCAAAATCTAGGACAGACATGTACGTCACGCATGTCATTCACTTGGAGAAGTGCCTGGTAGAGTGTTAATGAACGATCGAGCTGCTTCCCTTCAAAGAAAAATAACAAATTCGAAGCACCATCACAATCGCAGATAATGCAATCTGTAAGAGAAGAAAAAAAAAAAATCAAATTTGACAGGCAATCCCAGATTCAACCAAAAATGAAGGAAACAAATAAATAAGTTGCTTTCAAATCATTTTCACCTGGCAAAACAAAAACATACCTTTCTGTGAGTTACTTGTTTGCAAGTGAGCATCCTTCTCCCCAGAACCCTAAATTATGAATGCAGTTGCAAAATGTTAAATCAACACTAAAAGATTTGAGTCCAAACACAAGTAAAATTAAAAATAGATTTTCCAGCTATAACAAAATTTTAACTCAGTCCATGTGATTTACCTGCTTATCTGACAGACCGGAATATGTAGATAATTTCATGGACTGAACATCTTTGCCTAGAAGATTGCTTTCTCCAGCACTTTCACCACCAGATGCACATTTCCTTTGAGAATCCAAAGGGCCATGCTCTGCATCCGTCAATTCATTTGAATCTTTTCCTGCAAGAAGAGAATATTTAATCTGAAGACAAATGATGAGGCAGGACAGAACGCAATCAACTGTTAGCATATATCATTTACCAGTTGATCCTTCATGATGATCAGCTCCATCGGTGTTAACTTTAGGCCACAGAAATCCTTCGATGGCATCAAAAGAGGAAAAAGCCTCAACCATCAAAACATCAGGAGGGTGATCACATAGAATTGTCTCCCCCTCTTCCTTCACTAGACGAACTCTTAAACATGGCTCCCTTGTGTAATGTCCAGATGGAATGTTAGCATAAACCTCTCTTGTCCGGGGAGCCTGGCTGACAATGACAGGAAAGTTTTCCAAGGAAGATAATGCATTTTCCAGTTTTTGCACAAACAGTGCAAGAGGCATGTCCTCCCAGCTTGGACCTGTTGGTGCTAGAGAGGCTCTAGCGAACGTCTCAAACCTCTTCAGTACAACATGGTAATGGTTTGATAAGCCACAATGAGCCCCCTTCCCTTGCAAGTACTTCCCATTAGAAAGATAATGTGCTAGTGACTTTATTATTCCACTCTCAATAAACTCAAACGTAGACATCCCACTGTGAAGCTCTTTCATTATTTGATCCAATAAATGAAACAAATGCTCTTCACGATGAGTGCAGTAATCTTTATCTGCCGCCATGTCTACATTATCAGCTAATTCATGGCACAAACTTCGAAGTTTCTTAATTACAGCTGTTAGTCCTATTTCAGAATTCCATGAGTCTTTTACAAAATATGTTTCTTTGATCTGTTTAGCAAAAGCATTAACGGAATCTTTTTCAAGCTTGCAACTTCGAGAATCTGATGATGCTGCTGACCGGCCAATATCAAAGGTGTGGCATAAGCATCTCAAGTTATCCTTCCCAGTTGTTTTATAGTTAGAAATGCGGTGTTGAACTGGGTTATCTGAACTTTGCTGCATCGCAAGTGCTTCAATAGCATAAACAACACCCTCTTTCACAAGAGAGTTTAGAAAGGCTTCAGGAAGTTTTTGCATCGCAATTTCAGTGATCCTCAAAGCTGACATCAGCAAATGATGATCACTTTGGGCAAATACACCAGCCAGGAAACTGCCAGAGTAATAACCATCAACAAACATGTAAGCTGGAAATCAAAATTACATTCATGCCTATCCTTATGCCTATACCTTATTGAAAAAAAAGAAAAAAAATCATTACCTTGAAATTTTGGTCGTCTTAAAGAAATCTTGAAGTACGTCAGCACAGCTAAAATAAACTAACTTGTTTATAACAGAGAGGGATCCATAATAAACATACAAATTAGCACCCGAGCTAACCACCTGCCCACAGACAAAAGAGGGAGTTAGCATAGAAAAAGATACACAAGTAAACAATATTCCAGGAATTTGCTGTACCTAAAATGACCAGAAATCAGGACAAGTACAAATATAACATTCAACAGAGAGTTCATAACTATGTGGGGATGATGACAAGAAGTGAAAGCAAACTCAATGAAAGATTAGGTTGACTAATATTACTTGATGGAAGAAAAAAACCTAAATGAAAAATCCAAGCAAAGACACCCCAAACCACAGATTAATAATTTTCCGCCTCAAAGATTTCACACTTTGCTGATAATTTTCTGGTTTAAAGATAATTTTGATGCTTTAACAATGACTTCTCAGCTGATATGTGATTCTGTATTAATGGCAGAGCTCGAATTTGACTTCATTTAAAAAAAAAAAAAAAAAAAAAAAAAAAAAAAAAAAGAAAGAAAGAAAGAAAAAAAGGAAAAGAAAAGCAAGATGACTCACCTCAATCAAGATAGGAAGAATATCCATCCCAAATTGAAGTAGAAGCTCAGGTTGATCTGTCAGAATCTTTTCCTTTCCAGAGGTCAGATCAACATTGTCACCTTCTCTTGACAAAGAAGGGAGCAACTCATTTAGTAACTTGAGAATTTCACTAACCTGTGGGGAGAAAAAGTTCATTACTCAATTACTTGTTCCTTTCATAAAACTAAATAAACGATCAATCAAGTTACAGACTACGATGAAAAAATGAGGCATTGAAACTACAGAAAATCAAAAATATAGGATCACCAACATCAAAATATGTATATACACACTCTCTCTCTCTCATATATATAGGATCACCAACTGTGTCTAAGATCATTTCATTCATATATTGTTCATCTTACTTGGGCATTAACAAAGCCAGCCTTGGGATGGATAGCAAACGAAAAAGGATTGGGAGTTTGTGGCATCACCATTGCAATATGATTCCAAAATATCTCACTATCCAGATGGTTTTTTATATGTTCAACCGCCAAAAGCCACCATTAAGCTGAAATAAAGGTAGCATGAATAAGGTTAGACCCAGAGGTAAGCTTCCATTGCAGCATCCCTCCTCTGTTGGCACTGCCCAATGAGTCGGTTCATGGTTCATCTGAGGGTTCACAAGACACTTAAGACAATTGTCATGAATGATCAAGTTTCTACAAAATTCTCATAATTAGTATCCCATGAAGTTCAAGCAACAGTGATTTTACGCAACAATAGAAAACAATAACACAAACTTTGCAGCATGTCCCAAAATAAGAAACAGGAGCTTCATGCACATTAAAAACCTATCTGTAACATAGGGTTCCCTCTACTCTAGCTTGTTTATTCATATGAATGTAAGGAAAAGGAAAAAAATCGTGCTTTATAGGGCAGTATAGGAACAACATGTCTATAGGATGACTATAGTCCAAACAAAAATGACGATATACAAATGAAGAAAATGACAAATGAAAAGGGAATAATTTTCTATAAATGAACAAAACCATAAAAACATGGAAGTAATTTCAAGTTTCAGTATATTAATTACCAAAAAGTACACAATGGCAATCAGCAACATCAAACCTGTTCTCACATGGTATTAAAAATAGATTCGACATTAAGAGTAATTATGAGGAGAATCCACAGTGGATCACAAAAGGAATTATCAATATTTAGCCTTTTTTAACTTGGAAAATATCACATACTATGGTTCACTTAATGAAAGCCAGTCAGTCAGTTTCAATCACTAAGGATCCAACAGCAGCACTGAAAAGCCTAGAAGTGTTTAGAAAACTCCATGTATCAACATGGTAGGAAGGCACTCGAAGTTGTTGATTCTAAACATATCCCTAAGAGTCCCCACAACCAACAACAACACTTCAAAGGGGGTGCATATTCCCTCTCAAATGATTCCAAAAATGGGAGCACATCTAGTTCTCCATCTACATGACCTTAGATTCCTAGATAAGATGAAATCAGCTTAATCATCTATCATCTACGTAACCAAAAATGAAAAGTTCCTTTGAATCTCGATGGAATTATTCCATCGAACAATTATCCCATGACCAAAAATGAAATGTTCCTTTGAATTTCAATGGAATTATTCTTTTGAACAATTATCCTAAAAAATGATTCAAAACATTAAATGTTTCGGGCCTGCCATGAGAAATAAATGAAATCCAATCTGTGTGCATATCAAGTACTAGACACCATCTAGAATATTAAACTCACTTATGTCAGATGCCTTCATAGATAACAACATTTGAACAGATAAAAAAAATTTGTGTATAAAATATGAAAAACACTTAGGTTGATCCAATTAAGTCTTGGAATGCAATAAATTACATAGAATTAATTATCTAGAAAAGAGAAAGACTATGGGAGATGCTGATACCTGACCGCATATTCAGGCGGTCCTGTAGCTAAACAAATTTATCAATGTTACATTCACCCTTAATTGTAGCAATTATAAACAATGTGGCTGAAAAGGAAAACAATTACCAATATCTGCAAATCAATAACAACAGAGATCTTTCAATTAAGTCGATAGACCAAGCACTTCAAGAACAGGAATAACCATGGTCCCGCTTGACAGTATATTACCAAATCATAGTTTAGTAATCTTTAACAGTCACAAATTACAAAAGTACAGATAAAGCTGTGAAGTTGTCCTAAATGTTATCATTATTTTTCCAAACAATCATCCAAATGTTAATCACATAATCTTCAAACTCAGACAGCAATGGCCCGCCAATTTAAATTTTGATGCAGACTAAAATAGCAACCAGAGAATGAATTTGTGAAACTAGACTCTCATTACCTGATTGGATTGCATTTCACCAAGATTTGCATTAGGTGTTCCATGTGCTAAGTCAGAACTGGACAAGATAACCTTCATCATTCTGCTTACATTCAACTCAAAAAGAGTCTTAACTGCAGTAAGGGAGCCTGAAGCAAGTCTTGTAAGCATCCCAATCAGCCCCTGGAAGAATAAAAATTAGTCTGTGAAAAATCACAAGCTGTGATAAAAAATGTCAGCAGGCAACTATTGAGTTTGAAATTTGTCATACAGTATAAGTCACTTGACTAAGAGACATTTGACTGCCTGAGGATATAAGCTGCGTAGATTGATGAATCACTCCATGCTTACAAAGTTCGTCCAGCATTCCTGAAGAATGACTTAGACGTTCCACTATTCTCATCAAACATAATGAAGCAGCTTCGACAAGCTGCACAAAAAAAATAAAAATAAAAAGCTCAATCTTAAAGGCAGTGATCAAGAACATCCAAAAGAAATGAAATTTTAAAACCTAAAAATATAAATCAATAGGAAATTTTAATTTTAAGGGTGTGATTGTTTACCCCAAAAGAATTTCAAACTAAAACTTCTCATTCTCCAAAATTACTCTATTTTTTAATTATTTTTTCACATTTTCCTATACAACTATCCTGTTTCAATCATTTCTACACAACTACTCATACTACTACCTTATCTATTTTAAGTTCATGTTCTTTACTCTTCATCATTACCCCTATCATATCACATCATTTTCTTACGTTTCATAACTTTTACACCAAAAACTTCCCATTCAAAAGTTTTATCACTTCCCAAACACACCCTAAATAAAAAATAACCACTTGAAAGTAAATTAAAAAAGGAACAATGCAATGAACCTTTCGATCCTCATAATGGAGAAGATTACATAGAATGGGAACAGCTTCCAGAACATTGGAACAATCTGACGGAAGCTTCTTGCATATATTTGCCACAGTAGACACCGCAACTCTCTGCCACCAGAACAGAACAGTCAATGCTGAAGAACACAGGCATGATCAATTGGACATTAAATAGGTCATTCCTAAATTTTCATCAAATTACACTAGTGATAATCAAGCATACACATGATTTCCTTGATACTATTCATAAGGCTTCTGCCCTTTATTTTCTTCCATACAAGCATGCATAATGCTTATCTTGCAGTACATGAGACAACCATTCAGTGATGATCATTAGGGGTGGTATTCTCAAAAAGTTCCAATGAGAAGTGATGCTATGTGAAAATCAGGATCAATAGTTTGCCATACTTTTCTGCATGTTCATTTCAGGAATGATCCATTCAGCAGTTTTTAGTAAAGCTCTTTCCTTCTGTATATGTGCGATCACCAATTGAGCTGAATGATCACAGTTTTGTGAATTCTTTTGAAGGTACGGTTCTATGAATCCTATTCAATGGGACTGAACTGAAGACCAAAGAGGCACCCTACAAATTTTCCTGAACAGAAAATGTTTGCCGCAGCAGACACGCCCACATGTTAAATTCAATTCAACTGAAAGAAAAAAACCACACACACACACAAACACAAACACAAAGATATGAATTCCCTTACTTGGACGCTAGTCGAGAAGAAGTCAATGTAGTTTAGTACAGCCATTACAGCCCCTGCTTCCAGACATGTCACTGGGTGATCTCGAGAAATTTTTTCCAATGCTTGTAAACTCTTCATGATAAGAAAACATAAAAATAAGCATGCTATTAAAATTCTCATGAGATTAAAATTGATGTTAAGTTAAGGACAGACCTGTTCAGCTACATCCAAATATTCAATGACCATTAGTCTTTCACAAAAAACAGAAACAGCATTATGTCTAACAAGAAACCCAGATGAACGTGGAGACACATCTGAAAGGTAAGTCAGAGCCCTGATGGCCAACAGCATCGTATCTGGACAGCTTTCTTGTTTTGCCAAGCTTACGAGATTAGGAATCAATGATTCCAAAGGCAAATTAGTAAGCGAACGATCATCCATAGATAAAGATAAGATGTCACATAGCTCTGTAAGGGCTGCGAGCTGGTCAGAAGGTCCAGCTCCAGCATCCAAGTTTGGCATAATCCTCTTAAGTTTGGCATCATTTTCTTTGAAACTTCGACGCTGAAACTCTCGATAAAAATGTTGCCTGTGATCTGTCTCCTCCATTCCATCTGAATCGCAAGAACCATATGCAGAATCCCTATCTACTTCGCCCTCAGATCGACCTGAAAAAGATGCGGATGAAGATGACTCCATCTCGCAGTCTCCCAGCTGTGAAGCAGGATTTGTTGAAGCAGTTGGCGTCTGTGGTGACGAGCTTGAAGAACCAGGTTGGTACTCTGAAAGACTGCAGGCACGCTTATCTGCAGGTAACTGCTCTAACATTTCAGACCGTTTCCGGCCACGATTCTCCATGCAATTTAAGTGCAAAGAAACGGGAAGTCCAAAGATTTCTAGTCAAGCAAAAGAAACTCAGGTCAGAAACTAACGTCCAAACCACATAATATTACTGGGAGACGATGCAAGTGTCATGTATGAGCTAACTAAAAGTTTTGATCAAAGAAAATTCAGGCTTATTATATTCTAATCTTGATGACAGGCAATTGAAGATCAATGCTGCAAAAGACAAGGATTGATATTGAACATCAGACTGCAAAACAGGAAAAGACATAGGTTTCCAAAGTTTTTGAAAGTTTAAAATCGAATTATAATGTGTTATCTCATCAATGAATTCAATATTTCACAATTTTCAATCAAAACAAAAGCCAGAAACTCCTCATCGCTCATGTTCGATCCGCTACGCAGAACTACCATTCACAAATCTGCCTGCCTTGTGGTGCAGCCGTAAAATAAATAGATAACTAAAATCGAAGAAACATAGAAAGAGGAAATTATCAATTATCAAAATGCTCCCGATAGAACAGATGACTCAGAAACACTATCCTCAAAACATATACTATAAAATTTTCACTGACATAATACTGGCGACGACTCTCCAATCTGATCAACCTTATCCAGTAAACAAAATCTAGAATCCAAACATGCACCTCACCCAGGATGAGAACCGAATTGAATTTCATTCTGATCTTTACCATCATTGATTAGAAACAACTTGAATCAAAGAACCAAGTAGAAAACAAAGAGAAACGAAGACCAGCATTCCACAAACAAGCCAGAGAAAACCACTCAAGCCGAGAAGCGAGAGAGAGGAAGAAGACACTCTCGCGGTGGAAGGAATAACCAAAGCAACCACGCTCGGCTGTTCAAAATCGTAATCAGGACAGAGATGAACTGAATTATCCACTGAAAGCACAGGCAGGAGAATCACAAGAGCCGTGACAATCAACCCACGTGCAATCCAGTGAGGACCAAAAAAACAGCCAAACAAAATCAAACAGTATCCGACATCGTCGACTGACAAAGACGAGGAGCAGCAACCGCAATCGACAGTCACCTCATAATCGTCATCATCAGAGAATCAGCCAGCAGGAATTCCAATTTCAATTCGATCGAGCGGAGTACATAGAATCGGAAGTGCGGAAAACCATTCGATAAAAAAACCAGCAGCGAGAAGGAAAATTACCGGGGAAGGTATTCGATCTTCTCTTCCTGGGGTTGAAATTCCGGAATAAATGGTGGGCGAAACCGCAGCTTAGAATTCTAGTGCAAGTGTGCAACCGGGAAGGAGTAGAACACCGCCTTTTCTCAGGTTTCTACTGCGTGTAGGATTTGCCGAGGATTACATTAAAGTAGGCAGGAGCAAAGCAAATCATAAAATTTTTGCAAAGGATAATAAGGATTACTACCAAGCTTTGGGCCTGTTGAGACTTTGGGCCTGATCGCAAGGAAACAATCATATGGAATAAGGGGATTCACATGATAGATGATGATAAAGGATTAGGTTGTGTTTAGGAATAGATAAATTTTTTGATGAAAAGTTTTAAAGAGTAAAAGTTGTCAAATGATGTGATATGATAGGGGTAATGATTAGTAGTAAAAATGATAAAGTTAAAATAGATAGGTTAGTTGTGTAGGTTGCTGTGTAGAAATGATTGAAAAGTATGATAATTGTATATGAAAATGTAAAAAAATAATTAAAAAATATGATAATGGTAAAAAGTGAAAATTTTTAACTTGACATTTTTTAACCATTGTCAAACATAACCTTAGTATCATAAAAAATCACATCGAGGAATTCAAAAGAAGGGCATGTTTAGCCATATCAAAAACTTTCCAAACTAAAATTTTTAATATAAAATTTTTCATTTTCGATCTTATCATATGTTTTATTTTTTATATTTTCTAATATAACTATCCATCTTTTTAATTATTTATATATAACTACTCAAACGAATAAGGGTAATATTTTAATGCATATATGATGGGTCCAAAATCCCATTTAAAAATTATTTTTTAAAATACCTTTTTATAAAACTATTAATCTGAGTGCATTTAACATATGCATTAAGTTTTACCTTTTGGAGATGAATATATATTTTTGATTTATAGATTAAATATGCCTAAATTAATAATTTTATAAAAAGACTTTCAAAAAAATATTTTAAAAATAAGATTTTGTACTTGATACATTGAAACATTAGTTTACAAATAATTCATCTATTTTAGTTTTATTTTCTCTACTTTTCGTCATTTCTCTATCATATTATATTAATTTTTCATTTTAAAAAATTTTACATCAAAATTTTTTATTACTTTTCAACCACCCCCCAAATTGAAATTTTTTGATAATATCTCTTATAATCCTACTTGTATAAATGAATTTTAAAAAATGTCTCTTTTTACTCACAAATTTTCATCCCAATTTCATATATGCACATGTTGTTAAGAATTTGTTAAATGAGTTATTAATTTATTGTGAAATGACGAATATGCTCGTCTTTAACTATAATTTTATAGCTAAAACTTTATATTATAATGAATCTTTAATAATTATGTAATTGTAAAATAATATATTGTTCGAATATGAATATTTAACATTGAGCAAAGCAATTTTAAATTATATTAATGCTTATGCATATTTATCATTTTACAAAAGATTAACGGCTTATTTAACGAATTCCAAACGACATATATGCATGACATTATGATGAAAAGTTGTGAGCACGAGAGGTATTTTTTAAAGTTCGTTAATAAAAGTGAAATTACGAGTAAACTTCGTAAGTATATACAAAATTTATCCACTCGTCAATTACCGTAATAAATCAATAGAACATAAAAGTTAGATTTCGATAATTGCATTTACAACCGAGTTGATCGAGTAGTTGTGAGGTGAGCTAAGAATGCGTGGCATAAAAGGTTTAAGGTTGGAAGTTGGATTAAAAGCATTTTGCTCATTACCCCTCCTCAAAGTTGCTTGAAAACATACACGGAAATGAATTTAAGAATGATTTACTTGGGCCACTACCCTAGGAGAGTGGGGTTCATAGGTAAATTTTCATCCGTACTGTGAGAATATAAATATGCTTACTATAATATCTGAATATAACATTATATACATAATAATAATAATAATAATAATAATTTATTGGTCATGCCATTTACGCGGCAGTCCCACTCATTGATAGCACCACGCTTCATTAGCCGGAGGCCCTCGTCGAGTCCTCTCGGTGGCCATTGCAAATTGCAGACCGACAGCTGAAAAGAGCTGGCGTGACTGCCTTTTAACCTAGCGTGGTGGCGTTTTGAAAACGGGGATTACGCTGTCGTAACCGCCTTTAAAGTGGTGCACCCGCAAATCACGAACCGTATTTCATAGGCCTCCTTGATTACGCTGGTTAAGGTACTTAGAAAACAATAACGGGTTGTGGCAATAATAGGGAAATATAAAAGTCAGATGTATGACAGGGAATTTTTAACCACCCTCGCAATTATAATAGTCATATATTTTTCTCTAAATTCATAATTTTCTTCACATCTTGATCAAAATTATTCTACAAACACCATATATTTTATTATAATTCGGTCTAATGAACGATGCATTCGGTTGGAAGAAATCTGATGGTGTAGTTGAGTAGAACATGCACAGAGAGCGACCGTCGTGAGAATCGTAACAAATTATACGCACAGCACCAGTAAAACTTTCGGTTTTCAGATTCAAAGAATTCATAGCATCAAATTTTGGGTCTGTTAAGGACGAAGAAAATGTGAACGGGAATTGAGGAATAGATTGAAATTGTTAAGGATAAAGTGAGAATAACGAAAAAATAAGTAAGTTAATAGTTGCATGAAAAGTATAATAAAATAATCGAAATACAAAAGATTAAAATGAAAAACTACAGTAGTTAAGCATTGACTTTTGCATTTTGGTTCTCCTCCAAATAAACACATCATGTAAAACTTAAAAAGATGTTAAAAATATAGTTTTTATTTGAATATATTATATAAAGAAGTTGTTCGCTTATATATTAAATGATATATTTTAAATAATTATTAGGAATTCCTTTCTCATTCTTATTTTACATACTTTCTTTTTATTAAGCATCACACGGAAGCAAAAGGCAATGCTTCACGGCAGACGTGAAGGTCTAACCCTTATCGTTAGGCATACATGCCTTGGTGTGAAACCACTGGCCCGAGACTAGGTTCACATGCCCCATGAATTTTGAAGTTACAAAACTGCTATTGATAAATTGATAGACTGTAATTCTTTATTTCGAATTTAATGAAAATGATTTTAAAATTAAACTTATAATGCATAAAATTTGATTTTAATAACATATGAAAAATTACCTGATCATTTTGTAAATTATTATATATTTTTTGCATTTTAGTATAAAACATATGAAAAATAGTAATTAAGAATATGATAATTAAATAATTAAGTTGTTAGATGAATCAAACAACATGAACGATGCTCACATTGTGTTTAGTAATGCATAAAGGTTATTGTAGCAAAAAGTTAAGAAAATATGTAAAATTGATGTGATGAAATAAGGGTAATAAATATGAGTAAAGCGTGATCGTATAAAAGAACATGCATAAATGATTTCAAAAACAAAGCAATCATATGAAAAATTGTGTTAATTTGTTATTGTATTCATTGGGATATGATAAATATATTATTAATTAAAGGCATGTTTGTTTAACATAAAAAATTTCAATTTTCATAATTATCTTATTTTCAATTTTTCTGTACATTTTCCTGCACGATTAATATTTTCAATTATTTTTATACGATTTCCTCACAATACAACTAATATGTTTATTTTAATTTCATTCTTTTTGCTCGTTAGTACCCTACCGTATCGCATTATTTTTTTCGGTTTAAAGATTTTTATATAAAAAATTTTTCATTAAAAATTTTATTACGTTCCAAACACACCTTAAACATCTTTAAAATACTACCAAGGCCTATTTGAAAGGATTTAAGAAGTTTAAAAAGGATGAAGAAAGTGTTGTGATTTTCTTAAGCTAGTCTAAGAGAGCGCTGTATCAGGTCTTATACTAGTCCAAAATACCATTTATTATTATTTTTGAAATTTTTTTAAGAAGACTGTTGAGCTAGACATATATTATCTATATAGATATTGCCATAATAATCGTTGGGCATGAACAGATATAACGAAAATATAATGACGCGCACGGCAAATGTAAAAAATTACATTTGAAAGTAAAAAAGATGTGTTGAGAATTAAAAAAGTGTTTGGAAATAAAAATATACGTTTCATTTAATAAATAAAAATATACATTTCATTTAATTATTAAAAATATACATTTCCTTTAATAATCTTAGATTCTTTAAAATATTTAAAACTTCCGTTTTTATTTGTTTAATTTTGTCACCTCGTGGACATGGAGCACAAGGATCGGTAAATAAAATGAGTATTCTTCCCTGACTTCGAACACCGCACCTTCCGTTCTTCACACCTTTACACACTCAAACTCAAACTCAAGTTGCCCTCTTAGTGACGCATGTTTTGACTTTTAGAGGATTTGCTCAGAGTAAAATGAAAATAAAAAGAAAAAAATGCATTCAATATCCCATTATCTTACTTTTCTTTCATTCTACACATATATTTTAATCATGTTATTATGTATTTTGAATAATTTTATCATATCAAATAATTCCCTCGCAAATAATTCCCTCGTTCTCACTTTACCAGTTTACCCTCCTCATATCTATCTCATTCCGCAGACCTCCCAAACGGACCCTTATACACCGTTCTCAAATTACAGACGTCTTCCAATAAGTTATCTGCCGTGTCACACGTGGAGGTGCAGCGCCGTGACGGCTTCGTCCTACGCCGGCAAAGCAGCCGCATCCTGCCACAGGCACTCAGCCGGTAAATATCGGCCGGGCTACCTTTTTCAACGCGGGGCTGCACGCCCTGTTGGATCAAGCTGCAAATATGGTCTCGCAAAGACCATTAGAAGAAATCCGCGTTCAGTAGTAGACCAACCCGGTCACATTAATATATAAATTAAGATTGCTTAAATCATAAGACTTGAGTTTTATTTGATCTTTTTATCCAGGTCAGGCCCCACCAAAGAAAGCTTGGCGACAGATGTCACGATTGTGGACCAGGTTTACACGCGTGGCACGTGCGAATGGTCCTCCAGGTCCATCCGTCCAAGAAGCCCCGCGCACATGGATGGACGGCATTTGGCAGCGGTTTTGAGGAAGTTGCCAAAGCAGCAGTGGAAGTAAAAGGACAGAGAAAGGAAGTGGCTGTGTTTTAGCCCCCGGGAAGGAAACGGACGGTGCGGATAAGGCAGCCCACCTTCCGAATCTCTCATCTCAGTCGTCTCCTTTTTCCTCTCTTCTCCAGCGTCCGATCTTCTTGTTTCAGGAGGGGGAAAAAAAAAAAAAAAAAGCGAGAAAAAAACCCGACACTCGCTCCCAGCGCGCCAAATACAAATACGAGGTTAGCTTCTTCTTATTGTTTGTTTGTTTTTTTAGCCCCCTATTGCTCTCGATTCCTTCGCCTTTGATTCTCCGCTCTGAGGCCATGGCGGGGCCGGGCTTTTCATACGGCTGCGGAGGGATGCAGGAGGATCTAGGGTTTTTGACAGTGCGTGATTGGATTGGAGTAGGAGGGAAATGGCGGAAGGACCGACGAGCCCCGGAGGCGGGAGCCACGACAGCGGAGGCGGCGATCAGAGCCCCCGATCGAACGTCAGGGAGCAGGACCGGTTTCTGCCAATTGCGAACATAAGCAGGATCATGAAGAAGGCAGTCCCTGACAATGGGAAGATCTCAAAGGACGCCAAAGAGACTGTCCAGGAGTGCGTCTCCGAGTTCATCAGCTTCATCACCAGCGAGTAGGAACCCATGCGGGCGTTCTTCTTTTTTGGGATTTTGATCTTCTCTCTTTCTCTCATGTTATTTTCGTGTTTGGATTTTCTACAAGTTTGATTTTCTTCTGGTGAGGCAGAGCTAGCGATAAGTGCCAGAGGGAGAAAAGGAAGACGATCAATGGCGATGATTTGTTGTGGGCGATGGCAACCTTAGGTTTTGAGGAGTACATCGAGCCGCTCAAGCTTTACTTGAGCAAGTACAGAGAGGTAGCTTCCTTTTCTGCAATATTTTTTGTTTTCCGAAGTACCCCTTGGACTTTACTACGAGCAAATAATTCGACTCAATTACTTCTTTTGGTCGGTGATCGAAGACTGATCAATTTCAGTAGATCAAGCTTCCAGATGGTAGCAAGATAGTTTTTTTGCGAATTTAGAGAGAGAGAGAGAGAGAGAGAGAGAGAGAGAGAGAGAGTATACCGGTTCATCGATCCTTGCGAACGTATAGGAAGCTTGTTTTTCTTTAATATTTTTACTTTTCTTCATTACCCCATGGATTTTACTATGGGCAAATAGGTCGATTGAATTACGTCTTTTGGTTGGTGGTGGGTGTTCGGGTGGGTGTGTGTGTGTGTGTGTGAGAGAGAGAGAGAGAGAGAGAGCAATTCAAGCTTGTCATAATCCTGCTATTCCTACGAATACCTGGATTATGATTTGACTGAATGCCTGGATTATGATTTGACTGATACGGGTGCTAAATGGTTCATTGATCTGCAACCATATATGACCCTGTACCGGCCTATACCGGTCACCAACATGGCTATAAAAAGTATCTATTGACAAACAATCGACTAATGAAACACTCCTAAAAAGACAACTCCCATTGACAATTGTCAAAAATACAAGCACTGCGCTAGATTTGGTCCAGTTTTCAGTAAGCCTATTTGGCCTTGTTGACATCTGCTTTAAGCAGAGCAGTTGGCTCTGCTTTCAACTTTCGCAAGAATCTTTAGCTGGAAAAGCCCCACAAAAATTGATGCTTCCCACTTAGTGCAGAGCCCAGCAGTATTTTACTACAGGGCCAAACAGGCCTCTAGTGCACATCTGCATATGCTTCAAATCAATAGGTTTCTGAACCTGCAACATCCAATCAGATGTATCAGGTGGACACATACCTTTTTTTCTATTTAACTCATTCGTTTACTGTTTACTGTTATGGATAGGATCTGAAGATCTTTTGCTCACGAGTGTTCTGCTTTCTGGTTATTTAAAATTGAAATATGAATTTGGAAGATAAACAGTTCATTTGAAGCCTGTTGATTTGGTAAAATTCTGTGTTAGAAAAAGTTGTACTGATAGTAGGTTACTTTTTATTGTTAGTTTTTTCATGGGAAGCGATCTCTGATTGTTGTGTGCACTTTCAAGTCAATTTTTTTTTTCCGCATTATAATTTTAGTGCGAACTTTTTACTGATTTCACTGATGCTGTCCTGTTTTTTCATATTGATTTCATGGGGATGAATCTGCGCTGTTGCAGCTTGAGGTGATGAAAGTTCATATACCTGTTTTTCCTTGGCTATGTATTATGCCAGTTGCTCATTTCGTTCTTTGCTGTTATGTTCTTTTTAATTTAACTCTTGATAGGGGGATACTAAAGGACCCACTAAGGCTGGTGATGGGTCTGGGAAGAAAGATGCAGGCATTCAGGCAGGTGCTAACAATCAGGTGAACTTCACTGATTTGTAGAATTGTTGAATGTTTGTTCTATTTACACTTATGATTCTGTTATAAATGTGATATGCTGCACATATCTTATCTTAAATGTACTGATTCTGGTAAGCAATTTTTTCTTTCAGGGTTCTTATGCACAAGGTGTGAGTTATATGCATTCTCAGGTAAGCGTGACAACTTTTTGAAGTTTGCATGCTTGCTTACAATATTAGCTTCAACTCTAAGTGCTTGTTTGGCCAAGTTTCCATGCCTAGAGATTTCTCTACCATGTAGCTCATTAGGAGGAAATTTTCTATGGTAGCTTTCCACAAAAGCTCATTTGAGGTTACTTTAATGTAATTTTAGGAGCGAAGTGCTTCCTTAATGGTATCCAAATGCTATCCATTACTCATGGAAGTGCCAATGGTGACTCCTATTGCATTGCCAAACATGCCATTAGTTCTCGTGCGATTTGATGACATCTTTCAATGAGTCCAAATGGGGTTGTTAGTCGGGTTGGGTTGACTTGACTTGAGGTCTTTTCAACCCTAACTCCATTTATAAAATTTTTGCCTAACTATGAACTCTAATCCTAATTTTAAACTCCCAGCCTTGTGTAAATCCTATAAAAGTTGGGTCAGTTTAGGTTAGAAATTGGGTTAATAAATGGGTGTACATTCAATATAATTTCAATTATTTATTTTCGACATATAAATAATTTTTTTATTGTTTAACAATTAGTAAAATGCATATTAAATATATAATATATTTATTGTAATAAAAATGCAATGCGGGTCGGTTTAACTCGGGCCCCCACCCCTAATGCCATTTTCCAAATTGGGTCAGGTTGAAATGTATTTTTAAATCCAAAGTTCTATGAAGTCCAACGGTCAAACCTACTTATCTTGGAGTTGTGTTGGTCATGTTTGGGTTAACACCGACCTTATTTATGCCCTTCGGTCCAAAGCCTTTTGGTTTTTGGTTCTTGTCTTTTATGTCGAATTCAATGATTCAAATATGCTTTTGTTCGAATTATGTGCAGGAGATACTGTGAAGATAAACCGATCTGTTTATTGCAGTGTGCTTCATTTACAGTCTTTGTTGTTGATATGGCCTGTCCTATCTGCATGTTTGGTTAGAATCAATTTTTATAATCAACACATCCTAAAGACTTTACGGTTTGGTTGGTTTGTGGTTGAGACCATTGAATGGCACTTAAGTTGCCATTTATCATGAAGATTGATCAAGTGAGATCATCTTCACGATCCCTTCCCAGTTAACCACGTCCAAGGCACTAGTGTACCATATACAGCTAAATGGTTGATCATCTTGTCTCTGATTGCTAGTCCACATTTCAAGGCCTATTTCTTTGTTGTCTGGTTGTGAACTTGACATGTGGTCAAAGAAAATGACAGACCTTCCTTTTTCATGCACATCTTCATAAGTTATAAATTTTTTTTATTAAAATGACAAACATTCCTTTTGCATTCAAATCTTCATAAGTTGTAAAATCTTTTTATTATTATTATACTTTATTTGTGTTATTTACTTGCTCAAATTTAGAAGTATACTTTGAAAGATGAATCCTTAAGCTTTAATGAGCACATCAAATGGGCATAATATATTTGACAGGTTAATTCCAAGTATTACCATAGCTTGTACTTCATGTTTACAGATAGGGATTTTTACAAATATACTTACAAGGTTTGACCAATGTTGCATTTGTGTCTCTAATTTTGTAAAAATTGCAAATATTCTCACAAGGTTTGCATAAAATTGCAATTGTGTTTTTCTGTTAGGATGTCTTTAGAATTTTTCATGAAATAATAATAATATATGTTAAGCCAAGAGAAACACTTGCAATTTTTGCAAATATTGTAAGCATATTTGCAAAAAGATATAAAACAACGACATATATAAAAATATATAAAATAATGAAATAGCCAATATGTGTATGATATTTGCGAATGTTGCAAATGTATCAACTGGCTTAAAGGTTTTTTTTGTCATTTATAAAAAATCTAACAGTATCCTAATGGAATAGATATGTTTGCAATTTATTCAAACTTTGTGGGCATATTTACAATTTCGATTAGCTTAGGAATACAGATGCAATATTAATTAAACTTGGGAAGCATATATGCAAAAATCCCGGACAGATATGACCTCACATTTATAAAAACAGCATAGGTGATGACATATTTTACTCCTAATTGCAAATAGACAACACTGTTAGATTTTGTTAAGCGTGTTCATGGCTGGGATGGGATGATCTTGGAATGGCTCCCATTTTGCAAAAACACTTTTCTCATTCTTAAATGGTAACAACTTACTTTTTTCATTTGCAATACATCTTTTCTATTCCCAATTCACTTCTACATCAAATCCTCATCTCATCTCCATTTCATTCTCATTCCATTTTCATCCCATCCCAGTTGTGAACAACTTATATCATTTCTTCTAAAAGGGGTAGTGCACACGCAGAGGATTGATTGAGTTTGCTTTTGTTTTGTGTTTTTTATATCATTTTGTTAAATATTTTATGACATTAAATTAAAGCAGCTTCTTTTTACTTCTACCAGTAAGTAATTTTGTAACTTCGAATGACTTTTAATGTCAGAGTCTTAACAATGTTGTCATATTTAGAAATAGGAGTAAAATATGTAGTCATCTATGCTATTTTTATAAATGTGTGGTCATATATGTAAATATGAGTATACATTGTAATTATATTCGGAATTGACCCTATATTTGACACTTACATTCTTAATCTCTTCCACTTATCACTTTGGAAATTGTGCATGATGCATTTTTGTTCAAAATGAATAAATCTTCTAATTACTATTGGTATGTGGTGTTTGGATTGGCCTATCAGATATAGAGTAAGCAGAATTGAGATATTGAATTAGTTGAACAAACTTTGGGGTTGGGATTGGAGTACCATCTCTGTTATGATCCCCACCCAGTAGACCCAACCAATTACCACGATTTGATATTTCTAACTAGTTTGGAAAATTTCTGGTCGTTGATTTGTTGTAATTGGGAGTAAGAGGATTCTACTTATAGCAGATCATCTCTTTCATTTTGTAGCTTTTTATTATTGTTTTGGCTTTTAATAGTTTTGAGTTTTTTCTAACAGAAAGGTTTTACTTTTCTTAACAGGAGCTTAAGCATTTTTTTCCTTATTTATTCTCAAACAATCGCAAACTGTCCCAAAATTATTTTGAACTTATTTGTCTTCATATATATAGGGAAATGCTAGGGGTGCAGCCAGCTGCAAATGAGTCCCGCATTGATGATAAAATAAAAAAATCCAACCAACTAATTGTATTTAAAATCATTTATCTTCAGTAGTACATAAATTTTCAATGTTTCATCCAAACCAGATGTATGTGGTCCCATCAGAAAGTGGTGCAAGATCAATGTAAAATGGATTTAAAATTTTTTTATAATTTACACATGAATACATACATTTTAAAGCAAAGGTGACCCATCCAACTCTTTTGACTGGGATGATTTTTGGTATCATAGTAAACAAACGATTTAGTCATGTGACTAGTGGGATTTTAGTTTTATGATCAATGGGGCCCCATTTGCAGCTGGTTATCTTGGCATGTAAAATTTCAAAAATATAATAAATCTAGCTTCCATATTTTGGAAAGAGGATAGTATACATCTATGGATTGGAATATTATTGTGCAAACTGGTATTTGAACACGTCAGCATGATGCCATATGATGACCAGCACCATCTCAGGCTATCGGCTCAACTTTTTTCCTTTTTTATTTTTTAAAAATGCTGATATTGGGCACTGTGTCAATGTTGACATCCTCCATCCTAGTTGATTTTCCTGTAATCCCTATTCTTTCTTCCTTTTTTTGGCACGATTTCCTTTAATCCCTATTCTAAGTGTAGGCTAATGGGTCACCAACTCATTATGTTGTCTTAAAAAAAAAAAAAGAAAAAAAAGAAAAGAAAAAGAGTGATTCCTGGTTTGTGCTTGGAACTGTGAATATTTGCCACTGAATCATGACTCTGCAATCTGGCTTTCATGGTTAGTCATGATTTTGGACCTTTTCTGCATTTGGCTTAATTGGACTTCCCAAAGGAAGTTTGGTTGTATGAACCAACTCATCTCGTGTTCAGCTAATCATCAAATAAATTGGCTATCTCAAATTCCCTGCTCCATTCATAGACCGGATTCATAAGGCTGATATATATGTATCTTCAACAATGCTAACAGTTTTGATTATTTAATATATAATTCAATGCCAGCATTTTTTATTATTTGGTCTGTTGTGATTGTTTCTAGTTGATGATTCTGGGAAATAGGCAATAGTTTCTGGTGAACATGTTAATCTATCTAGCATGACTGGGTTGAGCTTATATCTTCCAACTCTTTGAGCATTGTTTTACATGTTTTTATTGGTTGCTTCAGGTGCCTCTTTTCCTTGGATTGTTCATCTTCTACAAATAGTAATCTAATACTAAGGATCTATTTACTGAGATGTATTTAAAAAAAGGGGTTATTTCCAGATATACCCACTACGTTTGACCTTAATTCTACATATATCCACTATGTTTATAAAATCCCAAATATACCTACTATGTTTGCATCTAATCTCAAAAGTATCTATTCCGTGAGTTAACGTCATTAGAAAATATTTGAAATTACTAATATGCCCTTCAAATTTAAGACAATTGGAAAAATTGAATGTTATAACTCACTAATGGACTAATTGCACATGAATTCTAAATTTAAAGTGCTTTAATTTCATTTTCTTTTTATTTATTTCATCATTTATTATTTTACAATAGGCGTACTTTCGGTATTTAAAAATTTTAATTGATGGTTTTTAATGGAATGTGCATTTTTGGGATTAAATGCAAACGTAGTGGGTATATTTGAGATTTTGGAAATGTAGTAGGTATATTTGGAATTAAAGCCAAATATAGTAGGTATATTTGGGAATAACCCTTTAAAAAATTTGGTTTTATGTGTTAGTCTCCATTTGGTAAGATGTTGAAAAAAAACTTCAACACTGTTTTTATATATATTGATACGATTTGACATCTTAAATACCTAACTGTCTTACCTTTTCTATTATTATCTCTACACTTGAATCATTTTTGCCGCGTCCTTACATACAACTACTCTTTTTGTTTTTATCTTTTTTATCTTTTTTTCTAATTATTATTCTTATCATGTCACATCACTTTCTCATTTCTTAAAAATTTTTCCATTCCCAATTCTTTTTTCTTCTTCTTCTTCTTCTTTTTTTTTTTTTAAAAAAAACCTTCTTCCCAAATGTAAGTGCTGGTGTGTTACCTCCAAATTCTGATCCACGGGATGTTCAAGAGATGCTCAATTTTTGAATGCAACCCACATTTTCATATTCTCTGCTCTGGCTGATATTATAAACATTCCACAGAATTTCTCACCTATTTAGAGTTGGTATCTAGATTGGATTAGACTCACAAGAACATTCCTTAGGGGGACTTAATTTTTATTTTTTTTGGGAAACTTCTCATAATGTTGGTCATTAGTTCACATTCTTTTCCAGGAAACTCCACTTTATAATTTTTTTAAAAAAATTTATTGCATTATTCCAGTTTGATCATCTACTTAGTTGTGCCTACTTTAGAACACACTTCAATACTCCATTTCTTGCAATGTGTTTGTGTTCTCATTTATGTGAAGTATAATGTTATATTTACATTTTTAACCTTATTAGCGATATATATCTTTTGTGTACGTGCGTGCGTGTGTGTACAAAGCTACAATTTTGATGCAGATCATGGCATCGATTAAAAAGGACAAAAGATACATTTTATTTACTTTTCTCTCTTGTATGTTTGGTGTTCCCTCAATTGCATTTTTGATCATGTCAAAATCTCCGTCTCCCAAATTCGTCCTAATAAATTCATTTAAGAGCCCATTTTAATGCTTGATTCAGTTGGTACATGTTTGGTTCAGTTTTCTTGGTCCAAAACTCATCCTAGGGGTCTGTTTTGCTCCACTTTTCAAGTGCTCTTATGTGCTTATACACCTGACGCCATGATACATTCATTTAAGCATTTGGGTTGGTGGTGCAGTGACCAACGCTCTTCCCTATTTTTGAAGGAAAATCAGGGCTCAAAAGTGCGATCATGAAAAGCATTTACGCAATTTCTTTTCAGCAGAAGCTTTTTAGACACAACTCCAAAACAAAGTCTTAGACTAGTAAGCTACTATTAATGTCTGGTAATAGTTGGAGAACGCTGGCTTCTTGCACTGTCATCTTGCGAGAGTCCAGTAAAGGTTTAAAGCTTGAAAATGCAGCTTTATAGAAATATGGCTATACTACCTCAACTTCTATCTTGGATGAATTCGCCATTATGGTAAATAAGGGGTTCGCTACATAGAAGTTGAGCAATGTAACTCCTTTAATTTTTAAAATTTTAATCCTTGATGGAAAATCCAATTCAGTCATTGTATTTAATATCATTTGTTTATCTAAAAGACTAAGTTTTATTTCAATCAAGTTTGTTTATGAGCTACATTTGTTGAAAAATATATATTTATATGTAAATTATGAAAATGCTTAGATTTACTTACATATATATTAGAATATAATATTACTTTATAATATCTACATAGAAATGATATTTTAGACAATATACATGTTGAAAATATAACTTTGAAATTGATATTTATTGTTAAACTATTTTATTATGTTGATTTTAAATGAGGCTCATGCATGATGACATTAGACAAATAAAAGAGTTTTTTAAGATGCTGTAAACGATGCTAAATATAATGGATGAAGCGGATTTTTCATCGATCATTAAGATTTTAAAAATAGTGAGGGTTATATGAAAAGGGGTTTCATAGAAGCAGGACTTTGCTTTTTAGTTGCTGCTGTGGAATATCATTACTTTTTAATGAACACACTTTGCGTCATCTTGTTGAATTGATGACTTTGGTCAATCTATAGTTATCTATTGCAGCAGATAAATCTATCGATATAGCCAAATTGGAAGATAGATTTTCCCATAGCCTAATTACTTCAACGGTTGTTTTCATGCATTTTCCTATTTCTATTCCTTGGTTTGTTGATTGCGTACTTATCCACGAAGCTTTGACTTTGTTTCACATGAATATCAAATCACTTACGTTGCATCTTGAATTATCGCAGTCACAGGCACAGCATTATATGGTTCCGATGCAAGGCACTGAGTAGGTTTGGCTTTATCAGGATTACGTTACAGAAATCCGTCAGCAACTTGCGTTTGGCCCTTCTTGCTTCCATCGCCGGGCAGAAAATTCTTGGCTCGTTGTAGGCTTGTATCTTTTTTTATGTTTACCAAAGAATCCTTTTGAGTGGATTGAAAAATTGTCATGCATTATTTAAAATCGCCCCGTTTTATTTCTTGTTTCATGTATAACGGTACAGCTGATCGCATTTCTGATTATCGTCTTCCGAGGCCAAAGCAAATGACCAATTAACATTAATGATTATTGGGATTCCACTATGACCGTACGGTAGAAAATGGAAAATTTTATCTGAATTCAATTTGGCTTACTCGACTCCTTGTGCTGCTTGTCTTGCTGGTTCATTGGAGTGTACCAGAAATATGCGAGCGTACTTAAAAAACTGGAGGTGTTTTCAGAAGGTTAATTGACAGAAGTATACCTGTCTACTATTTCTTTAAAATAGAAGTGGTTATTTCCCGTGTGGTCAGCCAAACAAATAGCGCAGCCTATTTGCAATCAAACTGATCTACCTACGATGGAACATTTAATCCTCCGATGATTTGCACCAATTATGCCCTGGGGAACCTAAAATTACAGTAGTAGAAAGAATTGAAGGTGGCCGAGACAGGCTGACCGCAGTACAGTCAGTGTATCTTCTCCAATCTCGGTAGGCAGCAGGAAATCTGGTGGATCCAACCTGACTGCTTGGTCCTTGTCTACTTGCATGAAAAGAGAAGAAACACCAAGTAGGGATTATGCTTTGGCACGTTTCTAAAGTTTCACATCCTTGGACGTTTCTAATCATGAGCAAACATCAATTGATTCCTCATATTTAAACTCGTGAGATCAGAAAATGGATTGACAACTTGAATCTCCCAAAATTTCTCAACGCTTCTCAATATTTCAAAGTTCCATGCCTCTTTGATATTTGCACCGGTGTTCCCCTTCCCAAAGGCTGAGGAAAATATCGGGGCTGTAAATCTCTGAAGGAGACGATTCAATCACAGAAAATTGGTCACTGGGTACTCCTCAGTTTTTGCTCTTTCCATTACTTGCTTCTGCAATACAACATGGACGCATACCAAATGAACGGCAGCATAAATTTTGAAAATAAAGATAATATAGAATGAAACTAAAGCCCATTGTGAAAAAAAAAAAAGAGGAAAAAAGGAACAAGAAAAAAATGTAATAATTTTCAGTAGTGATTCTGAAGAAAAAACGGAAAAGAACTTAAAACACAAGCATGGAACAGACGTTCTTAAAAGAGAGGAAAAGAAAGCCATTGAAACATCAAAAGAAATGCAGCAGCTAACATCTTACCTGTATCTCAATGGTGACCGGTCCAGGTTCCTGACATTCATTTCATTAGTAAAAGAAGAGAGAGAAAATAGCATGTTAAAAACTAGAAAGAAACTGATAACAGTCCATAAGCAGACTATGTACCTTGAAATGCTTCTCCTCCCATGAGATCTCCTTGCAGTTCTTCCCCTGGAAATCTTTCCATGAATCAGGAGCTTGAATCATCTGTACATGCTGCACAAGTCTCAAGCTATCTGCAACCCATGGATGGATGTAACTAATGGAGGTTATACTTGTGAATCCACAGGAAGACATTAATTTAAACGCATCTTTCTAAACAAGTGTTGTGCTTGTAATATACTATCCAAGTGTGAATTTCGCATGATAGTTGAAGCTCAAGCTACAGGGGATTGAAAATTGGTAGCTGGCTTTCAACTTTGTTATCATCTGCAGTGGTTAAAAGAAAGGGCTTGTATAGAGGGCTTCAAAAGACCAAATCAAAGATGCAAACTGCCAGCTTAAGGGGTTGAGTTTATAATGAGATTAGGGTCTTAAATGAAGCATGATGGCAACATAGGATTTCTGTAACCGATTCAGTAGGTCATCAATTAAGTTGAACAGCCGATTCCTGATCAGCTATGTAATTTCAATTATATTCTGAGAGCTAGTATTCTCCATTAGCTAGTAGCCAAATAAGAAAGAAACAATAAATACACAACAATATGTGAGATTTTTCAATTCTCCATTGCTTCCCTTGGTTCAGTTGTCTAGTTACCCAAATGTCAGAGATTGACAGAAATATACTTGTAATGAATGCCTCTTTCCAGTTGTGTCTATTTGACCACAGTGGCGTGACCTCCCGAAAAGGAATTCCTTTGCTTGAGCATATTCTGTTCAAGCAAGCACTTCACCATTAACACAAATGAAAACTGAGTTTGATGCCAAAACAAAAGCAGGGCAGGGGATATAATATAAAATATTTTGCAAGTTTTCGTGCTAGCGTCTTGATTATGTGCCCTAATGAGATACATGTTTGGAGATATGAAACTGTAGATTTCAGGATATATAAGAAACGATGGCTTACTCAATAACTATTTGACGTATAACACCTGGAAGAATGCCATCACTTAAAGGAGCGGTCTGTACCTCAAAAGCATATGCTTTCTGGAGATCATTTTGGTTAGCGATGGTTGGATCCATCTCCTAGGCATGTTTTTTATTTCACAAATAGAAATCAAAATTAGAAACATGAGTAAAACCAAATGACATACATATGCAAGAGATTGTCCATTCAAAATTTTTTTTTTTTCAAATAAAGCAATGCATATATTAAAATGCTGATCATGGTTTTTGATTAGAAGGTTAAACCATAAATAGGCATCCGTGAAAACATATGCCTGTTTGACTTATGCAAATGACAGGAAAAATGGAGACACAAAATGCATAAATCTCCCAAGCAGACTACGGCGGATTGCCTTTTTGGCAGCAATATCATCATATATTTATATCCTTATTTGGATCCCCTTGGACCAATCTTCTTGAGATAATAGCGCGATAGCAAGTTTTTAGAAACCCCCAGTTCAATCTTGTTCATGTCCTTATTTGGATCCCCTTGGACCAAAAGCTTTCTGGGTCCAAGATCATTTTTGACATCAACTTCCCACTAATATTGAGAAATGGCAGGAAATGAGGGTAATACAAATATCCAGCAATCCATACCATAACAAATAGTGAGAACTAACAATTGAAACCTTAAAGGCATCTGGTCAAGTGGATGGTTCAATATGCCTGTTATCTTAGATGAACAGCCAAATGAACAGGTCATACTGATGTTTCAAGGCATCCTTTTAACTTAGATGAATAACTGCATGAAGAGGTTAGGAACGTATAAGCATCCCTGTGAGTCATATGGACAACTGTGATATTGAGTGTTTACATTCACCATTTCCAGCAGTATTAAACTATTTGAATTGTGTATCAAACTTAATCTTCAATCTCCTGGAGATGGACAAAATTTTCACAATTGCACTGTGCTTTGCATAAGAAAGTCAGAACAAAAAGGATACAGTGAGCTGGTCTAACATCCAATTTAGACATTCTGCTACTAAATTAGACAGTAGTTGCATAGGAAATTTCTTTATTGATTAGGGTTAAAATGTGTGTTTGACATGAATTTTGCAGTGTATTTTTGTTTCTTTCTTCATTTTTCATCATGCAATGTGGCACAAGCTGTGTATCTTACTGTTTGAACTTACCTCCTAAAATTACAAGCAGAAAGAAGCCCAAAAAATCTAGGCATATAAGAAAATTAATTGAAGCATCCAAATGTTTCGTTGCAAAATCAAACTTTAAAGTGGATTCAAAGACAGTCCAAATGCTATATATACCACAATCAGTAGCCAGTGAAAAAAAAAACAGAGTGCAACCTTCTCTTTATTCGAACTTTGTCATTGTTTTTCTTCTCATTGGATGAAATTACAAACAACCAAAAAAAAAAAAAAAAGAAAGAAAAGGAAAAAAAACAACAGCCATCATGCATAAGCAACAAAATACATGCCAATGAGCCCAATCAAAGAACAGCAGGCTTGGAACTACTCACCCTTTGGCAGACCACAAAGAAGTTTGTCACACTGCCTTCAAGTATTTTCTCCCCGTCATTAGACAACAAGAGTTCTGTTGCTAGAGGTGGACTCAAATTCTCCAAGCTCTTTCTCTTCCTAGCACAACTCAAAAATCGAATATTCCCAACCAGAATTCAAAAGGCTAAAAACATGGAAGAAAGCTATCCAGTGCTTATAAGATCATCAGAAACAAAAACAAAGAAGACCAAGAACAATAAGACAACAAGAGTTCGGTTGCTAGAGGTGGACTCAAATTCTCCAAGCTCTTTCTCTTCCTAGCACAGCTCAAAAATCGAATATTCCCAACCAGAATTCTAAAGGCCAAAAAAAATGGAAGAAAGCTATCCAGTGCTTATAAGATCATCAGAAACAAAAACAAAGAAGACCAAGAACAATAAGGAGAGCATACAATGCTGCTTGTGCCGATTTTGTCACAACCAACAAAGCTTAAGCCAGCATCGAGGAGCATGTATTACAAGAAGAGAGAAATTCAATGAAGTAACGTCACAGACCTGACCCACTCCGACAACTTGGCCATGGCAAAATCCCTTCCAAGGGCAACAACAGCTAAACGAGCGCCATCCTCCTTCCCGCCGAACATGGGCGGCGCATAAGTTCCGAAATGGACGAACACATCGAGACCTTCATAAAGGCCTCCGTACCCACAGACAAGAGTACTGATTGCCAGCTCTTCTTCAACATTTACTATCTCATCACCACCAGCTCGTGCTTCAAGTGACGCCTGGAAGCCGGCCCGCAGTGAGTTGGAAATCAGAGGCCGAATTTCTGAATCCCAATAGGACGAGGAAGTTGATAGTAGAGCAGCTCTAGTGGTCTGGGAAGAGAACCAGGCGGGCTTGTATTGAGCTAGGAGTCTGGCGGACTCAGCAAGCCGCTGCAGATGCCTGTCCCAGAAGAGTATGTTGGACACGCTGGAGTGTGTGCGGGTGGTCGTGTAAGCTCCTAATGACACAACGACGATTAGTAGAGGAAGAAGATGTGGGAGGGTTGGTGTGTGTGAAGGGAGGGAGGGAGGGAGGGAACGAACCGTCTCGGGATTGCAGCAAGGTAGAGACGGAAGGGACGTCTTGGGGCTGACAGGGTAGGCCATTGATGACGAGGAGGTTGCTCCCTCCGGTGCTGGCCATCGCTGCGGGTTTCTTCTTCCCAGTTTCGCCCGCCGCTGCAAGGTAAGTGGGGCTCTGGATGAGGCATTTACCAAATAGGCGTAAAACTCTGCGGCTAAGCATATAATTGAAATTTAAACCTTTCAGGAGACAGGAGTACAAAAAGCCAAGTATGCTACTTTTTTCATATTTTAATTATCTTCTCTCGCTTCCACGAAACTCAATTTCATCCTCACCATTTACGTCTTACTATCTCCTTTCTCCCCTTTATTTTCATAAAATCCAATTACTATTGTATCTTTCAAACTCTTCTATTATTATATCATCCAAGAATTTTGTGCTTCCGGAAGGCTACAGTCAGTTCCGTGTTCACCGGGATCAGATTGCATGGGCTTTCGGACGCATATATTTTTTTTTATAAAACTATTTATATAAGTGTATTTAACATGTGTATAAATTTTTATTCATTTTGAAGTATTTTAGATATTTATTTTTAATTTTTAAAAATTAATAACATTTTAAGTAATTTAAATAAATATAGATTAACAACATTGTAAAAAAGTTTTTTTAAAAAAAAGTGTATGACCTGCATGCTCCCGGACACATGTAATGGGTCCCATGTTCACCCAACCACCCTCTACAGTAACCATAACCTATAACTGCTACATAAAAATGCCTTGGAAGCGCGAGGTAATAAAAAAACACCAGACATCGACTCCTGCAGCGATTTGAATAACACCATTCGTAGATATCAGTTAACAGAGGTAGCTGATCTAGGTAGAATTCCTCTCCTCTTCCCTCCCTGCGTTCTTATAATTGTACAGCTTAGCACAAAGCAGTAAGTACTCAAAGTTAACAACCCCCACAACAGCCACTGCTCAGTACACGTTGTCTATCCTTGGGCTTGTTGAACTGGCTGGCGCCCAACCCAAGGTTGCCGTGGTGAATCGGGTCCCGCCGTTACCAATGGCCACCAATGCGATTCCAGAGTATAGAATTGCAAATGGGCCCCTCGTTGCTCCTTCACGTGGCTGATCAGATTTGCGAGTGTATGACTGTGTGCTTAGAGAGGGGATTGTAGCCAGCTGTGTTAATGGTCATGGCCAACCGATCAACCCTCTCGTCTAACTCGTTTATAAATGTATTTGGGTTGGAATTTTTGAATAAATGAGTTATGATCCGCCAATCCGTTTAACCATTTAATTAAATAAATGAATTATAGTTGAGATTTTATAACTTGTCCACCTATTTAGTAACTCATTTAACACATATAACATGTTCAACTCGTTTAATTCGTTTAACTCATTTAACTCGCTTAACTTATTAAAGTTATATATATATATATACACGTAAACCCGTAGGTTATTTTCTCTTTTTATGTTTTCCTCTAATCACTTAATTTTCATTTTTCCACTACTGCCTTAATTTTATTTTTCTGTTGTTGCCTTATTTCCATTTCTCCTATGCCGAAAATACCTTCTCATCTCTTCATGTGAGATCATTATTAACTAAAATTTAAGCTTTCAAGTTATTTGCTATACAACTCGTTAATAACTCACCAACCCGTTTATTAAATGAGTTAGGATCGAGGTTTTTTAAATGAGTTAATAAACAGATTATGATTGAGATATTTTAAACGAGTTAGAATTAGGATTAGACTTCAACACGTCTAACCTAATCCGTTAACACCCCTAATTGTAGTTATTCATGTTATCAAAACTGTGCCCTGTAGATAACGCAGTATTTTTAGCTCTGGTGAAATACGGGCAACTGGCTGAGCACACCCAATTAGACGTTAAGAACTCACCACAACAAAGGTTGAATTTGCCTCTTTTTTTTTTTGGTTGCATGCAACATATGTTTCTCTATATTAGATATTTTAGTTGTAATTGATTATTTATTTAGGCCTTTACTTCTATGAAACTTGGTGCCTTTCATGTAACTTTTTTTAATTTTTAATATCTTAGTGGTAGAAAATTCACTCTATTTATTATATTTAGTATTATGTATATTATCATAATAATCCTTTCATTTCTTTAATATCATTATGTATGCTAAATGTGTAAAATCAATTTAATAAAATAATTTAATACTTAATATCAATTTTAAAGTTATATTTTTAATATCTAAACTATTTAAAATATTATTAACTTTGGATAATTAATTTTATAAAGTATTATTATATACTAATACATATATAAATGGATCTACTCAATTTTCATAATGTACATGTGAATATATATTTTTTAATAAATGTGGCCAATGTACATATTTTATTTGGATTAAACTTGAACTCCTAATTAAACAAATTATATTAAATATAATAAATGAAGTAAATTTCCATCAAACATTAATATAATTACATGTAACCTGATTATATAAAAATGAGACCAATTTAACTATAAATACTCAGTTTTTTCTGAAAAGATAAACTGTATTCCAAAAGCCTACAAAGAGTGCAAAAAGCCCATACATGTCGGATTTATAAGAAAGTCTGGTGGATTTCCCCGCTACAGAATATTATCATTTTCCTATTTAACCACAAAATTAGCTAGAGTATGTGCACACCAATTCCCCGTGAGCAAAAAATGCTTTACCATAGCCATTTTCAAACTCATTCATCTTCCTTTTCATCTAATTGATACATTCTCCAAAAGTTAACAGTATGCTCATCGCTTTTTGCCAAGTTTACTATAATAAGCGAATTGCACTCTACTTCCACCCTTTTAATCTGAAGTTCGGTTGCCTAGATTAATGCAGTATTTTTCATTTAAATGCAGCCAAATTAGTGCGACTATTAAAATTTAGCAGAAAATAGTAATGCATCCAAATTTTTTATAGAAAATTTTGCAACAGCGACAATGGGGCATTGTGCACGTTTGTAGTTTAGAAGGAACCATGGTAAAATTAATAATACAATTATGTAATTTGAGAAGGAAATGGTAAATCGAGTATACTTTGAAATATTTTCAAAATTCTTTCAATGTAGATGGGTGTATGATGAGGACTATAAATATAACCTAGCACAAAAAAGTTACTATCTTGCGTCATAAATAATTATTCTTCTACTTTTATAATAGGGGATGTTTGGCTGAATATAAAATATTTTATACCAAAATCTTTTACTCTTCGTAATTATCTTATTTTTTTTTAATCATTTTTCATATTTCTATATAATTGCTTTACTTTTCAATTATTTCTACCTAAGTACTCATATAACAAATTTATCTATTTTAAATTTACTCCGTTTTACTTATCACCATTACGCCTGTTATATGTATTATTTTATCTTATTTTGAAAACTTTTAGATAAAATTATCATTTTCCAAATACACCAATGTGTTCCATCAGCACTCTTCAGATTCCATGATGAAGGGGTGCCGGAGATTGTGGCACCAGTAGAGAGAGGATGTTGGAGATGGTGATGATGGAGACGCAACAAAAGCAGTAGACGGATATGATTGCGCCAACAAGAGGTGCGACGTTGCTGCAGCTGTCGATCACGTTGTAAATCTGGGTCGCGTCTATGCTCTTCACGTGGAACTTGTCAATTAGATAAACGAGCAGGTTAACGCATGCACGAGACACGGCTAATGTCGAAAAGACCATGTTCCCTGCATCCATTGGATTGGCCCCCACGCACGCGCATTAGTCCAGCTAGCTCTTCATATCCTACGAAATTGGGATTTGCAAGGAAGTTGTTTGACAAACAAACAAACAAACAGATAGAGAGAGAGAGGAGAAAGACCTATGATGAAAGGGAAGGTGATCCAACCGCATCGTTCCCCTTGAGCTGCTTGCTCAAAGGGGACGGAAGCTTCAGACGTATTCGATTGACATTTGTCTGCTTGCGCGACTGCCATCTCTCTCTCTCTCACACACACTACAAGTGAAGATCATGGCTCTGCCCTCATATAAATACTAAGATGAGACATTTGATGAAGTTTCAGTCACACCATGAGTGCCGCTGCTTCCATTTGATGAAGTCTCTCCGCCCCACCAGCAGTGCCTTTGGCGCCTCCTATTCATCAATCACCACAAAACCAACAATCCGCTGCCACCCTTCAGCAATTATCATCATAGCCGCCAACTAATCCAGGTCATCCCCGCATTTGCTAGAAAACCTGATCTGCACGCACCATTATTCTCAAGATTAGCAACCAATGGAACAACGTCCATGGTATCCATGCGAATAAAAATTCTCACTAGCCAGACATGCATAATCCATTTTAAATCCACGGTCTTCCTTCGAAAGCAAGGAAGAGCACTTTTCTTCATGCATGTGTTCCGTCATCCCTCGTTTTTTACTTTTCGTTTGATAATTTGACTTCGCAAATGCCCATTGACTGTCGATTAAATCTATATGCTAGTACATTCGAATCTCATAATACTTAATAGGAGCACACGATCAACCAAATCATGCATCTACCAGACTATACATGCCTATATATAGGGATGTATATACATAAATAATCTTTTTATGGTAGATAGCTTTTCAGCAAAAGCTTTTTATTTAACGCTTTTAATTCACATCTGCGAATTGCGAACATGGCATGACTGGGTTAGGCCCATACCATATTCATCAATGCATAGAGATTCAAGGGTGCATGAACGTTTCTTTCCTCAAAAGGCGTTGTTGTTGGTTGTTAGTGTGTCCTTCCAAAGAAATCTCTAAATGCCACTGGTAACTCATGTCAAAATTCAAATTTTCAAGGGAGAGAACATAATTTTTCAAAAATTTAGGACTTCGGAGTCAATTGCTTCACGTCGACTCCTTGAAGAAAAGACGGCCCACGACAGTGATCACATCAACTAGCTAGTCCAATTACATCGCAATGGACACCTCCATACATACGGGCTCCATGCGTTTAACTATTGCCCATGCCGAAGGGCCTAAATCCCGGGTTCAACGTTTCAGCCCATATAGCAGCATCCCCGCTTGTCAGGCCCGACATTATGATTCTAGTACTTGGAACTGCAAAGGTCTTTTATTTGCTCCTGCTTCACACGTGTGAGATGTGTCTAAGAACTCTATGAACGGGATGGCCGAAATTTTTAAGTGGATAAATTGAGATAGCATTAATAATTTTTTCAAGAACGGATTAAGAAATATTTACAAATATAGAGAATAATAATAATATGAAAAAGAAGAAGAAAATAGAATTATTGCCAAAATATTTAGAAGATGTCGACAATGATTGCATTCATATGTATGTGTTTTTGGCATACATGATTTCGTTCATGATTCAACCTTACCGATATTATTTCAAAAAAAAAAACTTACCATTAAAAATATAAAATACCGGAGGACTAAAACCTACAAATTCGCACCATCGAATCATGTGACTTCACCACATGAAAGCGCTTGGACTATACCACTGCAGACATACCCATGCCTAAGATATTGAGGATAAGACCTGCACCCATTCGCTGTAATGGGGCTGGATATCGGCTTGTTATCCTCCGCCGCTTGGGGAAGATGAAGCGGTCTATGAGGGAAAGGGAGAAAGAATAGGAAGGTTTGGGAAGCAGCTGCCAGCTGGGATTAAGAAGCGGGGACCGACATGGGTATCCATGGACCATGCTTGAAGGATGGTGAGATTGAATCCCAGTAGAATGGTAACGAAGATGGCGGTCCACCAAATGGGTAGGATCCTGATTACAGTCTTCAAAGTCTTTCACTTGCTCTATGGGACTGTTTTGGTAAGGTATAAATGGTGGAAAAGGGGTAGAGCAGAATAAATATAAGTGTAAAATAAGAACAGAGAAAAAATAGATTAGATAGAATGGTTATATAAAAAAGCATAAAAAATGATTGGACGATAGAATAAAAAATAAATAAATAAAATAAAAAAGCAGGATAACTA
>JAXCLR010000063.1:49513753-49524929 GCA_035584095.1 Annona squamosa | reverse complement strand
TAAATAAATAAAATAAAAAAGCAGGATAACTAACGATGTTTATTTTTTGACGTTCCCTTTCCCCATTCGCATTCTCAAATCACAAGTACTACCACAGTCCAAAATCTCGATGACTTTTCTTTACGTGTAATCTAAATGATTGGTGTCCCCTTCAGTGGTCAGTGTTGCATAATTGAACGAGCTGCACAACAACACAGCAACTACCACGTCTGGCTTTTACATCAGCTGACAGACTCAACACTACATTAATGTGGCTCACGCTTTACAAAAGAAAAAGGGTAAAAAAAAAAAAAGAGAAAAATTCCACCCCACACACTTGGCTTTAATCTCGAGAAGGTGAGCAGATTCCACCAAATTCAGAAGGTGCACGAATATGAAAATTTTAATAAAGCGAAAGAGAAATGCATCTGAAGCTTTTACTTACTGAGGCTATCACGATTACCATGGCAGCGACCTCTGCCAGCGGCGAACAACTCTTCCATCTTCTTCCTCACGGATGCAATCATCACACGTGCGAGACCAACGAAAGGGCTTTCCTTGATCAGGCGCGTTCATACGATAATATGGCCTTCCCAAAATAAAAATGGCTACAGCTGTAGCGTCCGCCGCAGTGCACAGAGAAAAGCCCAAGCGCCTGCCACTGTTGCGCGGGACATGGACACCGACAATGCCTGCGGCAGCAGCACTAAAGTCTAATAATAGCTGAAAAAGCCGCATTGTAGCCGTAGCAGCATCAACAGCAACAGCAAAGTGTGCATGCATGATTACTATAATCAAAGTTAATTAAGGATGTGCTTGGTTGGAGGTAAAATTTTTGAGAAAAAATTTTTAGAGTAGAAGTTGTCAAATCAATAAAAAGTGATGTGATATAATAGGAGTAATGATGAGGAGTAAAGAGAATAAAGTTAAAATAGATAGATTGGTTGTATGGGTAGTTGTGTATAAATGATTGAAAAGTAGGATAGTTTGTATAAAAAATGTGAAAAAATAATTAAAAAATAGAGTAATTATGGATAGTGAAAAGTTTTAGATGGAAAAGTTTTAATTGACACTTTTTCATGTGAAACAAACACACCCTAAGTATTGTACTAATTAATTAGGATAATAATTCAATACTTATCATAAATATGGACGCTCCGTGCTTATTCTTATTTTTTAATTTAAAAATATTTTTTAAAAAACTTAACCATTTATTGTGTTTATCCATATGTTTTTATGTGATTCGAAAATTACATAAATTTGGAAATTTATATATATTAAATTTATAGTATATTTTTTCAAAAAATTTAATAATTATACATTCACTCTTAAAAAATGTTATTTTGTTCGTAAAATATGAATTTTCATAAAATTTATTTTCGGCAGCATTTTAAAATTAAAAGATCAAGGGTATGTCCAATCAATATATAAGAAAAAAAATTCTTCGGACAATTTTGATCACCTAGAGCTTTGACCCAAACTCCAAGGCTATAACGATCATCATGCAGTAATCTTTGCCATTAGTACAAAAAATTTCCATCCCCTTCCTAATCGCTACACTTGCAAGGCCAACGAATGGGCTCCCCTCGGGCACGTTCCTATCATAATACCGCGTTCTGTCCAGAATGAAAATGGTTACTGCAACTGCATTAGGGGTGCAACTGGCGCAAGATATCCGTGTCTTAACTCATTGAATGCCATAAAATGCATAAAGTAAAATTATATTTTATGCCTATAAGAAAAGATAAGTTCGGAATAAAAAAACTCCATGTAATTAAGACAAAATAAGTTCAAAGGCCTAACTGCTCGGAACTAGATCACTAATATAGATATTCAATATCTTTTTTTATAAAATATATTATATCTTTGAAGATATAAACTATTTCTTAACATATAGAAATTTAGTTATTGTTTAGTATATTTTAATAAATGCATTCTAAAGCTATATTTTTATCATATCTACTATAAGTTTTCAAGTAAAATTTGCATTAGGATTATGATTTTTAAATATAATGTAAAGATTAATGTAAAAACAATTTAAAACTGAAACCCGAATTGAACCAACCTTAAAAAACAACGTAAAATAGGTTTTAAACAGACTTAACCAAAACTATAATAGATTTGGAGATTTTGAAACTAACATAAAGATATGTTGAACTCTAAACCGGAGCTAGCTGACCCAACTAACCAACTTATACCCTTAATGACATATTTGGTCTAGCGAAAGAAGCAAAGCCAGGCCCTGGCCGACGTTTCACGCGTGCTGAGTTTGACATTAACACATGATAGTGGCTGCAACGGAGGAATCCAAAATAAATAAGATAGTATAAGATTCAGAAAATACAGAAAAATTGAATTTATTAACTATGAAAATAGAAAAATCAAGATAAAATATTATAATGATCAAGGGTTGGGATGCAACTTGGCTGAGTTTAGCACCGATCCCGCTGAACCCCAATTTTCATTAGTATTTGAACTTACTTTTTCTCAACCCCGGTTTGAAGAACTCAAACCTGATTGTTAATATGATAGGGTTAGGGTTCAAGTAAAACCGAGCCTAATTTTTCATTTTGTGTTCATTATAAAATATATTATATACATAATATTTAAATAATATTTATTTATATTTTGTATATTTATGTTATTTATATTTGTATTTGAATACATGTTTGACATATTGTAATTATATTATAAATACAATAAAGAATTATTTTATTTTTATTTATCTTTTACTTTTATCATTTATTTTTGCATTCATTAATTTTATTTCTTTATCTTATTTTCTATGTTAAATTTTTCTAGAAATATTCTTTATATTGCTATTTTTTTAAAAAATTGTAGTTTTACTATGTATAATTATGTTTACTTACATAATATGTTATTATCATATATTTATATAAAATTTTAAACTTATTACTCTTAAATAAAATGTAATTTATTAATATAAATTTCAACCCGAAACTCAACTCGAACCTGATTTTCAAAAATAGGGTCAGAGTTAGGGATCAGATTTTATAAATAAGGTTAAAGTTAAGGTAAAGGTGGACTCAAGTTTCATGAGTCCGAATTGCACCTATAACCAAGAGATTTGAAGAATATAACATTTGATTGTTTGATAGTATTAAATTAAATAAAAATTTATATTAACAAGGGAAAATTATGAAAAATATTGGCTAAATAAAATCAAAATGAAAACATAAAAGACAATAACAAAATTATTAATCCTTAAGCATAATTCATGAGAAATAAAGTGAAATAATGAGTAGATTGTGACAAAAAAAACATCGGGAAAAATTAAGATTTGAACCTACTTCAAAGAGTCTAGCAAATTATTCTATTTTAACAAAATATGATTTTAAAAGCATTGAGTTGTATGATATGTGTTCACTATGAGTTGTTATGGTATGAATTGAGAAATATTTTGTTGTTTATTAAGTTTTATTCTCTTTATAGTTGATTAATTCAAAGCATGAGCATAACACATTTCCTGAGCTAAAAGTTAATTATAAGAAGTTATTTTAAGTAATATATTGACTATAACACATATAAGTATGAAGTTGCTTGTCTGGAAGCAGGGTAATCCTTGAAGAACATTATAGTAAATGCGCGACAATAGTAGAGCTACAAATAAAAATAATTTTGGGGATGTTTCAAAGGATTTAAGATCCTTAAATGGAATATGTAAAGTAAAATTTTTCGTTCTCAATAAAGCTTTTTTAATTTTTAATATAACTTCTATATTTTTAATTCAATTTTTTTTTATTCTCAATGCATACTATTTCATGCTTGTCCATAGGAAGATCCAATGTGAACAACGATTACATGCAAACAAAAACAATGCCCTTGTATTGCAAAGTGTAAGCGTTGCATAAGCATGAAGTGTAAAATAGATATACATGCATGAGCATAAATGTGCATTTGTTACTCTTCGATTCAAGAATTCATATGAATAGGGAAACGGCATAGAATGAACGATGAACATCAAAGAAAAATCCAAGAATTCGAATCTAAAGTTCTCAGTCGACCATTTCAGCCTGTGTTCAATACCTTTGGAAAAACATTTGAGTCCTCTGTATCATGAGTCCTACCATGGAGATCCTAGAACATATCCCATCCAACAACTAGAATATCTGGCTGGCAGAAGACACAGTTTCTGATAACCTGAAACCTATCACGGAGTTTCTACTACAACAAGCCAGCGCCTGGCCGACCTGACATTGATCGAGGAAACCTTGTCCCAAGCGGCCTAGACGCTTACAGGCCCGGACTTAGGAGGCCCATACTCAGTGACTTAACACGTTAACTATTAGAAGACCAATGGAACAAGATAACTAGTTACAGAGATTTATAGCATCTATTTATTGAAACAAACGGTAGGCATCATTAACGTAACCAAGCTAGGTAGAAATGGGAATCTTCTCTTCCTTCCCCACATTCTTATACTTGTACAGATTAGCACACAGCTGGAAGTACCCAAAGTTAACGAATCCAACGGCTGCCATTGTCCAATACACGTTATCTATCCTCGCTTGGTTGATGTTCTCCGGCAGCCAGCTCGTCACTCTCCGGATCAGGTCCACAACTGCCGTGCTCAGATAAAATCCTATTGCTATTATCAATGCCGACATAGCCGTGCTTGTGCTGCGCAAGGACGCAGGGAATTCTTGGTAGTAGAACGCCACTCCTCCTGGAAAATGGAATGCCTCGCCCGCGCCCACGAGGGCTAGTGGAAATACAAGCCACAAGGCCGACATGGGCGCCCTCGCAGTTGGGTGATCAGCCAGGTTATGTGCCTTCACCACATGAAGCCGCCTCGACTCTACCACTGCGGACATGGCTATGCCGAAGATATTGAGGACGTGGCCGATGCCTACTCGCTGCAGTGAGGTTGGATACCCGCCTCTTATCCTCCGCCACCAGGGAAAGATGACGCGGTCCACGAGGGGAAGGAAGATGGACGTGGAGATGGACGTGGAGACTAGGAAGGAAGCGGCCGGAATTGAGAAGTGGGGGCCGACATGGCGATCCATGGACAATGCTTGAAGGATGGTGAGGCTGATTTGAATCCCTATCGGAACGCTGATGAAGATGGCGGTCGACCAAACTGGTAGTATTCTAATAACAGTCTTCAGGTCTTCCACTTGCTCCACAGTGCAAAGTCTCCATGGCTTTGCAATTGTATCATCCGAATGAGTGTCCCCTTCACTCTTCAGCGCTGCACGGTTGAAAAAGCTGCACAATAGCAACAACGACGTGTGCATGCGATGATTGGTCATTAATCCCAAGTATTGACTGCGGGGCTCATTATATTAGAGTCCTGATCTACCATCGGAAAAAAAAAGTGCTGATCCTAAGCTACCAGTTTCGGTCAATCTGGGCTGTAAAACATTTTTTGATTTTTTTATGCTCCTAAATGTATTTAATCAAGTACTAAAAATTTTATATTTTCGGAGATTATATATATATATATATATATTTGGAATTTCAAAATTAGGAGTATTTCAGACATTTTTACAAACGACTAAGATATTTTTATATTTAAAATTCAAAAAAACGCCCATCTCGAAAAATGAGAGAAGGTAGAATATTAATTAAATACACTTTTTTGATAAACTTAAATATACTTAGCATAAGACTGTATAGAAAAAAATAAAAAGGTTTCCGCCTAGTTTAACAAGTAAATTACCCGTTAAGTTATTTATTTTTACCTGAAGCTCTGACTTGGAGGAGCCATCGATGCCAGTTTCCCAAGGCTACAATGATCCCCATAGTAGTAATCTTTGTCGTTGGTCGGCAAACCTTTCGTCCTCTTCCTCACCGATGCAACCACCACTCGTGCAAGGCCAACGAATGGGCTTCCCTCGGGCATGTTCCTGCGATAGTACCTCCTTCCCAGAACGAAAATGGCTAGGCCAACGGCGTTAGCAGCTGCGCAAAGAGCAAAGCCCAAGCCCCAGCCGACGCTGTCCTGGATATAGACGATGCCGATGTTGGCAGCGACGGCGGAGACATACATGGTGAAGAAGTACCAGTTGAAGAAGGTGTCCTGATCCTTGGAATTATGGAACTGGCTGGCGCCCATGGTTGCCGTGGTGAACCGAGTCCCACCAATACCGACGGCCACCAAAGTGATCCCGGCATAAAGAACTGTGAAGTGGGTCCTTGTTGCTGCTTCACACGTCTGGGATGTGTCTGTGCATGATGATGGCCGCAACGAGTGGATCATGGCTGTTAATGTTATTAAAATCACACCCTACAAGAAAACATGTTTTATTCACGAAATTAAACGCACGAAAGTAGAGGTAATTAATCATTATAGGGACAAATGGACCCTCTAAATTTATAAATTTTGCATAATGAATCCTTGTATTAACATTCCTAGAAAATACTTTAACGATATTGCTATTTATCACCCAAAGATTTCAATGTCTTCCTATGGGCTCACTTTGATGATCTCTTTATTAAATTCAAAATTATTTGTTGAACCAAAAAACTAAGTTTCATGCATATTGCATGACCGCGTTTAATACAAACGTAAAATCAATATAATCAAATTGTTTGATTTATACATAAATTATAAAGTTTTTTTTAGGAAATAATTATAAAGTCGTTAACTCAATTTCATTTTAAATGAAAGTGAATGAATGATTCTAATAAATATTATAACATTTTCATCCTACTTAAATAAATTTAACTGTTTTTTTATAATTTACACATGATTATATGACTCTCATAAAAATTTGATCATTTTACATACCAAGATAAAATGAATTATTTTACACAAAAAAGAATAAATTAAATTTTGATTTAAGCATCAACTTGTCCCAAATGGGTGGCAAACTGAAATCTTCTATGGCATTGGAGTACCATTGAAGTAGTTCCCATTGTAAATATGATATAAGTTAGGCTACAATGGTTAATATTTTGAAATATGTATTTGAAATGTCTCTCGCATATCAATGTCAAGGTTTATTTTTACCTCTCACTACAACAAGTCTCGCCATCGGCAACTAAAAATTTTGCATTACCTGTGGCCCAGGTAATTTTCTGTTAACAGATATTGAATTTTGTTGCAGTTTTCTGAAAATTAAAAAAAATTCTATTTGAAATGTCCAAACCATATAATTAATTTGGCCAGCATATAAATAAAATTATGAATCCAGCCGTTTCAAAATTTTAATGCCAGAGGTTAACGTCGAACGATCCAACTTTAGCATGACAAAGGCAGGAAGAACTTTTGCAGCCACGAAAAGCAGCTAGTCAATTATAGAGCAACAATAAAAGACGGTCACACCACAAGAAAACGACTGACGAAAATTTTTTCAAAAGATTAGGCAATGGGTGACAATTAAAGGTTCTCTTTGGAGTTATTAATTTGGTGGTTGGAGACATGGATGGAACTATCTAGCCAAATATAGACAATATCACAAGTAAGTGCACCCCCAATACTGACAGTTGAAGACTTGGAAGAAGAATACTAACAGATTCAGAAAAGGGCCTTTCAGCTCTGGGTCTGGCGTATTTCTTGTAATAGTTTAAGGGCTGTGTTCCCTAGAATCTTGTTCGTCAGTTCCCACAGCGTTTTTTTGAAAAAAAAAAAAAAGTGGGGGAAGAAAACACGAATAGATTCATAAAAGGGCCTTTCAGCTCTGGGTCTGGCGTCTTTCTTGTAATAGTTTAAGGGCTGTGTTCCCTAGAATCATGTTCGTCAGTTCACACAGCGTTTTTTTGAAAAAAAAAAAAAAAAAAAAAAAAAAGTGGGGGAAGAAAACACGAATAGATTCATAAAAGGGCCTTTGAGCTCTGGGTCTGACGTATTTTTAGTAATAGTTTAAGGGCTATGTTCCCTAGAATCTGGTTCCACACTTCACTTCACACGGCCCTTTTTTTTTTTTTTTTTTTTTTTTTGAAAAAATTGGGGTTTCTGCATTTGTACGTCTAATTTGGGTGAAATTATAAACGTATCATAATTTTTTTACAAATTGCAGCCATAGATACATAGTTTGCCCGGCATTTCAGGTGTATTACTTTTATTTTTTAAATAATAAAAATGCCCATATAAACAAATAAAATTATAAAAAAAATACCAGACATTTTCATCATTTTTGAATTTTTTTACTTAAGAGTAATATGCCTATAATTTTAGGCAAGCTATGTAGGACAGATGCAAGGTTTGAAAATCATATGTATTTATCTACAAAACAAAATATAACATTTTCGAAATTTTATGGTAATTTTCAATCAGTGAGATTTTTTGGCATAAAAAAATACATATAGATGAATAGTGTAAGTGATTTTGTAGTAAAAAATGATTTAAAATATAAATAACAACTGTTATTAGATTCGATACCCATAACTCCTAGCAAGCCACCAATATCACCAACCCAAGTTTTTCCATATGCATGGTTGGTGGATTACCCGTGCCTCCAAGCATTTGCAAGATTTTAACCTTCCGCAGCAAACTTTTGGTTGCAAGTTTATATTTATTGTTGATTTCTTGAACTATTTGGGTGGGTAAGGTTCTTGAAGTAAGCAGAATTATTTTTATAAAAATAAGAACATATTATATGTCTTTGCCTGAAATTCTTACCAATTTTTGTATATAAACATACATGGCTGTTTAACAAATGTAACATACATACATATATATATATATATATAATGACCGTATAAACGCATAAGGTTTTTTCTAATTATATTTTTTAATTCACTTAATTTTTATGTATAAGCTAAATAAATATTTTTAAATACAATGCATGGATGGAATATTAAAAAAAATTAAAAATTGCACATGTAATGCAACTGATTACATAGGAGAATTGCCGTTGACATGTGAAGGTTATGCTATGCCCTTCAGCAGACGCCAGATCCATGGAAATTTTATTTTGATAACATATTTGGCGCATGTTACAAGTTGTAATTGATTAGGCAATTATTAGCAGTTCGATTCCTTCAACGACGCATTTATATATGGCCTGGCCGAGGACTAGGATCGATTACTTAGTAGTTTTTTTTTAAATTGGGATTGCTTATTAGTTAGAACAAGGTTTAATTTATTAAAATGTGGCACTGCCATCATGATATATTTCAATCATGTTTGGAAGAAAGTGGACCACAAACTATAGATTAATGTGCATAAACGTTGGAAAATGAAAGCATGATTGTGCAGGTAGCGGCTCATGGACCGGTGGGACCCGTGTCTTCGACAACAAGGTCGTTATCAGCCACAAATTTCATCTTTACTTAATTAGTGCCTTCCATTAATTTTGGCAATTTGACGCGTTACTTCACAGATGACATCTCAAAATTTATCCGTGTGTCATATTTTTAATACTTACCGGCAACGGAATGGTTTTGAAGGTTCACGCTACTAGTAAAAATATTCATTATATTTGGTTGCCTAGAATGCAGCTAATGACTATTTTGCAGAGAAAAATTTAGAAATCGCTTTTGCAACCAAAGACGATGTTGGTTTAAAGCATTTGTAGCCAAGTACTTCTCAGAGACAAATTTAAAATATTTTGTTGCAGCGGACGCAGTAAATAGCTTCGCCTGGATCACTACTATTTTACTTCTGTGTAATCAACAGCCATTTCCTACCATTAAAAAGAAAAAATCAATTTGCAGCCAAAGAGAAAAAAGAAAAAAAAAAAAAGAAAAAAAAAAGAAAAAGAAACCGATGTATACTGCCCGGAGAACGTGGAAAAATGAACAGTCCTATTTTTGTTTATTTATTTATTTAGAACGGGGCTGGTCCAGCCAATCAATGAGGTGGAAAAGTGAACAGCAGATGAAGGGGGGAAAAATGGCATATATATAAATCTTTTCCTTCATGCCCAAGAGCTACTAATAAATATATGCATATTTCGGAATAATAAATAAACACGCGTGATGCATGCATGGTCCACAGTTACGGGCGGATCGAGTGTAGGTGGTAGTGGAAGTCAGCGTAATATGGAGGTGAAGGGTTAATGAATTACCAGGAAAGATATGAAAGTGGAGATAGCGATGATGGAGAAGCAGCCGAAGTAGGAGTCAGCTATGATTGCGCCAACAACAGGGGCGACACTGCTGCAGCCGTTGACGATGTTGTTCATCTGGGCTGCGTCGATGCTTTTCACGTTGAATCTTTGTATGAGATATACGACGAGGTTTGAGTATGCACCAAACATAGCCAACCCTGTCAACAGCATGTTCCCTGCACAAATCCGTCCATGCCATCGGTACATACGTGTATGTATGTGAGAGAGACGGAGAAGGAAATCGAGAGCTACCCAGTGTTGTTAAAACCGGATCGGACCGGCCGGTCGAACCGGGAACCGAGCATGCATCCGGTTCGATCTCATACGGTTTGGTCTGATAGTATTAAACTGCATTAACCGTTGAATCGGTTAGACCGGTTCGCGAATAAAAGGAAACACGCTCGTAAGGATACATTAGATCCAGCCGTGACGAGCAGCTGCGGCGGCGGCACCGGCAATGAGACTTTCAGATTTGCGGCAGCCATTAAAACCCATAATGCTGCCGCTGCGATATGCCGCTGGACGCTTGGAAGGGGGTGCCAGAAGAATGTTGTTGGCGCCGACGCGGCGGCGGGCAAACCCGTCGCCGACAAAGGGCTTTGATGATGCTGCTGTCGGGGAGCGGCTGGTCGTCAGGGCGTTGACGTGGCAGTGGTTGGCCGTCGGGACTAGTTGGCGGCACCGGCAATCTGGTTTCCAACGGCGGCAACACCAAACCCATCTGGTTTCAAGCGTCGGGTTTCCACTCGAGTCCCAAATCGGCAGCAAAGCACTTTCCTTTCCCCATTTTTACGATCGTCTTCTTCGTCTAGTCCATCTGCTCGGTGCGTGCGACTGCTGTCTTCCTCGTCGCGCGGAGACCAGCAATGCATTCAACCCAAATCTGGTTCAATCTCATCTTCCTCAAGGCATTAGCAGTGCATGCAATCTTTCTCTGTTCCACATCTTGTCTTCTGCTATCAAGATTTTATCATCGGACTTCGAGGTTTCTCACTATCCTAAATTTGGACAGCTCTGATCCACTAAAATCTACTTGTTAGAACCGGATCGGAGATTGCTACTGAAGGTGGGTTAGTCGTCTTAAAAACTTATAAAATTTCACCAAATCTCAAAAGTATGTTTTTGGAACAATTTTCATATGAAATCTATTATAAATACAATTTTAAATATTTTAA
>JAXCLR010000063.1:49476095-49510923 GCA_035584095.1 Annona squamosa | reverse complement strand
ATCCCATTGTTAGCGGTTTCAAAATTTTTAACTGGATACCTCGAAATTAAAAAAAAAAAAAAAAAAAAAAAAAAACTGGACATCTCAGCATTTGGTGTCAGAGGTTGGGTGCTGCATTTGACGTTTGTAATGGATTGCAAGGCCATTTCAGAGCCTGAAAAGCAAGCATGGGGCGGGCACACAATGCCAAGCTGAAGGCTGGTTGGTCAACGTGCCCACGCTTTGTTTGGGCTCCGTGAGTGGCATGTGAAAAAGACTGTCCACACATTATCGCTCATGATGCGCCCCAGCACAGCATATCGTCAGCTGATGGGACTAGGGATGCGTAGCTAATGGCTAAAACAGGTCCCAATTACAATCATCCGTTGCAAAGCAAATGCTGACAACAATCACCAAAGGAAATTGAAAACACAAAAAATAAAATGGAACAAAACCCCTGAAACCATGTCAATATGAATAGTTTTAAAATTTTTACTTTTTCCATGTTTCATGTTACTACGGAAATATTTGAGGAGAACATACACTGTTTTGCAAGTAAAACAACCAACAATCCGTTTTTAAGTTTTAAAACAAACGTGGAAACATCAAACAAATAAATTATACCAAAGAAATGCACGGCCTCAACGCCATATCATTCCGGGCACAACTTAATGCTTTGGCCTTCTAATCAAGACGATGGACGGTTTGAAACTGCAACCCAAAGATTCAAGAATCAGATCTCAGTCATGAAATTCGTCTGACGCCCCACACATGACTTACAAATCCCAACAAAAGTATCCATCCATCGCAGGACCGCGAATAATATTTAGAAAAGCTGGATCACATGTTAAACTCAGAAGGCAGGGCCATGATACATCCTGGAAAACGAAGATTTTCTGATTGCTATTCCAAATCCATGGGAAGGAATGGAGACCACAACTTGGCCAGATAATTCGGTTTATTCCACTCCCACCAGAGGTCAACATCCAAAGGGAGAGCTGGAGCTGCCAGATCCACCTGCTGAACTTATCGAGCTGATGGGAATGCAATTGGGTCATCGCACGGAATGACAGGCTCAAATACACTTAGGTCCTGGGATCCTGCATGGGAGGGGGAATGCACGGATCCATCAAATGTACCCGATGAACCATCACCCAACTCTGGACTCTTCTCAATTGAGATCGCCTCTTGAATATCCTTCAGCACTTCCGATATTGATGGCCTCAGCCTCCCATAAGGTTGAACACACATCAATGCCTTCTCAATGATCTTCCACATTGATTGCATTTTGAACCCACCTCGAATTGATGGGTCAACCATTCCTTGGACATTTCCAGTCTCAACTTGGGACTTCGCCTGCAATTTTTCGTTGAACTAATATGGTTAATACTCCTGACAGAAGATGCCAGATTTGCCTTTAGCGTACACAATTAAACAAAGGCATGTAGGAAGTGTTAAAAGCTAAAAAAATGTTCGTGAAGAAGATTAGGATTGCAAAGTTGATGTCCAACTTTCTTCTACTCAAGCGCCAGCAACTTGCTGTTCATACTGGGCGGAAAGCATCTACGAGATTTTTAATAAAAGAAAAAAAAAATCAATAGGTAAGCCGTGGCCAAATGTCCTTGACCACCTAACAGAATCTGACCGATTCTGTGTTCTCAAAAAAATAATACAGTATAAGCCTAGGCCGGTTCTCCGTCTGTTCTTCTCCAAAAAAAAGTACTTTGGTGAGAAATATTGTCTGATCACGACGAATTTTCAGATAAATACCCTTGGATGTAGTCTACCCAATGATTAACTCACATCTTTAAAAGCAGGCTAGTAAAAGTTACAGGAGTAAACAATGAGCATGGTTGAAATAGAAAGCAAAGTATCCAAAGTATACATGTCTTAAAAAAAAAGATACAAGGGACTAACCCACTGGACTATATTGCGGCAGTCAGGGCCAAAACTCTCATTAGACAAAGCCTCTCGACCTGAGATCAGCTCAAGGAGAATCACACCAAAGCTATAAACATCACTCTTGTCTGTTAAATGCTGAGAAACATAATACCTGCATCAGAGAATATATGTCATTTCTTCTGGGATGAAGGTTAAATACATAGCATTGTGCTATCGCATACCAGAGGCCATATATGTACCAAGCATAACACCCACTTTTGGAGACTTATGGGACAGTGGAGAGCCAAAAGTTCAGCCTGTGCTCAATACTCTTGCAAGAATGGATCCTCCGCATCCCAAGTCCTATCATGGAGATCCTAGAACCAATCCCTTCCAACAAATAGAATATCTGTTTGGCAGAAAATACTGTTTCTCAACCTGGAACCTATCATGGAGTTTCTACCGAGTCTTGGTGGTTAGGCTTGACAACTGTATCATTTTCTCAATCTCACTTTATAATTGCATATGCTAGTCAACCTTTTCTTCAAATTCTTACTTTCACATTACCAAATATGGCCTATAGCACCATGCTAATAATATAAATGTTATAGGAGATATATGTTTGGATGGTTCAACAAAAGATTAGCCACTTCGTAATATGATCATTGAGACAAAATTTGAAAATGCAGAGCTGCCCCTTTAAATAGTCCGTATCATCTTGTCACATCAATTTTAATCAGACTGAATCTTGCATTTTCATTTGATCTCATCTGGTCGCATTAGTTTTTAATCAGACTGAACCATGTACTTCACTTAGTTAAACTAATTGAGAATGTTTGGTTGCCAGATGAAACGAATATGATGCCACTAGAAAACTTATGGATCAGAACCAAATGCAAACATGCTTAAGCATGATGGCAGACTCAAGCTTCACAACAAAAACATAATCTAAATGTCTAATGCCTTACTCAGGATCGAGGTATCCAACAGTTCCACGGACTATGCTAGTTACGTGAGTGGACCCATCTCCTGAAAGTTTGGAAAGACCAAAATCTGCAACCTTTGCTCTCATGTTCTTGTCCAGAAGGATATTGCTGCTTTTCAGGTCCCTGTGAATAACAGGAGGGACACAGCCAGTATGAAGGTACTCGATCCCTAAAAGAAGTTTGAAAACCATTAAAACCATGGCATCAGAAGAAGGTAAACTTTGAAAGTTAAATGGGAGCCACGATTGACAAAACCTTTTGCAGCATCTTCAGCAATCTCAAGGCGCTGTATCCAACTCAAAGCTCCATCCTGGATGACACGACCTATAATAATCACATAGCCAAGCAGCGTCTAATTGAAATTCCCATGTGATTTAGGCTTTGTCCCAAGTAATTGCAATTAGCTTATAAAGCATAACGCCCTTGAATTCATAGTAAATGAGACTTACCATAAAGATGTTCCTTTAATGTTCCATTATGCATGAACTCATAAACAAGGATACTTCTCCCTTCTTCTTGGCAAAAGCCAACAAATTGGACAAGGTTTCTATGATGTATTCTTGAAAGCAGTGCCACCTGTATGAAATACTCATTGTTACGGATTAATTTCAGCAAGTATAGTTGTTACAGATTGTAAATAAGGAAAATATAAGAATATGGATGTCTTTGCTTTAAGATGAAAGAAATGTAAAGAGAAGAAAAAGAATAGGCAATGATGTTAGTCATATAGGGATGATATTAAACAAAAGGTGTGTTTGGTAAACCAAAAAAAAAAAAAGAAAATCCCACAAAACTTATCCATACACTTTTCCATACAACTACCCTACTTTTGTTACCACTTGGATAACCAAGTAGATGACATGAATGAGTTAGGAGTGCGTAAGGTGGGAAGTTCAGGGTTCAAAGTTGGGTAAAGGTATGTTGCCTCATTGGCCCTACCCTGAAGCTGTCCTCTGTCGGGTTGCCTAGTCATCCAAGGTGGGTGATGCAATAAAAAATAAAAATAAAAAAACTATCCTACATTTCAATCTTTTCTACACATCCTTTCATACAACTACTCTGTTTTCCCATCATTTCTACACATTCTTCCATATAATTACCCTTTACTTCTACTTATTACCTCTATATTATCACATCACTCTCTCATCTTTTCCAAACTTCTTCCCACAACTTTTCCACATTGTTTTCTAGAGTATCAAACATGCCCATAGAATGAATAAAGATAAAGTGGAACAAATCAAATCAATGTTACTTATTCACAACTATTTCTATTTTAACATGCATATCCATGCATTTAATAGTTGTCGATAATTTTGCCTAGCTAGATATTCAATAACTGGTGTTTTATGAAATTTTCGGTACATGACTCTTCATTTCTCTTGCTATTTATACTTTTGAGGAAAAGCTGTTAAATTTGGAATAAAGAATTAAAGATAAGAGCATAGGAGGAACTAAAGAATAGGAAAAAGTAGAAGTGATCGCTTTGAAGTTTCCCCTCTTTCTTTTTTGGTTATACTTTTAGAGTTTTACAAAAGGAGGTTATGTACACGCATTAATAACAACATAATATAGAGAAGATGATTTGAAAAGTTCAGCAGAACTATTAATAGTGTCAACTTCTAATTGGTAAAAGATGCCATTCCTCCAAATATCTTAACATGGAGTTACCTCATTCGAAAACTCACGCTTCCCCTGGTAAGTATTGCTGGTAAGAACTTTAACAGCAATTTCCTTTTCGTTTGCCATCTTTCCATAGTATACTACTCCATAGCCACCAGCACCAATACGTTTCCTGAATTGTGCTGTTGACTCCTCAATTTCAGACAAGTGAAAGGAATGTGCTGTTTCTGTGGTAGCTTCAGTGAAGAGTGAAGCTAGCTTCTGGGAAGGCAGGGCCATAGCAAGATCCTCTATAAACAACCAAGGCATCAAAGGAAGAAAAAGAAGGAATGGTGGGCATTAATCATTCGATATTTTTCAATAGAACAAGGAAAACAAAAAGTTCCATAGTCAGACCCTCAGAATCCTTCTTTCTTCGGTGCACAAAGAACAAACACAAAACTATAGCCAAAGCCAGAACTGCTGCTCCAACTGCTGCTCCAACAACAGGCATGATAAGATTTTGTTTGCTCTTCTGATAATGCAGATTTCCATTTCCAGAGAAGCTGGGAGAAACAATCGAATAACTAAACAGATTCAGCATTAAAGTAACAGATTAAAGATGAAAAGTATATAAAGTATAAATCCCAGTGTTCAGTGGGAATAATGGCTGTTATTTTGTAGTAAAATTTTAATGGCTCCTTCACCGCGAAATTTATAGTTTCTGGATCTTCTTCGCCATAAATGGCTTTTTAAATTCTAAGGGTTTCTGGATTTTCTCTAGTCTCCAATCTATAACAACAAAATTTCTTTTTTGTATGAATGTGATGTTTACATTACTGCCTACAATATATCATCTGGTAATCCTCTGATTCTTCCAACACTATCACTTGGCTATTATTGGAGTTTGAGTTATAAATAAAATTTGGAAATTAACCTGACATCATCATATCGGATTAAGAAAACCTGTCGATAGAAGTGAGACTTAAATCTGCCAGTGCTAAATGGTAAGAGAAATCTCCTTACGACAGAACAATAATCAGAATATTGAGAACATCAAAACAAATTAAGGTTTGGAATTAATGAATTCCTCTTCACCAATTTCAACAAATCTTCTAGCCATTGAAAATTTTCTGCTTACAGCTAAGAAAGTTCTGTTCCTGCCCATAAGCTATAGCTATTTTGTGCTGAAATCTTCTATTCAACAACTTCCAAAGAAGGTGACTTTAAAATGACCATGGAGGCAGTGACACACGTGGGAACAAACTATTTCACTAGAGGTAAAGCTTGAGCTCCATCATGATCAACCAAAAGGGTCAACCTCGTGCCAAGAGCTCCAGCACATTGCAAGATCCACAAAGGGGCATCCATGTTTGTAGACTCATCCTTGATTTGTCATAGGCAGTTTCCTGTGACTTGAACCTGTCACCTCCAGTTGCAAAACCATTATTATCATCATTAACATCACAAATGCTGGAGTTCAATTACATGATTCCTGCTAAGCCTTTCCACTATTGACTGTTTCCACATTCAAATATGTGCCCCCGGGGCAAAATTTGCTGCATCTTTTTGACAATAACCTCTGGTTCTTAAGTCAACTGCTGCATGGAATAGCCTAAATATAGTAAATGTGTTTACATATTTGGTCTAGATTTTCAACCTTGCAATTTTATACATACAGCTCAAAAAGTGAAAAGAAACAAATGAATCGAAAAGAAAAGAATCCAGATTTACAATCGCTCTTAACTACAACTTCCAGGCAAGAAGTAAAATTTGCTTATATATGTGAAACAAAACCAACGCAAACAGCTTTTTAGTTTTATAAAGGATATGAAGCAAATTTCACCTTAGGAAAAATTTGCAATTTGCAGCAGTCTTTTTCGCAAGAACCTTTGGTTCCTAAGTCAAATATTGCATGGCATAGTCAAAATATAGCAAATGCGTGTGTGTATTTAGCTAGGTTTTGAATCTTAGCAGTTTTACGCTTACTGTTCAAAAAGTCAAAAAGAAGCAAATGAATGGAAAAAGTATCCAATCACTTGTAAAATATCTAGGAACATTGCTTTTCATTCTTCACTACAACCAATTTAAATAACTTCTCAGAATTCCAAAGGGTATGAAGCGAATTTCACAACTAACATTCAATCTAATGACGAACATGAATACATGAATTAAGTCTTTAGAATAGCAGCATGCCAACAAAGAAGAAAAATACCCACTTTGAAAGAAGGCCTTTTCTAAGAAGACCACGAGGCACTGTGCCAGATAATAAATTATTCTGCAAGTACCTACAATCATCAGTTGGAGGCAATAAGATAGAGGTTTCAATGCACTACATAATAAAATAATTAAAATCCATGAAGAAATTAGTATCCTGTGATTCAATTTTAAAACAATCCATATGGTAGCACTCTTATCACCAAGTTGTTTACACTTCTGCATGACGAATATAGCTTGACGGTAGGTTCTAATACTAATTGTCTAGCCCTAGGCACAATATCGAGCAATTTCCTGTTTTAAGCAAGCCAACCCCAAACCCCCCCCTGCAGATAGTTTTGCCCCTACTGGCAGCCAACCACAGCCCTGCCAAAAAAGGCATCTTAACAGGTTCTGAAATGCCACTTCCCAGGAGGTCACCCACTCTCCCACTAGTCTTAGTATAGCATCCTTAACTACTTAGTTCTGACTACATTAATCAATATCATGAAACATATAAGGTACTTTGAGAGACCAGAAATATGAAATGCAAACAGAAAACAAATTACTATTGTTGATACATCTTAACAATATATCGATAATGCTTGATGCAACTTGAAAAGTGATTTCGCACTACTTTTTCATCTGCTTAAATGGAATTCATTGTATTCACATATCCTTTCAACAGATCTATGGGTTGCAGTTGGTTTCTAGGGGGAGAAAAATCACCCCAACCCATAAGTATTTTGAATCATCACAAATAATAATAATAATAATAATAATAATAATAATTCCAATCTCCTCTCTAATTTCACTTTCTCATTGAGTCACTACTTAGTAACCATTGAGTTATATTCAAAAGCCCTACTTTAAGCAATCTCTATACATCTAGTTTTATGTTCCAAAGAAGGTTATGCAGCCAAGATCTGAACATACTTTCGGTGTAGGTGGGCCATCAATGCTGGGGGCTGTTTTGTAGAAGCCCATTAATCTAGATATAGCAGAACTATTACATAACTCAGGCACGTGGCTCACAGAATTTAAAGAATATAAAGGGTCAATATGAGATATACCATGTATCTTCCTAATTCTGTATATAAAAGCATGATCTGACTCAGCTCTAACATTCTTTTCTGAGCAAATATCCAAAATTGATAAATTCCAATTTTTTCACCGAGAAGCAATAGACCACATGATTCCAAATGTTTTGTGTGTGAAAGTCCAAATTTTGATTTTGAATAAAATGGGCCACCTTCAAGGAAATCCCCCTTACTCAATTTCATTCAACCAACTTGTAATTGAAGCCTTCATAGGTTGATTATGATTTGCTAGCAATTTGCATTTTTCCAGGGCATGGTTTTGATTTACCAGGCTGATCCATCTGGCTTCATCTACTGGATATTTCTGGGCATGAGAAAAATACATTAATTTAAGATCTGAGTTTAGATTCCATTAATTATGTTTTTGGGATACCACTCCTTATGTAATAATATATGTTACGAGGTTTATTGGCTGCACAGAATCCAACAATAAATAAACAACAAAGTGGTATCCATATGGTCTCACAAAATCTAGGTTCGGGCTCACATAATGCAAAACCTGCAAATTTTGGCCTCGTGCAAAAGCACATGATAGAAGATACACAGAAAATAGCCAAGTCAGCTGCCATGGACCCACGGTAGATAACTAGCATGAAAGGCACAGAAAGCACAAAAGATTCAGTTGCCTGTGGTGGCCTCTGCATGCAACCTTCTATCAACAATGTATTCTCGCTGAATGGTAATGAATCAACAAGAAATGAAGCATAAGACTAGATGGAGCACGTGAATTTTATAAGTCAGATCCACTACCTGTCTTAACTTATACTGCTTCGATTTCACATATTTGTCTAATGCTTGAGAGTTGCAGGCTATCAGGTTAATGACACCACAAGAACCCCAAAATTGAAACTCAAGAAGTATTACCATTTTACCAGTAGCAGTTCTCCATAATGCTAGTGTTCCCCATGTCAAGCAATAGTGGAGATTCCATGACAAAGACAGTAGATTTTCACATGATACACATGGACACACATTTTAGCACCCAGCAACTGAATCTCAGGGAAGTATTACCATTTCGTGATCAGTAGCAGTTCCCATGTTGTTCCCCATGCAAAGTGACAGTGGGATTCCATGGCAAAAAAAGACTAGATTTTCACATATTGATACTCATAGACACCCAAGTAGGAAAGTTTTGGTCCAAGGGAATGACTCACAAAATGACAGCACTCTATTGTGTGGACAAACTGCTCTTCAGATTGGAGATACAATTGGGACTCCATAATCCAAAAATGGCTTACCGACCAATTGCAACTAAACAAAAAAACATCATTGATGACTTTCAGCAAAATGTGGCTGCCAAACAAGCTGAAGCATCCTGGCACATCACTACCGAAGGCATTAGGAACTCACAGCTCACTTAAATTTTCTAGGTCCACCAAAGATGAAGGAATGGTGCCAGTCAGCTGATTGTTCTCGAGGTGACTACAAAAGAAAAACATGGAGGTCATCAGTTGTGTTTCATCAATTACATGGGGACAGAATTTCAACATGTGAAAAGATCCTTACATTTTCTTCAAATTTATGCATCCTGTAAAATCAGGTATTGAGCCAGTGAGCAAGTTCCCATCGAGCCATCTGAAACCACAATCCAATCACTACTGATGATAAAAAGCAAGTGAACTCTAAACTTTTTTTTTTCTGGAAGGCAGTTACCAACACCACAATTTCCAATCTTACAGTTCAGTTAATCCCGTAAACTTTGTCAGTTCCGGTGGAATGTCTCCTGTCAAATTCTTCCTTGACAAAATGCTGCAGAAGCACAAGGTTAGTATGAATAATGGAATGTAGTCTCCTGGTGCAGAGACAATATAATTAATGTCTGGTCCGGTATGGAATGAACTTATAATCTGATGATCAAGTCAATTCCATGATTATAAGTTCATAACCCCAGCCCTAGTCAGCTTCCCAGCATCAAAGCACCTTGATGCATCTATATCAGGAAGCAATTTGATAACGGATATGGCAAGTCAACAATAGTACTGGCTCATATAAACTTCAGCACATGAGAAATGATGCTTGCATCTTGAAACATTTCAAACAAATAAACAAATAAACAAACACACACAAGTAACCTATGAGTGCTTTTTACAATCAAATAAAAATGGTCGAGAATTCTATCTCAAGTACATTGAGACTATCCTTGGCTGCGGATCTGAATTGCATTGCACCCATGTCCAGGGAACTGGCAGACATGGATCGCCACCTTCCTGTGCCCACTCTGATTGTAGGAAGCGCGAAGTTAAACTCGCAACAAGGTTTGCTGAAACAATGCACTTATGTATCAGAAGCTTCTGGAAATTGAGTTAACAGAAGCATATTTGAGTGATTGAGATTTATGCGTACCATCAGGAGAACCATGATTTATCTCTAGGTATTTATTTATCTCCATAGCATTTAAGAGGGGTCCCATGGAAGAAGCTGATGTCTTTAAGAATGAAAACGTCAAGATAAAAGGGAATGTGACGTTCGTAAATCCAGGTTCATACAATCGATAAGCCCCATGAGCATTCTCTTTGATATCAACAATAGGTTTGCTAATTTCAGCATTTCCTGGTATAAAGAGCCTAAATTTCCTGGTACTAATTGCACTCATCTCTTCAATTTCAGCAAAGTAACAGAAGGCCCAGCCAGTACCTGGAAATCCTTCTAAATTTAATCTATAAGTTAGTGTACCATTTCTACCAACTACAGCAGTCTGCATTACTGTTTGTGGTGGTCTTTCATCATGGTTCACATCAATCGGAAAATTAGTTGATATATTCTCAGTCCCAGCAGCAGCATCAACTAGGTAGTTTTCTTTCTTGAGTGTATCAGATTGCCATATTCTGTCAAATGGATCATCTGGGTACCTGAAATATCATATAATAGACAACAAAAATAGAGCAAAAGATGTATAAGAAAAAGAAAATCACTATCCTTATTCCATTTAAGAGCTTTTAGTTACCAAGTTCAAGCATTGCCAGAGCTTGGTTGAGGCTTTTGGTATATTGATTAAATCTTTTTCCGTTATCAATTTTAAGTATTGTTGGAGTTTAGTTGAGACTAAACGTCTCTTTTAGTTTCCAACTATATGCATCATGTTAACTTGATTGAGACTTTTGGATCTTGGGTGGTAGTTTGTGGAGAAGGTAGAGAATTTGTATCTTTAAGATTTAAGGTGTTATTTGAATCCAAGTCAAGGCAGAAATTTATTGGGGTGTGACTTGGATTGCATGTAAAAAGCAACCTCATCATAGTTATGAGAGACTTTATACACCCCCTATGTTTCACGCTCAATTTAGCACGATTTCGGTTTCCTAAACCCATATGGATTTGGTTAATATAAACCTAGACCCATTTTCATGTCATAGATAGAGGATTTGCTCTATTGTTTGGTGAAAGTGTAACTTTTTGGAACTTTCTTCTATTTTGTGTGACATTTGGTTTTTCAGGGAAAGATTGTTACTTAGGTGTATTGGGTCTCAGAGTTAGTTCTTCACTGTTGTAACCTCTTTCTTATAGTTGATTTTCTCCTCCTTAGTTCATGGTTTTTCCTTCACAGTTTTCTACGTAAATCTATGTCTACATTTTTTTTTTTTTTTTGCATTGCTTTTATTGTTTATTAGGATTATTCCTAACATATACAAAGATTCCAAACAAACTAAATAATCAATTGTTAATAGGTTTGCCTGTTTAGGATTTTGAGAAGGGAATGGGAAACGAGGATGGGTATGCATAAAGTCAACATTATTAAATACCCGATTAATTTACTTTTTTCATTTTTATCTCTATATTTCAATCCTTTTCTCAAATCTTCCCAGATAACTACTCTTATCAATTTTTACTTTATTCCTACTTTAATCCTATAATATCCACTCCCCTCATTTACATCTTAATAAACAGCCCCATATAGGGTGAAAGAAATTATAGAACCAACTTTACTTATTTTCTGATGATAAGCATAAGCAGTTGCTTCTAATACCATTTTTGTTCTGAACATTCAACTACTCATTAACTTAAGAAAGAAAAGGAAAGATAAGGAATGAAAATAATTGGAAAACATGCCAGGCACCTGACTGGATCTTCACTTAAAGCACCAAAGTTTATTCTGACAGACACACTGAGAAAGAATTGAGTCTCGAAATCTGTATAATACATTGAACCATTGAGCTGTCGGAGCTCCAGGGTGGAAATAAATGGCTGCCCAGTTGTAGCATTGGACAAACATACACTGATTGTTGGAGAAGAAGCCCACAAGATGAGCTCTCGGACTTCCATTGTGTTAGCATCAGATATGACAACAGTTGCCCAATAAGTTGCCCCAAGGGAGATGTCAAATTTTGGGTAAATGTTACTGTTATCAAAATTTCCATATAAGAAGCTTCCTCTAACCAGGTATCGATATCTTGATGTCACGTTAAATGTATAACAATATTTCCTGTCATCAACTGGAAAGTATCTCAATGTCGAATATTGCTTTCTATTTTCACCAGGAATTGATATACTAGCTGTTTGCCCATACATAAACTGAGCATCAGAATCCCATTCAATTCCAAGATCATCTGTGAACCTGTCTGTACCTCCACAGTTGATGCTTACAAAACCTAAAGCAGAACAAACATAGATAGAAAACTAGTTCCATTAATGACAAATGATGAGAAAGCTGTGCAGACAGATCAAAGAAAGCAACATAAAGTGTCCATTGAATAAGCAAAGAGAACCAAAGATATCGGCAGAGCAATATAAAGAAAGAAACCTGGATCTAGCGTTTCATGAAAAATGATACTACTAATCCAAAGGCCCATTTTTTACTTGTGCTGCAAAATTTTAACTACTGCAAACAGAGATTTACTGGATATTTTGCAAGAAATTCTATAGGCAAGAAACCATTTAGTGTTGAGAAATGTTATCCAAAGAAGGATTGTGGGTGCAACTTTATGTGGTTCACTAACACTAAAAGAGTCACTGGCTCTGTAAATTACCAAACAAAAACATGTAGAAGTGCTTTGCAGAAAAAACTGTTTGGTAGTAGAAGTAATTCTCAAACTTTTGATGTTTAAATAATAACAATCCCCTATGGTCACTGCAACTTGCTCGATTTACAAGTGACAGTATAAGAAGAGGTCTCTTATATAATAACAAAACATCAATTTATCCATTAATAGTTTTCAGGTCTACTCGATAACATCTGCTATAAATACAGCCAACAAATCAATCCAAATCAAATCCAAACGCAGTTTTGTCTCCTTGAACTTAACTGCAGAAGCTGAGTTCTACCTTGAAGGAAACACACCAAATTTGTTCTTTTGTCTAAAAACATAAGACCCACTTCTGCAGTGACCGGAAAAGTGCTTTTACATTATGGCCAAATGGGTTTTAAAATTACCAATCTTGTTTCTTCAAATCTGAAAAGCACTTGAATTAACTCCTTGTCAAGCACAATGGTGGCGGTGGTGGGAGGTGGAGGAGAGGCCTAATTAGTCATTGGCAGCAAAATTTAAGAACACAGCCAACTTTTCAGTCTTCGGCTCTATGCAGCTATCGAAGATGCATCCCAAAGCTTTCATGAATTAAATTACGGGAATGTTATATTGCATGATTCCTCTATCGAGACAGAGAAATCTCCTACTTGACAAAAACTTAAGCAAATCATCAGCCAACCTCCACAGAGTCAGCAATAAGAACAAGGAAAACATATGACCATCAAAGTGAAAAACAAGAATTGAATAATTCAACTGGAGAAAAACGGATCGGGGAGGCTTCTAAATGGCTCCAATTTACTGAAATACAAATATTCACCCAATTAGCAACCGACAATTTAGCTAGTAACGCTATGTTGGAGTTGAAGATAGGGTTGAACTTCCAGATAAGAAGAAAAGCTTCCTTCCCGACTAAGAAGTGAAAAGACAAAAAAACGAAGCTGCCGAAGAGAAAAGGAGCATGAAACAGAGCAACTGAGAAGAAAATTAGCAAAGCGCAAAGACGTTAAGATAGGAAGAGAGTTACCAGGTTGACCGTTGGCGCAAAACGCAAAGATGAAGGAGAGCAGCAGCAGGAGAAGAAGGGTCGCCATTTCCGTCGAGAGAGAGAGAGTGCGAAGGATTGGAAAGATGAGCGAGAGGAAAGCTTGTCCTTTTGAAAGGAAAGCAGCGGTAGTGCAATGACAGTGGAGAATGGGTGGCATGAGACGGATTCTTGTTTGTAAAGCCGTAGAAAGGAGCTCAAAGTGCTTGCGGTCGCCTGGCATCTGCCTTTTCTCTCAACGGGGGACCCACGTGTCCGTCGCTGGACTACTCGCAAACCAAACGAGATCCTTTGGACTGGCGTCTCCTTCCGTTGAGCAGCCAAATGCCGCCGCTTTCGGCCCCTGCTGCGTAGAAAATGACAGTCTCTGCCCTTCCCACACTAAAACATTTCTAGCTTAAAAAATAAAAATATGAAATATTAAAAAATTTACTGCTGGCGATTGTTTTTCCTCATTATTCAACCTATCGTTTTATGCGGGTTATGCTGATTCGAAATCTATAAAATTATTTATTTTTATCAATTGACACGAATATTGAAATGTCGTGAAATTTTACATGATTCATGTAGGAAAAGTATGAAAAATATTGACCTGTAATTTGCATATTCATGCACATCACAATTAATAAAAAATGTCAACAAATGGGTATTGGCTCTGAATTCATTTTAATTTGGTCGTTTAAATCGAGGATAATTAGCTTTAAATGATTGTCTCATCAAAGAACTATTTTAGTAAATGCAAAATAATTTGTTCATTGGCGTTCATTCCCAATAAGTGTGTTTACTGAGAATGAAAATGAAAAAGTCAAGGCTCTATTACTTTATTTTTTTATTTTTATTTTTATGTTTCAATCATTTCTTATAATTTTTTTGTCTTTTTCTCATTTTTTTTATAAAACTATCATATCTATTTTTCTTTATCTTTACTTTACCCGTCAACTTCTCTTCCACCATTATTATTATTTTTCTATTACTAAATTTTTATTTTCATTTATTTATTGTTTGGAAGGATATTAACATTTTGTATGTATTTCGTTTAGATCACTCACTATATATAAGAAAAGCAGGAAATATAACATAACTAATTTTGTTAATAATCATCTCAATCAAACAATTATAAGTGGACCATGATAAATAAATAAAGTGATATAAAGTAGTAGAATATCTAGCTAGAAATTACAATAAAAATTGTTTCAAAGGTGAAATCTATTATTATACATTTTATCTAATAAAATCTATAATATTATATTTTAAGCGGTTCGCACGATGGAATAACAAAAATACATATCTCGGAACTCGGATATGTAGCTCGAGTAAAAGATAATCGTTTCTGTATATTTACTTTTCAAATTTTCACCCGTATCTATTATAAAAAATATATATCCGTATCTGTTATGATTATCTGCTGCTAGGAATTAGGAAAAAATCTCCCCTGAACGCGGTTTGGTTTCTTGGTTGGGTAGACTTTCAGGGTAGACTTTCTATGGGAAGCAAAGCTGAATATCGGACATGAAAGATCGCAACTATAACAGTTTGATGAGTCGGAATGAGATCACGAATACAATCGGTCAGCGGAAACTTGATCCTATGCTCTCGGGTGTATATACTTATTTTTTTTTCAAAAATTTTACACGAACTTGTTAACCCAAGTGTATTTAACGTCGGAATCAATTTTTACTATTTTTAGATATTTTTAAATATTTATTTCGAATTTTTAGAAATTAGTGGCATTTTAGTAATTTAAAATTACATAAAATGACACTGATTTTCAAATTAAAAAATAAATATTTAAAATACTCTAAAAATGGTAAAAATTTATATATATATTAAATACATATAAATTAATACTATTGTAAAAAAATTTGAAAAAAAAATTAAAAAATAGATGTATGCGCTAAGAGCATGCAACATGCTCCTGGGAGCATAGGATTTCCTGTTAGTGAGTACACTAACCGATAGAGTAGGATGAATTTTTTTATTTAAAAAAAATCTTTATTTTCAATACATAATTATTTTAGTTTCTCATTTTTAATACTTTTTATTCGTGATATAATATTTTATTTCTAAATACACTGTAACTTCTCAGTAAATCCTATCCCATTCACATTCAATTCCTTAGAATGGGAGTGTCATTATTTCTTTGGATTATGCAACGAAAAATCACCGGTTGCTTCTGATGATAACCTTGAAATAATAATGTAGGCGTCGAAACGAGACACGGCTGCAGCCTACCATTCGTGAGCCAGTGCCACGCCCAGGCGGCCCAGTGGCAACTGTCAGCAGTAACGTTGAGTGCGTGGATGATTAGGCGCGAGTGAGAATGCAGGTGTCGTTATCTTAGCGACAGCGACGGAGCATTGCTTGTTATCTCTAGGAAACTTCCATTGATAGGGCTGCTTCCGCTACTGATATTAAATTATTAATAGGAAGGGCCTGCTCCAAGGGATTCAGGGACTTGATGGATCTTAGTCTAATACACCTGGGTGAATTTCACATATTTTTTTATTTAAATTTTTTTTTTTACACAATGGTTAAAAATTCAAAAAAATATTTAAATGTATTCAAAATTGATAAAAAAAAATAATACACATGTTAAACATATTTAAATTAATGATATCATAAAATGTTACGAAAAATATAAAAAAAAAAGAGAACAATACACCCAAGTGCATTGAATTGGACTCCAAGACTTAAGCGGGATAGAAAATAGAATGGTAATGTAATGATACGCACTAAGAACGGAGGAAACTATATTTAAAATATAAAAAGCTACATTAAAAATTTTTTTAATTATTTTGAGAATGAAAATTTTGATTAAGGAAAAGATTGATTTTGATAAAATACAATCATCGGAATAGTTTTCAGTTGCTTACATATGACATTTGATAAACAACATCTTTGAATCCTGTAACGCGATCCCCTGCACTCGGGTGCACTTAGCTGCAATACACCCTTTGCATTTAACTCATTTTATTATTTTTTTTGAAAATTTTGTTATACAAGTATTAATTTAAGTATATTTAACATGTGTATCAATTTTTACCATTTTTGGAGTATTTTAGATATTTACTAAAATGTCATTGATTTTCAAAAATAAAAAATAAATATCTAAAATACTCCAAAAATAGTAAAAATTGATACACATGTTAAATATACTTAGATTAACACTTATATAAAAAAATTTTAAAATATGAGTTAAAATGGTTTAATGTACCAGAGTGCACTGAAGCTAAGTGCACTCAGGTGTAGGGGATTGCATTCCTCGCATCCCACTATGTTGAAATTTGTTAGTTTTTAGGTAATTGAGTGCACCAAGGCATCTTCTTGTATCATCAAATCATTCCAGAAATCTGATGAAGGTTGAAGATAGTTGTTTTCATTTTTCATTTTCATGCATAACATGTTTGAATAACAGAAAAATCTTTAAAACTAAAATTTTTTAATTTAAAATTTTTACTCTTCACAATTATTTTATTTTTAACAAGTATATTACTTTCTAATCATTTCCATATAATTGTTCATATAATTAATATATCTATTTTAAGTTTATTATCTTTATTCTTTATCATTATCTTTATCTGTGATATATTTATATCTTATCATTTTTTCTTATTTTAAAAACTTTTAGGTTAAAAAAGTTTATTACAAACTCTAATTTTACTTTTCTTGTTTTGCGTTAGATGCCTTCGGGCAGAGGTGGATTGAGCAGAACCAACGAGGGGAAGAGGACTTCCAACACCAATTTCACATCCCTAAATCGGTATGCTGCAATTGCGATCTCTTCGTGAGAACATCGGCTTAGTAGGTAATGTTTTGAAAACCGAACCATCTCATAAATCGTTTTCTGGTTCAACTGTGGGAAATCCACAGTTACGCTGCATTTGAACTGTAAACGATAGCGAACTGTTCATGTCACCGATCACAGTACCATTGGTCAAACCGCACTACTCGGTCTCAAAACATTAGCAGGACCATACGCTCGGCACTTTCGTGCTTTTTTTCTCAGGACATGTTTGTTTAACTTAAAAAAATTTTCGAACTAAAATTTTTTAATATAAATTTTAATCATTGTTTGATCTAAATTTTTTAACTAAAAAATTTTGCTTTACAACTATCTTATATTTTAATCATTTTTCACATTTTTCTATACAATTATCTTACATTTTAATTATTTCTATAAATTTTAATCATTATTTGATCTAAATTTTTTAACCAAGAAATTTTCTTTACAACTATCTTATATTTTAATTATTTTTTACATTTTTCTATATATTTATTATATTTTAATCATTTCTCACATTTTTCTATACAATTATTTTACTTTTTAATTATTTCTATAAATTTTAATCATTGTTTGATCTAAATTTTTTAACCAATAAATTTTCTTTACAACTATCTTATATTTTAATCATTTTTCACATTTTTCTATACAATTATCTTACTTTTTAATTATTTCTATAAATTTTAATCATTGTTTGATCTAAATTTTTAACCAAGAAATTTTCTTTACAACTATCTTATATTTTAATTATTTTTTACATTTTTCTATATATTTATTATACTTTTTAATTATTTCTACAAAACAACCTATACAACTGAGTTATCTATTTTAAGTTTTTTTTTAGTCATCATTAATGCCACTGTCATATCACATATTTTTCCTCGAATCCAAAAATTTTTAAACAAAAAACTTTTTATTTAAAAATTCTATCACTCCCCCTTAAAAAATTAATTCAATGTCCCAATCGAAAAAAAATAGTCCAATGATTTTGCTATTTGATTAATTTGTACGTTGATCGGGAAGCAACCTAACCCACACTGATTAAGCATACTTGCAATTGAGTAATTACCTAAATTCGATATGGAGTTGGGCTTCTGGGTTTTACGAGCTATTTGAAAGAAGTCCATTCGATTACATCAGCATCATCCAAATTCTACCGAGCGTGTAGTTAGGCGTCGAGCTTTGGTTCTTTTCTTTTCTTTTCTTTTGTAACTAGTTGAGCTTCGGTTTCTGTTTTAACCGATGATACTCTCATCTCTGCTTTAATTAGTCTGTAAACCATCATTTTCCTGACAAAGTTAAAACAATATGGAGCGACCAGTATCCCTATGCTGAATCATCCTTTCCACGAATTACACTCACTATCTATATGGATAAAATACAATCACACATCATTATTACATTTTCCAAGTTAGAAACAATACAATTCATAAGGTTGGCGCATCGGCAGAGATGAATATTCCAAGCAAAACAAAAAAGGACAGCTTTGTTCTTGGCATAGATACAGACAGCAAACATGAATTTGCAGTATTTATTTGTTAAATCCAGGATTGAATGTTAGGGACTCCAAGTATATCCGCTCCTTCATCTGCTCTTCACTCAGCGGATGCTGCTCGAAATCAAAAGAGAAGCTCTCCATGCAAACAGGCTCATCAGCTAAGTCATGCAGTCTTGCAAGGTATGGGTGAGCAAGCGCTTCTTCGACTGCAAAATAGTAGTAAGACAACAATAAGAAATCACAATGAAAGAAGATTGTTACTCGTCTCATAGAATTAATGTTCGCATACTTGCTTTCAAAAATCCATGTCTTCAATTCAGGAATGAGTACCCAACAACAGCAAGTTAAACATTGTCCTTGTGTTTGTGTAGGCAGACAACTAAATAATATTGTGTAACAAAAGCATACCATAAATTTGACTACAAAGAATTGAAAATTTTTCAAATATGAGCATTCATCTATGTCTGAGACTCATGTTCAAGCCTAGAAGTAGATCAAGTTGTGCTTGAATTGAAGCCTATCAGACTTACAATTTCACCAGGGGAAAGCCCAATCCCAATTCCTAACCTTCTTCAGCTTTGTGACAATTTTATCAAGAACCTGGTCTGACCTAGGGAAAAAAATTGTCATCTAACCTCTCGCAACCATGGATCAATTCATTGTCATCACCATAAAGGATTTTCCACATATGAAAAGTCAGCTAAATGAATCATCCATTCATATCAACAATATTTTTGCACAAGGCTGCAACTTGGGTCAGGTTAAGCCCGAACCCAACCCGTCCGGTAAACTAAAGTCATAGACCACATATCTATATATAGCTTTTATATACATGTATTCATAGATGCAGACTCATGCCCAATCCAATGTGCATAACCTATATGAACTTATAACTTACAGAATACAAGCAAAATTCTAAAAATCTCCATCTTGATTTGGATTCTGCAAATAAACTATGCATACAAGTTCCCATAGGATATATATATGGGATTGCACATGGTTTGTGTTTATGAATGTGTGTGTGTGTGTGTGTGAAAATTATATATAAAAATATGGTCTGTAAGTTTAACATAGAGGAAAGAGTGCGAAAGTCCTAGAGAGAAATTCTAAAAGAGAGGCGATCTATTGTCTCTGAGAGAAAATTTGTAATTGTTTCTTTAATTAGTCAATTACTCTCCTTTGTTATAGTAGGCTTCTAGCCGAACCACGTTAATTCTCTTTGTTCTATGTACATGCACTGTATGATGTTATGCTTGTTTATTTGATTCTGATTAATTATAGATGCTTCTATAATAAGTGATATTAGAGCAAATCACATTTTCTAACACATTTAACATTAATTTTTTATTCAAGTACTCTTTTAAAATCACATCCAATTTTTTAAGGGAAAAACTAGGTAAATATGATAGTTTTCATCTCATCAAACCAAGAGTTGGTTGAGTAGGGTTGCACCAAAAGTATCTATTTGCAAATACTAGAATGAAAAATTCATCTAGTGGATTGATAAATGTTCTTTTTTAAAAAAAAAATTATAATGAGATGCCAAACTTACACTCTGGATTGCAGTTTCAAGTGATTCTTTCTCTGTACCTAACCTATCCTTTGATTCTCTCTCCATCACTTACTAAAAGCAACACTGAAAATTTTCAACATCTAAGAGAAAAACTGTAAAGAAATGAAGAATTTCCATCTGGAATCTATTCAAGAAATCATATATGAAATCATATATTCCCATCTTCAAAAACAAGCATATATTTGAGTTGTGAGGTTAATTTTCTTAAAGAAGGATTTACCAGTGATTCTCTGGATGGGATTAAATGTCAACATTCTCTCCACAAGATCAATGGCTAGGGGATTCATATGCGGATAAACATTTGCCAAGGGTTGCCGAGGATGATGGGGAATTGACCGGATATACCTTCTAGCTTCTTCGTTTTGGATAAAACCAAGTTCTGTCTCACCTGGTGTACCAATGAGCTGCAAAAAGATGAAAAGAGAGTGTAAGAATTTGCAGTAGGCAACTACTCACAATGTAAATATAAAGCCAAAAAGAAACCTAACTTTCTCAACAATTGTTCTTCTCATATCTCATATGTGTTGAACACATACAACTACTTTTCTGCAGTGAATAAAAGGATTAAAAGCAGCAAAAATATGAATGTCAACTCAGCTTTCCTCAGACTGCATACCAAAAGGACCTAACTTTCTGCAACTTTCCACTTAAAACGATGCATAATTAGTGAAAATTCAGTGTCGTGCATGATTCTTTTTGGGGTGTTACCTCTGTCAATAGTCGCATCTGATGTACATGATCTCTGCCAGCAAATAATGGTCGCTTGTTCACCAGCTCCATGAATATGCAGCCTACAGACCAAACATCAATGGCGGCAGTATAATCGCTAGAGCTCAGCAATAATTCTGGTGCCCTATACCATCTTGTGACAACATACTCTGTCATAAATTCACTTTCAGATGCTGGACGAGCTAGACCAAAATCACATATCTTCAAATCACAGTTTGCATTCACCAAAAGATTACTGGGCTTTAGATCTCTATGGATAACATTTGCAGAATGGATATACTTAAGGCCTCGAAGGATCTGATACAAGAAGTACTGCAAATACATAAAGGAGGCAATCAGCAAATATTTAAGGCAGGGAATGGCCAAGCGATTAATCATCCATGAACATAGAATGTAACCTGGCAGTGCTCCTCTGATAAAGGTTGATTGGAACGAATTATTTGATGAAGGTCTGTGTCCATAAGCTCAGTTGCAACATACACATCGCTAAATGCCTGTCGGTTTGGAGGTGGGACTACGTCTCTTATTCCAATAACCTGTTTCATACATAGAGCAGTGTTAGATTTGACAAAATTAACTAACACTGGATGCTTAATGTGAAGAGAAAACAGACAGGCAGCTTTGGCATGTACAAATTCCCGTTTACATACCATCTTGGGTTACGTTCATGATAATTTCTAATGTTCAACCTGTGATGCATCATCATTACCTAAATTGGATCTTACCATAGAGGTAGGACCATGTCTTCCACCAAGATAAATCCAGTGTTTTGAAAACCGGACCGAACCGGGCCGTCGGACCGTGAACCGGTCACGTCCCGGTTCGGTACTGTTACCGGTCCAACCGCGGTTCGACCACCGGTTCAGTCCGGTTGAACTGGAAAAACCGGTCACAAAACCGGTTCAGTGACCGGTCCGGTTTTAAAAACATTGGATAAATCTTGCAAAAGAGTTAAAGGACTGTAATAAAAGAGAGCACTGCAAGTGAAGAAAGAGGAATGAAGAACTGAGAATGTTGCATACATTTTCATGATCCAAATGGCGAAGAAGTTTGATTTCTCGAAGTGTCCTCTTAGCATCCATGTGATTATCAAAAGCATTGGCTATCTTTTTTATGGCAACCATCTCATTGGTCTCGGAATTCATCACCGAACTGAAATGAACAAAAACATAAACAAAGGCAAATTATTAGAGTGATGAGATTCATAACAGGGAAAGCCATAAATTGACATCTATAGTTATATCATCAAACCAGATCGAAGGGACATTTGCTAACAGCACCATATGAAACACAAGAAAGACCAAGATTTTAGTAACTACATGGCTACACCACACATGAAGATGCCTGAACTAATAGATTTCTGCCCATTTCAACCCCCTTGTGCCCACAAGCACCTGCTTAACAGTCTTTATGCAGCATCACCATGTCCAGACAACCGTGACTGGTACCAATGTCTTTGCTGAATCTCGGCATCGACAAATGCCTCGATAGTTTTGGCAAGCAACCGCAAGATTGAGGTGGTTAATTAGGCCAGCGCTCTAGCATTTCAAATGGGTGGATGTATGTACCTACGAAATTAATATAAGCATGAAAAAAATTACAAAATCCTTTCACTGACATCGAGCGGACTAAAGTGGCATGTCAAAACAGAAAAACAAAATTGGCATATATTTCTGACGCGGTCCAGCAAATAAAAGAAGATCACAGAGCAGAACACAAGCTTCCTACCAACAGCTAGCTTAAGAGACAAATCCAAGACCCCCAACAGAAAAAAAAAGAAGGAAAAAGAAAAAGAAAAGAGCGATAAGGTTACTGTAGGAGCTGTTGATCATTTGCAATTGGGGAAGGGGAGAAATAATTTACCAGACGATGCCGTAGGCGCCGCGTCCGATGGGCATGATGGGAGGGCGATACTTGGAGGTGATCTCGAAGAGATTCCCAAAGATGCTGTACTGAACGAAGCGGCCCCCATGGGTTAGGACGCAGGGGAAGTCCATGTAGTTGTCGCCGTTGTCTGCAGCGTTCGCCATAGCAGAGTCGGTAGCGGCAGTTGCGGCAGCAGTAGCTCCAGCACCAGACATTCGCCCCCAGATCAGCTCTCAAATGAATTGCAAAAGAGAAAACACAAGAGTAGGTTGTGATGTAAAGAGAGATTTGGATGAGGAAGTCTTCTTATATTATAATATCAGAGGAAGAGAGAGTTATAAGAAAGTCTTCCCTGTCTCTGGGTCTGGGGTGGCCTGTTTTGGTGGGAAGTCAAGAGGGAAAGTTGGGAGAAGGAAGAAGGAAAGAGGGAAAGAAAACGCGCTTGTTTTGTTCGTGTTTGGAGGGTGAGAAAGACAGGAGGAAAAGCAGAAGATAAAAGAGTGTGAGAAAGAACGCGTTTGGAAGAGAAGCCCACGCAGCCGCCTGGGGACTGGGGAAGGGATCAGCTTTCAACCGTCGGTTTCTAGCTGCCACAGACACATTGGTCAACGGCTCATGTATGTATGTATGTATATCTACCGTTACACGTACACCCGTACTCGCATGGAGCACGCTATGCTGCTCGATCTTGTGGTGCTAATTGCTATGGGCCTATGGCTGCTCGTGCTGCTTGCCGCATGCCAACGTACATCCTCGCGCCGTGCAGCCCACGGTGCCGTTGTTTCAATGTACAAAATCCGCGTGTAGGAGGAGTTGGCGAGATGCGTCTGGCGTAAGCTACTGAATTGACATTGGAGATATCGGAAAAAGGCAGCCGCTGACCGCGATTTTCACACATTCGCGCAAAAGTGCAACACGGGTGGAATAGATGAAAATACGAGAGGATGGTTTAGAAATACGATGGAAATAATATTGACCAAGAATCAATCAGAGTGCAAGTCGAAGCCTGTTAGGTAGAGCGTTTCACTTTTCGGGTTCTTCGAATGCAATGGTTGGTGGAATAGCACTCCTGTTACTAAAGAATGGGTTCCCCTTCCCACCAGCCGGACCCGTTCAAATGTCGCCCAACCCTAAATTGATGATCTATTTCATCTATTACCTCTTTTAAAAACTTGTTTTAGAAGACTGGATTCATCTAAATCAAATATGTGCATCGACCTGTTTGATACATGTATATTTAATTTATATATTAATCAAAGAGATGTTAATTTAATATTGAATAAACCATCTAAAATATTCTTACTTATGGATGTATAATTATATAAATTATTGTAGCATTGGATATAAGTTTTCTTTTTTTACAATTTACTGATAATCGTATTTTTTAAACGGATAGGTTCGCTCTGGGAGTGAAAATTTGGCTTCGTTAAGGTGTATCTAACTCTAATCCTAACCCTACATTTAAAAAATTCTATTTAATCATATTTTTCATACCAAATTGAGACACGCTCACATTTCTTTAATTAATCTTGGAAAAAATTTTAAGATAGTTTCATGTCGATATCAAGACAACAAGTCAAATTTAAAAAATAGGTCGAAGTATGATAATCTTAAGAATTTATATACATATAAACATAAACTCATTTGTATAATAAATTTAAAAGTTAAATGATTTAATATTTTACTATCTAATTGAGGAAAAATACAATTATCATAACAAAACATTAGTAAAATTTTTTAAATAATTTATCTTGACCTTGATAAATATGTGTATCAACATTAAAAAAATAACATAGATGTAAATTTTGAATTGGAATTAAAATTGCTAAATTATAATATTTATTCTTGAAAAGGTATAAATGACATTAATAATATATTTTTATTTTATTAATACATCCCGTGAAAGATATACTTGAACAACATACATGCATTTAATAAATTTATAAAATTAAATGTACGTTTGCATAAACCATATTTACACTAATAAGTCATCAAGTTAAGCAAGTCTATCCAACATAACTACATTCAAATAAGTAAGTCATATAATTTATAAAAATAATTTACGCCCCAAAGCGAGATGAGACAGATCACAGATCAACTCAACTATACTTTTGCCATAAATTCACCCAAATATTAGACTATAATGTCTTTTTAATTATTACCAAATAATATGAATAGTTATACTCAAAAAAATAATATCAATATTTGAATTTTGATTTTATTATAAAAGCATAGGTCATTTAAGAGGTTCAACGTGTGCCCTACTAAGAATACTATACTTGCAAAGCTCGCAATTGACATAGATTTTAGGGTGAAACTCAGGTTAGGTTGGTTTGATTGTTGGATGCACTTAGGTGCATTTAATTTATTTTTTATTTTTTAAAAATTATGAATTATGAAAATGTTACTAATTTTAAAAAATAAAAAATATATCTAAAAGTATTCAAATAGGTAAAAATTAATACACATGTTAAATATATATAGATTAATAGCTATATAAAAAATTTTCAAAAAATATAAAAAATACATTTTTGCACTTAGGTTTACCAAAGCTAAATGTACCTAGATACACTATATCATGACTCAATTTGAATAGTGGTCTACCTTACTTATATTCTATTTGTAAAAAATCATCCTGCTTTACATATTAGCTAGTTTGGTTCCTAATCAATCTTACCTTATTTATTACCTATGCGAGTTTGTTTGATTCTAGTTTTAAATTGATTCTTTCAATATCTCATAAGTTTTAAACTATAATTACATATTTAAAAAATACTTGTGATGTATACTTTATCAAGGACTGCTTCTATAAAATTCTTCATTTTTAATATCTCGATGATTGATGAAAATTTTAGTTTATTTATTATATTGGCATTATTTTTATTATCATGAAATTTTTTATTTATTTAGTATCATTATATATAAGCCTTATATATAAATATGTAAAATCAATGTTATAAAATAATTTAATATTAAATTATTAGTTTTTAATGAGTATTCGTGTATTACATTATCTCAACTCGCTCTACATGTAGATGCCTCCGTTCATGCTTTGAATCAAAGACACCCAGCGTAATTAGAATATTTTTTATGTCACCCAGCGTAACTGATTTATATCATTGATGCTAAATTATTAATTTTTACATAGTATTTTTTATATCTAAATCCTGTAAAATATCAATACTATGTGGATAAATGATTTAATGTGTATGTAAATAAATCTGTGTATTTTTTCTAATTTACACATGAATATATCTATTCTCACACATATATTTGACTTGATACAACTCAGTCTTCTAATTAAACAAATAATATTAAATATGATAAATAAATTGAATTTTACGTTAATTATCATCATCTTAAAAATGAATGTGATTATATGAAATTAATTCTACGTAACCAGGTTACATAGAAGTAGAGTCTCTTATTAAAACCGACATTTATAATCATGTATAAAATATTAAAGTTGTTGCTAGATACAGTGAAATAAAGAAAACTTCTCCAATCGTAACAACACACTGTTGTGTGACATCTAAATTAATATTTGTACTTTACAATCGTACACTAAAAGGATGGATGAATGTCAACTTTATTATACACTATCTAAAGTTCTGGAAAAAAAATGCAACTCCATCACACACTACACTGTATATTTATATATTACATAATTATATGAGCTAATATACCTAATTATCTGCCCACTTTGGTATCGATACAGACCCATTTTAATTGCCTTGAGAATCTACCGTATCCTTACCTTATTTTGGAGTAAATAATATATATATATTTTTTATCATACTTCTGAAAATATTTTCTATCGTAATTTACCTAAATTAAGGTTGGGTTGACAGGTACCTAGATATCTTACCTAAGTTGCATATTTAGTGAATTTCAATGGATTATTTTGAGAATGGATGTCAGCTGTCAAGCCCTCCGGATGACCGAATAATCTATAAAATTGCCGGGCTCTCCTTATGCTTGTGAAAGGGCGTCAAATTCTCCTTGTGACTGAATAGCCTATGTAGGACTCCCGATCTCTCCTTATCCTCGTTCGTTTTTAGCTTTATTCGTCTGCAAGCAAGCCATTCTATGTATGAGTAAACCCAGTGGATCTCAATTTGATGTAATACACTCCGCGGAAATGAATTCACAACTTGATGGATAAGGATTAGATGCGGATGTGGGATAAAAAAAAAATTATTTTAAGTTGGGAATATAAAAAAGTCATATAAGAATTAAGATAAATTATATTGAAATGAGAAAAATATGTCGATATTTTTTAGAAATAAGAAAGTGTATTTGAAAAATAAGAGGTTTTTTTTATTTTATGAATTAAGATAAATTATAATGAAAATGAGAAAAATATATTCTTATTTCTTAGAAATAAAAAGTATATTTAAAAAATAAGTGATTTTATTATTTCATTCCATTCTCATCTCATCCACATTTCATCTAAGTTATGAGCAAGTCAAAGGATACGTGTTTCTGCTATCTTGGCAATTTAATTATAAATCTAACCAATTAATTATATTTAGCGATCGTTTGGTAATATATACAAGTAAAAAATACTTATATTTGGATATATTTTGATATTTTAGTTATATGATTATTTCTGTATTATAATCATTTTTTGCATATTCAAATTTGCATAAAAGGTCTTCCGGTCAGAGAAAAAACGACAAGAGAAACTCTAATAATGTGAAAGTAAAATCACAAAAAACCCACATACAAGATTAAACTTCGGAAATAAGTATCAGATGAGGTTCTCCAAATCACATTCTCAAATCCTAAAGCCACCTCTTTATTTATAACTAAAGAAAGGGGCTCACACTAAATTTGCAATCCTTTGTGGCACTCCAACATCACGTTATATCATTCTTTTAACTTTTTTTTTTAAAAAAAATTTAGTCATTCTTATTTTTCCAGACCTTTAATATCATTTTCTTAGCCAAGACGGTCAATTTTAATTTAAATAAAACTTCTATATGAAAAAATTAATATTATGTTTATCCATATGCATTTATTTATGATTAAAAGTTTCCACAAGCTACATATTCTGTAAATTTTTAAAAAATAATATCATATATTCACTCTTAAAAGATGCGTAAATTCGTACTAAGTGCATATATCTACGAACATTTTGTTGATTGTGGAAAATCAAAATAAAATATTTTAATTTTTTTTTTAGAAATTGTCATATTTCACAAGATAAAAGACTTGCGAAGTATAAAAGATATATTTTAATTTTTCTGCCCAAGCCCGCAATACAAGCCGCCAAATGGCATTCTTGGCATTTAAAATGTTAGAATGTTAGCAAAAGAAAACATATTGCGGCAGAACTAGGTGGAGCTGACTGCTGAGGAAAACCAATGGCCTCTCCTTAATTTTTCGAAAATTCAAAATTTTTTTGCTTTAATAATTTTTACATTGTAAATGCATAGTTTCTACAAAATTGTAGTCACTAATTTTTAAAATTTTGCGTCCGTACTTTATCCAAAATTGCAAATATATTACATTCAAGAGGTGTTTGTTTACTCAAAAAACTTTTAATCTAAAATTTTTCATTTTTCACAACTATCCTACTTTTTAGTTATTTATTTACCTTTTTTTATACACCTACTTTACTTTTCAATCATTTTTATACAACTATCCATATATCTAACTTATCTATTTTTAATTTTATTTTCTTTACTTATCATCATTACCTTTATCATATTATATCATTTTTTTCTTATTTTAAAAAATTTTACACTAAAAATTTTTCATCAAAAATTTTATTACTTCTTAAACACACTCTTTGTAAAAAAAAAAAACTTAATGATGAAGCTGCCTCCTAAACAAATAAAATTATAACAAGCTAGAAAATACCTTTATTTTGATTCTAATCCTCACATTAGTAAATTTTTAAAGTGAGGAATATTTTTAGTGAATTTTTTATATTTTAAATATAGTTTTTTGTATTTCATAATTTTATTTGGGGTAATTTGCAAATATACCCATATAGTTTGACGTTAATTGTAGATATAACCACATAATTTCATAAATTGCATATTACTCCTATATAGTTTCATCAAAATTGCATACACACCCGAAAGCTCATTCTTCGATTGGTTATGGCCGAGACATGGCTGTATATTTTGTAATATGATGAAAATGACCCTCTAATTAAGGTTTTTGGGACCTACTCATAAACAAGAAATTTTTGATGATTAGATCTATAATAGCCCGCAAGTGAAACCCAATGGTGATGATGCACATGGCTAATGATCTCAACCTCTGCTCTGAACTCCCGCTCACCCTGCCCACCACCAACATTGAGCTGTTTTACAGCTACTTCTCTTCCTTCTGGCACACAACCTCGTAAACAGAACCAAATCTCCCCCTCGCCCAAAAGATTGTGCTCTGAAAACCCATCAGTGGCTTTTGATACCTCATCACAAGTAACCCTGCCCAACCTTGATAAAATGAAAATGATAGTTATTCCAAGCATGACCTGGATTGAACCTACCGTTGGGGAGCATGGGCTAACCTAGCATTGGAAAGACTTTCAAATTCTACTCTCAAAATCCACGTGTGTTTTTCAACACTAAACAAAGAATGTATATGATACACACTCACATGTTGCTCTGCATTAACTTCTTCTACCTTGTACATGTTTGTCTTTGGAAAACTCAAGAGAGGTTGTAAGTGGTTTTTAGCTTCGGTGAGATATTCAAGACCCATTTGCTAGGTTGCCCTTCTGTGATGCTGGCTAGCCCGAAGGCAGCACGATTTGTGCTGGTGAATCAGGCACACTTGTTCAAGCCTACGTATCCCAAGAGCAAGGAGAAGTTAATAGGCCCAATTGCCCTCTTCTTCCATCAAGGGGAGTATCATGCCAAGATTCGGAAGCTAGTGCAGGGAGCAATGTCGCCCGAATGCCGTCGGCAACCTCATTCCTGATATTTAGTCGATCACTGTCTACGCATTCCAGTCATGGGCTTGCAACAGAGTCGTCAACACATACCATGCAATGAAGAAGGTTGATTAAATACTCTTCAGCCAACATTTATCTTGATCTAATTAAGACTAATTTTCAAACTAAACCAATTTTTTTAATACATATTTGAATCAAATGATCTTCAGCTGTCTTTTGATGTGGGCATTCTTTCTATCTTCGGTCGATTGAAGGATGGTTATAAAGAGGAGGTAAAAAAAAAACTACTGTATTGTAGATCATGGCTACAATTCACTCCCCACCAACATACCCGGCACGACATACGAAAATGTTGTTTTGATGAGAGAACTTTTTTTAAGAAAAGCTGGACCCATCTGAGCTGATGGTGTCTAGTTTATGGAATTCATTCAACCCATCAATTAATCTTGTTTCTTTTCTTTGTAGATTTAACTTAAAAGCTGTGCGATGGTATGGTGAGCAAGATCATCTAAATTCTCATGAATGAAATCAATCATGATTTTTATAAAAATCTGGGTACTTTGTTGGCTATCATTAAATCTTACAAGTTACAACTATATGATAGACATTAAAATGACAACCCAGATGATGTCCACGACTGGTAGTGTTCACCCATACACTTTTAACTAAAAATTATGGACAAAAAAAAAAAACATCAAATATAAAACAAAAATAGGGCTCACTACAAAAATAAACAAGAAAAACAAACAAATTATGTCACTTGTTTGTGTTTATGTTGGCCGTTGATAACTTGACACATATTGGTTAATATTTTGATTTGTGAATTAGTTTATTATTGCTCTAAAACCAGTAGAACTATTAAAATTCACATGGTTAATTTCTAATTATTTTTATTTATTATAAAAAATAATGCAAGATAAGGGCAATGAAGATAAGAGTGGAAGATAAAAATGTTTATTCCTATTGTGTTGCATTGTTGTAATTTAGTTATTCAAATTTAAGACTTGTGTTGTAGACTTGGAGTTAACTTGGATGTTGTGATTTGAAATTAACAAGAAAAACAAACAAATTAAAGTTTTACAAATAGATTTAGAGTTAGAGTTGAGGTGAACACAAGTTTTATAAGTCCAAGTTACACCCTTACTTGTCAGCCTTAAGCGATTTTAAGTGATCCAGAATTTGAGCCCAATTTTGGAGCTCCATCATGGCTTGAAGCACAGACATCACATGATGGCATTTTTCAAAAAGGTCATTTATGTCATTTTATAAAATATTCATTCATGCATTAACGGTGGCTAACGGAAAAGTGAGCTTATGGCTACGCACGCAATTTTAGTAAAACTATATGGGAGTAATATGTAAATTGTGAAACTATGTTAGTATATCTACAATTAATGTCAAAACATGTAGGTATATCAACAAATTATCCTTTTATTTGTTTACAAGGTATGTTTGTTATCTTAAATTTTTAATAAAAGTGATACCACTGCAATTTCAGACAAGCCAGGCACGGCCACGCAATTTTTTAAAACTAATTACAGATTTGCTATTTTGCCCAAAATATGTAGGAACAGATAAAAACAAAATTATTTTTTTTATTTCCGTATAATTGCCCCACCCCCCACAGGTCTTGGTCTCTTGGTTCGGCCACTAAGAACAAGGGAAGTGGAAGCTGGCTTATGCAGTTTGTCGCCACTTACAGAAAAGGAAAACTTTTTTGAAAAACAGAAAACAAAAGAGAAGTCACACCGACAGGCGGATGAATGCCCGCATACAGCACCGACTCTTAGGTGGAACTAACGCTCGTAGCATTAATTGAAAACAAACAGTCAAACTCATGCCACGTATGCAAGACCTCACCCCCAGATCAGGCTCCAAAAAGTAGAAGACAAGGGCACTATCAGTGCAGCACGTTGTTGATTCTATAATGAAGAGTCTGCTTCCTATTTAAGAATTCTTTCTTATAGATATTTATTATATATTATAAAACCTCGACACATTCTTATAATGGCTTAAGAACAATCTGCTTATTCCTAATAGCATTACAAATTTTTCCAACCGGTGAACCCCTCAAAACTAATTTTACTGCTGTGCCAAATGAAGAATGCTGTTAGGACCAGCAAACATGGCCACGTCTCGTGCCACTGAGGTAATGCTTCGGCAGCCTATTTAAGAATTCTTGATTGAATGATAAAGCTACAGGCACTCATATGGAAAGTGTTGAAATTTATGTTCTAGTGGGACCCGTGGCCATGTGTGTATCCATATGTGATATGTGTTGACTTGAGAGCTAGACGAATGGTTTAATCAAGCTGTATATGTATGATCAGCCCCATATGATTCTTTTTAGTAGCGGATCTAAACATTTTTTTTTTTTTTTTGAAAAAGCATCCAAACATATATCTAAAAAAAAAAAAATGAAAGCAGCCCTCTTAGAAGTTAATACTACTCTATTCGATTTTTTATTGTCTTATATTTACGACTAAAGTATTCCAAGTTTATATTTTTCAATCCTGCTCTAGAGATTTAAACAGGAGAAGTTGTTCCTGAAATGGAAGTTAGTATCTCTCCAAACCAGAACTACAAGCCGGAATTGTCCCATGACATAGGCAGGGACTCTGCGAATGCTGGCAAACTAGTGTAATCATTGACACCAATGGAACTCGACAAGAACGGGTATATATTGCGTTCAGCTTTAGAAATCACATAATAACACTACGTGCACCACCAGTTTGGTATTTCCAATAATCCAAATCGAATTAATGTCGCGTACGCCTTGGGTTTGAAGTGTGTACTCTGGTCAAGTGGGTGGGATATGTTTGGTTTATAGAGAGTAATCTGCACATCTTCTGAAACTGTGATCGGATCAGCAGAGCATTTGAAGCCAACCTCAGGAGGTCGCTCTCCAGGAAAACTTTTGCTGACATCGAGGGAATTTCGAAAGAACTGATTGGTATAAAAGATGTGAATCTTCTGAAGTTACAGTTGATTGTATGTTGGAGAATCTGGTACTGCAAGAATCAAATCCTTACGGATGAGGAGAAAGGCGGGAGACCTTCACTTCCTGAGATGGCTGATTGGAGCCTAGACTATGTGGCTCAGGTTAACCGAGCTTTTTTACACTTGAAACGTGAGTATGTTTGTTTAAAAAAGTGAGTATGTTTGGTTTTTTGATAAATTTTGTATTATATACATACAAAATCTCAATCTATTCCATTCATTTGATAGATCAATTAGTAAAATGTATGTAAACATAATTTTTCATTATTTGACAATTTTTAAAAATATTAGTGTACAAAAAATAATTTTTTAATAAGATTTCATTATAATTAGTAAAGTTGGAAAATATAATTTTTATTAAAAATTATGTTATACTATTTAAAGTTAATGTAATTAAGATACTCTCAAGAATAACAATTTCTTATATTTTTCTTGATTTTTTGAAAAATTTTTATTTTTTATTTTCTGAATATAATAGAATCTAACCGTGTTTAACAGCGTCTAACCGTATCAAACCATGTCTAATTTTTGAAATTAATAATTTAATCCTAGTTTAACACTTATAATATGATCTTAGGGCTATTATAAGGCCATTTATATCTTAACAATCAAATTTGAAACTCAAATAATATGATTTAATTAATTCACCATAATCTAACCGTGTCTAACCGTGTCTAACCACGTCTAACCGCGTCTAACAGTGTCTAACCGAGTCTAACCGCGTCTAACCGCGTCTAATGTTTGAAATTAATAATTTAATTTAACACCCGTAATATGATCCTAAAATCCTTATAAGGTCATTTATATTTTAACAACAAATTTTGAAACCCAAATAATATGATTTAATAAAATCATCAGAATCTAACCGTGTCTAACCGTGTCTAATTTTTGAAATTAATAATTTAATCATAATTTAACACCTGTAATATGATCCCAGGGCCCTTATAAGGCCATTTATATCTTAACAACCAAATTTGAAACCCAAATAATATGATTTAATTAATTTACCATAATCTAATTGTGTCTAACCGTGCCTAACAGCGTCTAACTATGTTTAACCGAGCCTAACCACGTCTAACCGTGTCTAACCATGTCTAATTTTTGAAATTAATAATTTAATCCTAATTTAACACCTGTAATATGATTCTAGGGCCCTTATAAGGCCATTTATATCTTAACAACCAAATTTACAACCCAAATAATATGATTTAATAAAATCACCATAATCTAACTGTGTCTAACTGCGTCTGACCGTGTCTAACCAAGTCTAACTGCGTTTAATCATGTTTAACCGAGTCTAACAGCGTCTAATCGCGTCTAACTGTGTCTAATTTTTAAAATTAATAATTTAATCCTAATTTAATACCTGTAATATGATTCTAGGGCCCTTCTAAGGTCATTTATATCTTAACAATCAAATTTGAAACCCAAATAATACGATTTAACGAAATCACCCTAATCTAACTGTGCCTAACCGTGTCTAACCGGGTCTAACCGTGTCTAATCGCATCTAACCGTGTCTAACTGCGTCTAACCGTGTCTAACAACATCTAATTTTTTTTTATAATTTATGAATTTTTTACCGAATCTATGTATTTTGCAAAATATATATACTTTAATATTTATTTGAGGACTAAATAATTGTAGAACTAAATAAATATATAAAGTTATAATTAAAAATATTAACTCCACTTGATTAAATGAAATAGAAATTTACATAA
>JAXCLR010000063.1:49458660-49475995 GCA_035584095.1 Annona squamosa | reverse complement strand
CCAACATAACATTTATATATTAGTAAATTGTATTTTAGATTTTATATTAGTTTTTTACATATAATAGACCTATAATTGTGAATATTTACATGTTTTAACACATCCAATTATAAAGGATATATACAATAAATTGTGATATATAAGGATTACATATGAACTTTTATATTTCAATGAAGCTTAATTATCCTTTGGTAAGACAAGAAGTTACGAGTTGGTATTATATATGTATGTAATGAATTGAATATTATAAATTATAAATTATTTTTTATGAAAATATGAGTTCTTAAGTATTATAAATTATATTTATTAATGAATAAAGACTAAGTATGCAAATTTAAAAATATATGAATAAATATTTGAAAAAGTATTTTTGTAATATTAAACTCCAAATCTATGCTATTGCAAATTAGACTGGTTTTTCGTGTATACAGTTAAACTCTCAGCAATTGAAGTAGCCAAGCTTTAATAGTTGAATTTATTTTGCAATACCTTATGATTTAAAGGGACTTTATAAGATACATCCACATTTTTTATTTTTTGCCGTCCAGATTTTACAAAACAAGCTAAATTTTTTTAGATTTTACAAAACAATTGAATGTGCGCGATAGCATATGCACCCTCAAACACTGTTCAAATGTGCTCCACCACGTCCATTCTCCACGGGTAGCCATTGCTGCTTGCCAAACCCACCACACCGGTGGATGATTCTTACAACTTAAGACGTGCAAACTAGCTAGCGTAAGTCCATTTTCTTCGGCATCTATGTTGGTGGCGATCATCCTTCTTCTAAGTCGGCGAATCGAGCCACAATTTGTAGCCCCATATTTTTCAAATCCGCCCACGGTGGCCATGGATTCAAGAATATAACCCACTAACTTGATTCATAAGATGAAAATAGCACCAAATTCGATTCCTCAGCCCCGATCATCTTTGCCTAAAACAAAGCAGGAAGCAGTTGTTGTTTGCCAACACCAACCATGCAACCGCTCAAAATTGCAAAAAAAGACATTGATGCAAAGACCGGCAGTTGCATTTAATTGGACGGAAGAAATTCCAGCATGCCTCTAGCTGCACCCATTTACGGCATCAACCCAAGTAGCAATTGAGCTCCCGAATAATCACCTACGGCAATGCCCATCTCAGCCACCCTTTTCCGCCACTGCCTTCAAGTGCGGCAGCCCCTGCACCACAAATCGAACAAGATTTAGTAAATTCAACCGACCCCTTCTCTACTTCACCAACAGCAGTCATAATCCTCAAGATCTACCATCTTCGAAATCAGCAGCCAGTGTGCAGATCACGGCTATCTCCTATCAAGCATTCAAGAGGTTCTCATCCATTAGCCCAAAAATCCAAGCATCTTTGCCATCAGTTTGAGCTTCGATCTCCATCGAATCCACCATCGCCCAAGAAAAATCAATCATCTCCGAAAATAAAACAAGGAAGATGGAAGAGACGGAAGAGAGAGTGAGTGACGCGCGGGTCTGGCACCAAATTTGATGCTCCCACATAATTTTTTCTCTTTCCGAAAAAGCCCAAATGCATCGTAGCCATCCACTCTAGATTGATGGTGAAGATGCCGCTTCTTGCGATAAGAACACGGGAAGCACTTCCCATGGGTTGGCCTTCAATTATGAATTGCAAGCTAGCCCCGGCAGATGGAACACCCCTAAAATGGCATGATCAAGCTGAATGTTGATGCCGAATCCAAATGCGCATAACGGAACAATGGGATCCGGAGCAGTAATTCGTGATAGTACTGGTGCTTTTGTGGCTGCACGTCGTTGATTAGTGGATCTGCTGTTAATGGATATTCAAGATATGCGAGTGTGCGATGGGTAGTGGAGTGGAAGTAGGCTGAAAGTGAATGCCTATCAACTTCCTCAAAGGCAACGGAAAGATCACGTTCAAGAGTCGACTCTTGTATTTTGATAGACAACATAAAGAGTAGCTGCCTGGTCTTTTGAGAAGTATTCCTTTCATCATGTTCTCCTAAGTGTGCCACGAAGTTTCTTACTCATTGACTAATATGCCCTGTGGCCTATTGAACCAATACACACATGGTGGGTGAACTCGCTAATTTTTTTTTTTCTTTTTATTTATTTATTGGTAATGTGCAATACGACAAGTGATATTACAAATCAAGTCCATTTTCTTTCTTGGACATAAAGCTCCACTTATATTAAAAGAATCAAAACTCTCCAAGGCCGAACCCCCAACAAATAGGTGGAAATTTTCAAAACTCCGTAGCGGAGATGACGAACCCGTGCGGGCATTATAACTGCCCATTGCGTGCACCAACTGAGCGCAGTTCAGTTGGCGGGATGAAATGCAGAGAGACGTGGTTGAGGTCATCTAGATGTTTTCCATTAAAAAAAGGTGTCATTCTAATCAAATAACTGCATAAACCCCAGTCAAAAATAATAAAATTATTTAATTTTCGTATATAATTGTTTGGTTTACATATCAATTTACACTTATATGTTCAACATTTAAAACATCACTCCTAGAAAGATTTATCATTCCATTCAGTAATATATCAATATTCTATATATTGATGAATTAATGTGTTTTTTATAAGCTACGCATGATTGCATAGATTTTAAACAGTTATGGCCCACTGAAGACTCTTATTAAATTTATTTTTCTCCTAAACAAATGAACAAATGGTTTTAAATAATGTAACCTACTGGATTCCAAAAGCGGAGCACATTTGCAACGTAGAAGGTACACCAAGCTATCGTAGGCAGCTTCGATCTCTCGAGTCCCAACCCTACACGCCCCTGCACACTCACGTCAATCATTTCATCCAAATGGCGATACTATATTGATTCATTTAAATTGCAATTATAATAATTTTGACACATTAACTAAGAGTATGAAAATGAATAGAATAAAAAGCTTTGATCCAATTAAATGATTGTTATGAGCCAAAAAATCTATGGCTGCAGAGCATTTTATCATTTGATTCATTTCCTGTCAATAATACCATCGACCATTTTCATTAATCTATATTATTTCTGAAGGATACATACATACAAATAAAAATATATAAAGTGAAAAAGGATTTATCAAAATTTAATCATATTTAGCGAGAAAGTAATATTCACAAATTTCTCGAACTCCTGTGAGTATTTGCGATGTTTTATTCATGATAGACGAATGAATTAGCTGACCTATGTTTCCATATGTATAGTTCCATTTCTTTTTTTAATGAAGTTTTGAGGTGTTAGCCTTGCGTTTAAAAAAAAAAAAAAAACGATTTATCTATCCCCGTTAACACAAATACATCTAACAATCATCACGACAAACACGTTACAATAGAAGACTCCATAAGTGTTTCACAATAAACACCATTTTTTGCTTGTGTTTGGGTAGTATTAAAATTTTTAGATGAAAAATTTTTTATGTAAAAGTTGTTAAATTAATAGAAAATAATATGATATGATAAAATATAAAGAGAATAAAGTTAAAATAGATGAGCTACCTCTACGAGTAGTCGTATAGAAATAATTAAAAAAATATAAAAAAATAATTTTAAAATAAAATAATTACGAAGAGTAAAAAGTTTCTGTTAAAAAAAAACGTACCCTATTATCAAAATTCCAATTTTCCTCACACATCTTGGTAGCATACTATATGGAGGTAAAATTTTGGATTTTCAGACCGCATTTCGGTTCTCTCGTTGGAAAGCTGCGTATACTTACGAAAGTTGCATGCACCTCCCCAGCCATCCTTCTTTCATATTTCCCATAAAGCATAACTCCTACAAAGATGTGACTTGTGATTAACCTTGATCATTAACTTCTCGTGGAATCGAAGAACTGGCATGAAACAAGTCACCTTATAAATATAATCAATCTATTGTGTTTAATGTGAACAGCATATTAGCTAGGTTTATATATTTTCGTTTCATATAAATTAAAATAATTAATAAACTTAGTATATTCTATATATTTATGTCAAGTTGACATCATTATTAATACGGTTTTAACCAATTACTGGACGGCTCAACTTACAGCTCATTTTTATTTGTTTTTTCTTTGTATACTTGTTTATGTAAGTGTATTTAGTATATAAATTAAGTTTTACCGTTTTTCCATACGTATATATATAGAAGTATTTTAAAAATATATATATATATATATACACACACACATATAGATGTTTAAAAATCTCAAAAAAATATATACATGTATCCAAAAATGATAAAACTTAGTTTATATGTTAAATACATTCAGATAAACAAATGTACAAAGAGAAAATAAAAAAATATATCATAAGTGAATTTTTTAAGGTGAGCTAAGAGGGGCATTTGCTTGGCCTAGGCTAAAGGATTGTTTCTTGTTACATAAACAACCATTGACCATATGACACAAGTAACTCCACCATCAACAAAAACTTAGTGTAGATTTTGGAATATTTATGGAGGTGAAGAGGATGAAATATTTAGTGGTTTACAGGCATTGCAAGGAAATGAGTCCCTTGCAAACGCTGGATTTTGGTGCTAAGGTTCCTAGCTTTTGGTGTATTTTCTTATAGTGATTGATCCTGGGCCTTTCGAATTCATTCCAACTTAGGCACATCCATAGTTGAGATATATATTGAAATGAACTAAATCCATGCTTTACAGGCGATTGTTCACAATTTACATAGGTTATATATCCTCACTACCGCAAGAGGCTCACCCATGATTAATTGATGTTAAGTGCATGATCATTATATGGTATAACACTGTAATCCGTCTTCTCCATTTAAGCGATTGAGCTAGCCAGATATAAAAAATGTAAAATTATTGAAATTTTCAAAATCATAAAATTTGATAAATATTAAAATCTTCAAACAGAAAGATAAGTAAATCGAAGAAAATAGTGAAATTGGGAAAAGGCAAAAATTAAGATTTAAAAACAAAAAGAAAATTGGAAGATCATAAAATTCAAAAAAGGTTAAAATCATCAAACACAAAAATAAGTAAATCAAAGGAAATTGGGGAAAACGTAAAACGGTCGAAAATGTGAAAATCACACAATTCAAAAAATGTAAAAATCATCAAATACAAAAATAAGTAAATCAAAGGAAACAGGGAAAAATGTAAAATGGTTGAACACTTGAAAATCATAAAGTTCGAAAAATGTTAAAATCAACAAACAAAAAAATAAGTAAATCAAAGGAAATTGGGGAAAATGTAAAATGGATGAAAACTTGAAAATCATAAAATTCGAAAAATGTTAAAATCATGAAACAAAAAAACGAGTAAATCAAAGGAAATGGTGAAAAATGTAAAATTGTTGAAAATTTTGAAAACATAAAATTTGAGAAATATTAAAATCTTTAAAAAAAAGATAAGTAAATCAAAGGAAATAGCGAAATTGGAATATGCAAAAAATTAAAATTTCAAAAACATGAAAACTAGAAAATCATAAAATTAAAAAAAAAGTTAAAATCATCAAACACAAAAAAAAAGTAAATCAAAGGCAGTTGGGGAAACTGTAAAATGCTTGAAACTTGAAAAATATAAAATTTGAAAAATGTTAAAATCATCAAACACAAAAATAAGTAAATCAAAAGAAATTGGGAAAAATGTAAAATGGTTGAAAGCTTGAAAATCATAAAATTCGAAAAATGTTAAAATCATCAAACACAAAAATTAGTAAATCAAAGGAAATGGTGAAAATGTAAAATTGTTGAAATTTTCAAAATTATAAAATTCGACATATTTTAAAATCTTGAAACAGAAAGATAAGTTCAAGGAAATAGTGAAATTGTAAAATTCTGAAAAGTAATATTTAAAAAAGAAGAAAACTTGAAAATCATAAACTTGAAAAGAAGATAAAATCACCAATAGAAAAATAAGTAAAACGAAGGAAAATGCAAAAAAATGTAAAGTGGTTGAAAACTTGAAAATGATAAAATTCGAAAAATGTTAAAATCATCAAACACGAAAATTAATAAGCCAAAGGAAATGGTGAATAATGTAATATTGTTGAAACTTTAATATTATAAAATTAAAGGTATATTAAAATCTTGAAACAGAAAGATAAGTAAATCCAACAAAACAGTGAAATTGTAAAATTTAAAAAAGTAAAACTTAAAAAGGAAGAAAACTTGAAAATCATAAAATTCAAAAGAAGATAAAAATCACCAATAGAAAAATAAGTAAATCGAAAGAAAATTGGGTAAATGTAAAATGTTTAAAAACTTGAAAATTAAAAAATTGTTAAAATCATGAAACACAAAAAATAGTAAAACAAAGGAAATGGTGAAAAATGTAAAATGGTTGAAATTTGAAAATTATAAAATTCGAAAAATGTTAAAATCATGAAACACAAAAGTTAGTAAATCAAAGGAAATAGTGAAAAATGTAAAATTATTGAAATTTTAAACATCATAAAATTCGAGAAATATTAAAATCTACCCACAGAAAGATAAGTAAATCAAAGGAAACCGTGTAATTGTAAAATTCGGAAACGTAAAATTAAAAAATAGAAAAATAGAAAATCATAAAATTTTAAAAAAAATCTAAAATCACCAAACACAAAAATAACTAAATCAAAAGAAATTTGGGAAAATGTAAAATGGTTGAAAATTTGAAAATCGTAAAATTCGAAAAAAGTTAACATCATCAAAAACAAAAATAAGTAAATCAAAAGACATGGTGAAATTATAAAATGGTTGAAAACTTGAAAATCATAAAATTCAAAAATGTTAAAATCCTGAAACAAAAGAATTAGTAAATCAAAGGAAATCGCGAAAAATATGAAAATGTTGAAATTTTATAAATCATAAAATTCGAGAAATATTTAATCTTGAAACAAAAAGATAAGTAATCCAAATGAAATAGTGAAATTGTAAAATTCCGAAAAGCAAACATTAAAAAAAAAACTTGAAAATCATAAAATATGAAAAATGTTAACATCACCAAAATAAAAAAATAAGTAAATCAAAGGAAATTGGGAAAAAATATAAAATGGTTGAAAACTTGAAAATCATAAAATTAAAATAATCTTAAAATATGGCAACAAAAGAATTAGCAAAACAAAGGAAATTGGGAAAAATGTAAAATGGTTGAAAACTTGAAAATCATAAAATTCAAAAAATGTTAAAATCCTTAGACAAAAGAATTAGTAAATCAAATGACATAGTGAAAAATGTGAAAATGCTGAAATTTTCAAAATCATAAAATTTCGAGAAATATTAAAATTTTAAAAGATAAAGATAAGTAAATCAAATGAAATAGTAAAATTGTAAAATACCAAAAAGCAAACTTTAAAAAAGTAGAAAATTAGAAAATCATAAAATTCAAAAAAAATTTAAAATCACGATAAAAAAGAAGAAAACTTGAAAATCAAAAAATTCAAAAAAAGTTAAAATCGCAAAACACAAAAATGAGTAAATCAAAGCAAATAGGTGGAAATGTAAAATGGATGAAAACTTAAAAATTATAAAATTCGAAAAATGTTAAAATCATCAAACACAAAAATAAGTAAATCAAAGAAAATTGGGGAAACTGTAAAATGGTTGAAAACTTCAAAATCATAAAATTCGAGAATTATTAAAATGTTGAAACAGTAAGATAGGAAAATCAAAGGTAATTGTAAAATTGCAAAATTCTGAAAAGAAAATTTTTTAAAATAAGACAACTTCAAAATTATAAAATTCGAAAAAATGTTAAAATCCTCAAACACAAAAAGTTCTAAATCAAAGGAAATACTGAAAAATGTGAAATTGCTGAAAATTTCAAAATTATAAAATTTGAGTTATAATAATATCTTGAAACAGAAACATAAGTAAATCCAAGGAAATAGTGAAATTGTAAAATTCCAAAAAGTATAATTTAAAAAAGAAGAAAACTAGAAAATAATAAAATTCGAAAATAGAAAAAATCACCAATAGAAAAATAAGTAAATCGAACGAAAATGGGAAACATGTAAAATGGTTGAAAACTTGAAAATTATAAAATTCGAAAAATTTTAACATTACGAAACAAAAAAATAGTAAATCAAAGGAAATAGTGAAAAATATAAAATTGTTGAAATTTTTGAAATCATAAAATTCGAAATCCATTAAAGGAAATAGTAAAATTGCAAAATTCTTAAAAGTAAAATTTAAAAAAGAAAAATTCAAAAATCATAAAATTCAAAAAAAATTAAAATCACCAAACAAAAAAATAAGTAAATCAAAGAAAATTGGGGAAAATGTAAAATGGTTGAAAACTTCAAAATCATAAAATTCGAAAAAAGTTAACATCACTAAAATGAAAAATAAGTAAATCAAAGGAAACTAAAAAAAATGAAAAATGGTTGAAAACTTGAAAAACATAAAATTCTAAAAATTCTAAAATCTAGAAACAAAAGAATTAGTAAATCAAAGGAAATAGGGAAAATGCAAAATGGTTGAAAAATTGAAAATCAAAGGAAACGGTGAAAAATATAAAATGGTTGAAAACTTGAAAATCATAAAATTCGAGAAATTTTAAAATCTAAACACAGAAAGATAAGTAAGCCAAGTGAAACAATGAAATTGTAAAATTACGAAAAACAAACTTTGAAAAAGAAGAAAACTTTAAAACCATACGATTCGAAAAAAAGTTAAAATCACCAAAAAAAAGAATAAGTAAAACAAAGGAAATTGAGAAAAATGTAAAATGGTTGAAAACTCGAAAATTATAAAATTAAAAAAAAATTAAAATGGTTGAAAACTTGAAAATTATAAAATTCAAAAAAAATTAAAATGGTTGAAAACTTGAAAATCAAAAAATTCGAGAAATATTAAAATCTTGAAATAGAAAGATAAGTAAATCAAAGAAAATAGTGAAATTGTAAAATTCTGAAATGAAAAATTTTGAAAATAAGACAACTTGAAAATCATAACATTCGAAAAATGTAAAAATCAGCAAATAAAAAAATAGGTAAATCAAAGGAAATTAGGGAAAATGTAAAATGGTTGAAATCTTGAAAATCATAAAATTCAAAAAATGTTAAAATCATCAAACACAAAAATTAGTACATCAAAGGAAATGGTGACAAATGTAAAATCGTTGAAATTTTCAAAATTAAAGATATATTAAAATCTTGAAAAAAAAAGATAAGTAAATCCATGAAAATAGTGAAATTGAAAAATTCGGAAAAGTAAAATTTAAAAATGAGTAAAACTTGAAAATCAAAAAATTCCAAAAGTTATAAATCTTGAAGCAAAAAGATAAGCAAATCAAATGAAATAGAAAAATTGTAAAACTCCAAAAAGCAAACTTCGAAAGAGGAGAAAGCTTGAAAAATGTTCAAAATTTAAAACAGAAAAAAAGTAAATTAAATGAAATGGCAAAAATTCTCAAATGTAAAAACTTAAAATTTCGAAAAAGCTGGGAAACTTGAAAAATATTAAAATTCTAAAGACTTTCAAATAGTGAAAGCGTAAAACACCAAAAAATTTTCAAAAGAGGAGGAAACCTTGAAAAATGTTCAAATTTTAACACAGAAGAAAAGTAAATCAAATGAAATAATGAAAATTGTTCAATGATAAAACTTAAAATTTTGAAAAAGGTAGGAAGCCCAAAAATATTAAAATTCTAAAAGTTTTCAAATTTTCAGATAGGTTAAAGTGTAAAATGCAAAAACTAGAAATTTCGAAAGAGGAGGAAGCCTGGAAAAATGTTCAAAATATACAAAAAGAAAAAAAATAAATCAAATGAAACAGCGAAATTGTCAAATGCCAAACCTTAAAATTTCAAAAAAAAGTAGGAAACTTAAAAAATATTAGAATCCTAAAATCTTTCGGTATATTGAAATGGTGAATAGTGTAAAACACCAATACAAAAAATTTCAACACAGAAGGTAACCTTGAAAAATGTATAAATTTTAAAATAGTTAAAAAAGTAAAGCAAATGAAATAGCCAAAATTGTTAAATGACAAAACAAACAAATGAAATAGCCAAAATGGTTAATCGACGAAACATTACATTTAAAAAAAGGTAGGAAACTTGAACAATATTAAAATTCTCAAAATTTCAAAAATTTTCAAATAGTAAAAAGTATTAAAAGCCAAAAGAAAAAATTTCAAAAGACCAAGAAGCCATGAAAATTATTTAAAATTTAAAACAGAAAAAAAACTAAATCAAATGAAATAGCGAAAACAGTCAAACACCAAAACTTAAAATTTCGAACAAGGTAGGAAACTCGAAAAATATTAAAGTTCTAAAAAATTTAAAATTTTCAAATAGTGAAAAGTATAAAACCCATAAACTAAGAATTTCCAAACAGGAGGAAACATTGAAAAATGTTCAAATTTTAAAACAGAAAAAAAGTAAATCAAATGGAATACCAAAAATTGTCAAATGCCAAAACCAAAAATTTCAAAAAAGGTAGGAAACTTGAAAAATATTAAAATTCTAAAAATTCATAACACGGCAAAACAAAAAATTTCGAAACATGAGCAAGAGGAAACCTTGAAAAAAAATTTTAAAACGCAAAAAAATTAAATCGAATGAAATAGCGAAAACAGTTAAATGCCAAAACATAAAATTTCGAAGAAGATAAGACACTTGAAAAATAATAAAATTCGAAATTTTCCAAATATTCAAACAAAAAACAAAGCAAATCAACGAAAAAATCGAAAAGCGTAAAATGCCAAAACTAAAACTTTGACAAAGGAGGAAACCTTGAAGAATATTCGAATTTTAAAACTGAAAAAAAAATCAAAGGAAAGAAAAAAAATTATTAAATGCAAAAATTAAAATTTTAAAAAAGGCAGGACACTTGAAAAATATTAACATTCTAAAAATTTTCAAAATTTTAAATAGCGAAAAGAGAAAATGACAAAACTAAAAATTATGAAAAAGGAGGAAACCGTGAAAAATGTTCAAATTTTAAAACAGTAAAAAAAGTAAATTAAATGAAATAGCGAAAATTGTTAAATACCAAAACTTAAAATTTCGAAAAAGCTAGGAAACATGGCAAATATTAAAATTCTAAAAATTTTCAAAATTTGAAGTACAAAATAAATCAAATCACTAAATGTACAAATTCAAATATTAAAATAATAAAATATTCAAATCCCAAAACATAAATTTTTGAAAAAGGTAAGAAACTATAAAACTTTTAAAATTCAAATAGTTTTCAAATTTTCAAATAGTGAAAAGTGTAAAATGCCAAAACAAAAAATTTCGAAAGAGGTGGAAACCTTAAAAGATATTCAAAATTTTTTTAAATAAAAGTAAATCAAATAAAATAGAGAAAAATGTAAAAATTTTGAAACAGAAAAAGGAGTAAATTTACGAAAATAGTGAAAAGCGTAAAATGCTAATACTAAAAATTTCGAAAATGAAGAAAACCTTGAAAAATTGTGAAAAAGACGAAAATTTTGAAATGCAAAAACTTAAAGTTTCCAAAGAGGTTGGAAACTTGAAAAATATTAAATTTTCAAATTTTCAAATAGTCAAAAGTGTAAAATGCCAAAATAAAAAAATTCGAAAGAGGAGGAAACCTTGAAAGGTATTTAAAATTTAAAATTGAAAAAAGTAAATAAAACCCTGAACGGCCAAAACTTAAAATTTCGAAAATGATAGAAAACTTGAAATTTTATAAAATTCCAAATGGAAAAAAGAGTAAATCCATGAAAATAAAGAAAATAGTAAAATAAAAAAACAAAATATTTCAAAAAAGGATGAAAATTAAAAAAATGTTCAAATTTTAAAACAGGAAAAAAGAAAATCAAATGAAATAGCTAAAATTGTCAAATGTCAAAACTTAAAATTTCGCCAATGGTAGGAAACTTGTAAAATAATAAAATTCTAGAAATTTTAAAAATTTCAAACAATGAAAAGAGTAAAACGATAAAAAAAAAATTTCGACAGACAAGGAAACTTTAAAAAATGTTAAAATTTTCACACTGGAAAAAATTAAATCAAATGAAATAGGGAAATTTGTTAAATTCCCAAACTTAAAATTTCAAAAAAGATAGGAAACTTGAAATATAAAAAAAATCTAGGAATTTTCAATTTTGGAACAGAAAACAAAGTAAATCAACGAAAATAGTGAAAAGCGGAATATTCCAAAACTAAAATTTTGAAAAAGGTAGAAACCTTGAGAAATATTAAAAATTTTAATCATAAAAAAATAAATCAAATGAAATCACAATAATTGTCAAATCCCTAAACTTAAAATATGAAAAAGGTGCGAAACTTAAAAATGGCAAAAAAAAATTACAAAGAGGAGTTAAACTTGAAAAATGTTTAAATCTTAACCAGTAAAAAAAATAAATGAAACGAAATAGCGAAAATTTTTAAACTCCAAAACTTAAAATTTTGACAAAGGTAAGACGCATTAAAATTTTTCAAATTTTCGAATATTGAAAAGTGTAAAATGCCAAAACTTAAATTTCAGAAAAAGGTAGGAAGCCTGAAAAACACAAAAATTCTAAAAATTACAACTTTTGAAAAGCGTAAAATGCCAAAACTTAAAATTTTGAAAAGGTAGGAAACTTCAAAATTTTTAAAATTCGAAAAATTTTCAAATTTTGCAACAGAAAACAAACTAAATCTACACAAAGTTTGAGAAACCCAAAATGCCATAACTAAAATTTTGAAAAAGAAGGAAACCATGAAGAATTTTCAAATATTAAAACAGAAATCTCGAAATTTAGGGTGTGTTTGGTTGGAGGTAAAATTTTTGATGAAAAGTTTTAGAGGTAGAAATTGTCAAATTGATAGAAAATGATGTGATATAATAAGGGTAATGATGAGGAATAAAGAGAATAAAGTTAAAATAGATAGGTTAGTTGTATGTGTAGTTGTGTAGAAATGATTGAAAAGTAGGGTAGTTTGTATAGAAAAATGTGAAAAATAATTAAAAAAGTAGAGTAGTCATGAAGAGTGAAAAGTTTTGGGTTGAAAAGTTTTAATTGACAAGTTTTGGCCCCAAACAAACACACCTTTAGGATTTGGAAAATGGAAGCAAACTTGAAAAACAATAAAATACTAAAATTTTCAAATCATGAAAAGCGTTAAATGCCAAAACTAAAATTTTGACAAAGAAGGAAACCTTTAAAAATGTCGAAATTTTAAAACAAAAAAAAAGTAAATCAAATGAAATAGCAAAAGTAGTCAAATTTCAAAACTTAAAATTTCGAATAAGGAAATTTTTTTTAAAAAATTCAAATTCTAAAAAATTTCAAATTTTCAAAAAGTAAACAGCGTAAACCAACAAAACTAAAAATTCCGAAAGACGAGAAAACCTTGAAAAATGTAAAAATTTTAAAACAAAAAAAAAGTAAATCAAATGAAAAAGCGAAAATTTGTTAAATCCCAAAACATAAAATTTAGAAAATGGTGGGAACCTTGAAAAATATTAAAATTTAAAAATAAATTCAAATTTTAAAATAGTGAAAAGCGGAAAATGCCAAAAAAAATTCGAAATAAGAGGAAACCTTGAAAAATGTTCCAATTTTAAATCAGAAAAAAGTAAATCAAATGAAATAGTGAAAACTGTTAAATCGCCAAACTTAAAATTTTCAAAAGCGTAGGAAACTTGGAAAATATTAAAAATTTAAAAATTTTCAAATAGTAAAAAGCGTAAAATGTCAAAACTAAAAATATCAAAAAAGGTAGGAATCTTGAAAAATTTTCAGAATTTAAAACAGAAAAAAATTAAATCAAATGAAATAGCCAAAATTGTTAAACAACAAAACCTAAAATTTTGAAAAAGGTGGGAAACTTGCAAAATATTAAAATTCTAAAAATTTACAAATATTAAAATATGAAAAGCGCAAAACGCCGGAACAAAAAGTTTTAAAGGTGGAGGAAACATTGAAAAATTTTCAAATGTTCAAATTCTAAAAAGTGTAAAACGCCAAACTAAAAATTTCGAAAAACAAGGAAACCTTGAAAAATGCCCAAATTTTAAAAAAGAAAAAAAGTAAATCAAATGCAATAGCAAAAATTGTTAAATGCAAAAACTTAAAATTTCGAAAAGGTAGGAACAAAAAACAAAGTAAATCAATGAAAATATTGAAAAGCACAAAATGCCAAAACTAAAATTTTGAAAAAGGAGGGAACCTTGAAGAATGTTCAAATATTAATACGGAAAAAAAGGTAAATCAAATGAAATAGCCAAACTTGTGAAATGCCAAAACTTAAGATTTTAAAATAGAAGCAAATTTCAGAAATATTAAAATTCTAAACATTTTCAAATTTACAAATAGTGAAAAGAGTAAAATCCCAAAACAAAAATTTAAAAATGTTCAAAATTTAAAGCAGAAGAAAGTAAATCAACTGAAATAGCGAAAGTTGTCAAATGTCAAAACTTAAAATTTCGAACAAAGTAGGAAACATAAAAAAAATTTCCAATTCTAAAAATTATCAAATTTTCAAATAGTGAAACGTGCAAAATGGTAAAACCAAAAATTCGAAACACTAGGAAACCTTGAAAAATGTCCAAATTTTTTTTCTTAAAAAAAAGTAAATCATATGAAATTGGGAAAAATGTTAAATACCAAAACTTAAATAAGAAAAAAGTAAATTAAATGAAAAAAGAGAAAACTGGTAAATGACAAAACTTAAAATTTCGAAAAAGTTAGGGAACTTGGAAAAATAATAAAATTCTAAAAATTTTCAAATAGGGAAAAGTGTAAAACGCAAAAACTAAAAAGATAGGAAACTTGGAAACTTGCAAAAAGTTTTGAAAAGGTAGGACACTTGGAAAATATTAAAATTTGAAAAAATTTCAAATTTTGGAAGAGAAAACAAAGTAAATCAACGAAAATATTGAAAAGCATAAAATGACAATACTAAAATTGTGAAAAAGGAGGAAACCTTGAAGAATGTTCAAATATAAAAACAGAAAAAAAGTAAATCAAATGAAATAGCGAAAATTGATAAATGCCAAAACTTAAGATTTCCAAAAAGAAAGCAAACTTTAAAAATATTAAAATTCTAAAAATTTTCAAATAGTGAAAAGCATACAGAGCAAAAACTAAAATTTTGAAAAAGGAGGATTCCTTTAAAAATCTTAAAAATTTAAAACAGAAAAAAAGTAAATCATATGAAATAGCAAAAATTGTCAATTGCCAAAACTTAAAATTTCAAACAAGGTTAGAAATTTTAAAAAATTTCAAATTCTAAAAATATTCAAATTTTCAAATCGAGAAATTGTTTAGAATGCCAAATTTTAAAATTTTGAAAAAGGTAGGGAACTTGGAAAAGATTAAAATTCTAAAAATTTAGAAAAGCGTAAAACGCAAAAACTAAAAATTTCAAAAAAGGTAGGAAGCTCCATAAACATTGAAATTCTAAAAGTTTTCAACTTTCGAAAGGGGTAAAATGCCAAAACTTAAAATTTTGAAAAATGAGGAAACCTTTAAAAATGTTCAAATTTTGAAACTAAAAAAGTAAGTTAAATGACATAGCGAAAATTGTGAAATGCCAAAACTTAAAATTTCTAAAAGGTAGGAAACTTGGAAAATATTAAAATTTGAAAAAAAAATTTAAATTTTGGAACGGAAACAAAGTAAATAAACAAAAATATTGAAAAACGTAAAATGCAAAAATTAAAATTATGAAAACGGAGGAAACTTTGAAGAATGTTCCAATATTAAAATAGAAAAAAGGTAAATCAAATGAAGTAACGAAAATTATCGAATGCAAAACTTAAGATTTCAAAAAAGGAAACAAACTTAAAAAATATTCACATTCTAAAAATTTTCAAATTTTCAAATAGTGAAAAGCGTACAGTGCCAAAACTAAAATTTTGAAAAAGGAGGAAACTTTTAAGAATGTTTAAAATTTTAAAAAGAAAAAATTAAATCATAGGAAATAGCGAAAGTTGTCAATTGTGAAAACTTAAATTTTCAAACAGGGTCGGAAAGTTAAAAATAAATTTAAAATTCTAAAATTTTTAAAATTTTCAAATAGGGAAATTGTTTAGAACGCCAAAACTTAAAATTTCGAAAATGGTCGGGAACTTGGAAAATAATAAAATTCAAATAACTTTCAAGATTTCAAATAGAGAAAAGTGATAAAAGGAAAAACTAAAAATTTCGAAAAAGGTAAGAAGCTTGAAAACTTAAAACAAAAAAAGGCAAATCAAATGAAATAGCGAAACTTGGGAAATGTCAAAACTTAAAGATTTCCAAAAAGAATGCAGATTTGAAAAATATTAAAATTCTTAAAATTTTCACATTTTCAAATAGTGAAAATCGTACACTGCCAAAACTAAAATTTTTAAAAAGGAGGTAACCTTTAAAAATGTTTAAATTTTAAAACAGAAAAAAAGTAAAGTTGTCAAATTTCAAAACTTAAATTTTCAAACCGGGTTGGAAACTTATAAAATTTTTCAAATTCTAAAAATTTCGAAACTTTCAAATAGTGAAATTGTTTAGAACGCCAAAACATAAAAAGGTAAATCGAAATTGTTAAAACTTGTGAAATGTCAAAACTTAAGATTTCAAACCGGGTTGGAAAGTTAAAAAAATTTTCAAATTCTAAAATTTTTACAATTTTCAAATAGCGAAATTGTTTAGAACGCCAAAACTTAAAATTTCAAAGAAGGTAAGGAACTTGGAAAAAATTAAAAATCTAAAAACTTTCAAATTTTCAAATACGGAAAAGTATAAAACGGAAGAACTAAAAATTTTGAAAAAGGTACGAAGCCTGAGAAACATTGAAATTCTAAAAATTTTCAACTTTCGAAAAGGGTTAAATGCAAAAACTAAAAATTTTGGAACAGGAGGAAATCTTTAAAAATGCTCAAATTTTGAAACAGAAAAAAAAGTAAGTTACATGCAACAGCGAAAGTTGTCAAATGTCAAAACTTAAAATTTCAAATAGGGTTGGTAACTTTAAAAAAATTTCAAATTCTAAAAATTTTGAAATTTTCAAATAGTGAAAAACTTTAGAAAGCCAAAACTTAAAATTTCGAAAAAGGCAGGGAACTTGGAAAATATTAAAATTCTAAAAATTTTCAACTTTTCAAATAGGGAAAAGTGATTTCGAAAAAGGTAGGAACCTGGAAAAACATTAAAATTCTAAAAATTTTCAACTTTCGAAAAGGGTAAAATGTCAAAAAAGGAGAAAACCTTTAAAAATGTTTAAATTTTAAAACAGAAAAAAGTAAGTTAAATGCAATGGCGAAAATTGTTAAATGCCAAAACTTAAATTTTCAAAAACGCAGGAAACTAGCAAAATATTAAAATTCTGGAACAAAAAACAAAGTAAATCAACGAAAATATTGAAAAACATAAAATGCCAAAACTTAAAATTTCAAAAACGTAGGAAACTAGCAAAATATTAAAATTCTGGAACAAAAAACAAAGTAAATCAACGAAAATATTGAAAAACATAAAATGC
>JAXCLR010000063.1:49423458-49436507 GCA_035584095.1 Annona squamosa | reverse complement strand
AATGTGATATAATAGGAGTAATGATGAAGAGTAAAGAGAATAAAGTTAAAATAGATAGGTTAGTTGTATGGGTAGTTATGTAGAAATGATTGAAAAGTATGATAGTTTGTATAAAAAATGTGAAAAAATAATTAAAAAATAGAATAATTATGAAGGGTGAAAAGTTTTAGATTGAAAAGTTTTAATTGATACTTTTTTTGCCAAAACAAACACTCCCTTAATCTATTACGACAACTATGGCAGCTCCTACTATAATGGCCTCTTCATCAAGTTGATTGTTAACGATGTTGGTTAAGTCTATCAGTCAAGCTCTGTGAAGGTTGTTTTGATGTAATTATCAATGTCTGTACAGTCCTAAGAATTAGTCTCAACAAAAGAAGTTTGGGTGAAAATTTATGGGATGAATGCTATAATACGTGTAATGTGAAACAGGTAGTACCGACAAACAACAACGAGTCATTTATCTCTTTGAAATGTAATTATAAATGCATGGATATTCGAAAATACTAGTAATGATAGATCCAAAAGGTATTCCGTAACTATCACATAGATGAAGAAGAATGTAGAAAAATGAAACAGAGAGAAGAAGAAATAAAATTACATAAGTGACAGTTTCAGCACACTAAAGAATACAATCTTATCATTTTCGTGCACATCCTTTCCATAAAAAAGAGTACGATCTCACCTATGAAATGAATAAATAAATTTTCCTCCCATTATCATTATCTTCCCAACGTTACTGTCAATCACAAAAACTCCAGTTATTTTAGGCAAATTTACTTGTCTTTAAATTATGTTGCGTGTCCCTTCATAAAATTAATCAGCTCCATATCTATACTTTTTTTTTACACCTAATTCTCTTCCTTTTTAATATTTTGATAATGGATGAAATATTTATTTCATTTGTTATATTTAACATTATTTATCTTATCATAAAAATTCTTTCATTTTTGCCAATATTTTTGCGTAGGGAGTAATAGGATATATTTGCAAATATGTAAAATCAATGTGAGAAAATAATTTAATAAACCATACAAACCGTGGCCATGCTCATACTTGATTAGGATGAATCCAGATAAATGAATAATCTTAAATGATATAAAAGGATTGAATATCATTAACATCTCAAAAATGATGAGAGTGACTCGATAACCCGAGCCCATATCAATAGTCTTTGTAATTATTCAGTTAGATGCTTATCTGGAAGCACTGTACTCCCCACCATCCAAGGAACAGCTCAAAGAGCTACTCCTTATTAATTAATAACAGTTTACAATTTCATAACAACCATGTAAATTAACAAAATTACAAAGCTAAATAGCTATTGCGATTTGCGATCAGGCTAACCATCGACGGTTTTTAATTTTGAATTTATTGGATAGATAGCCTACTCCACGGCCTGTTATTATTATTATTATTATGATCATGGAAGTTGTCGTTATTATTATTATTTTTTCTCCTGGCAGTAGGAGTAGTGATCGAGAAGTCATGTTTACGCTATGATCAAGGCGAGCGGGTCGCTAAAGAGCTGCCGCCACAGTTTGAGCCCACAGGCTTGAAAAAATAACAGCATTTTAATGAGGGAAGGAGAGAAGATGGTGGAGACGACAACGAGTGAAGAAGGGGCAGAGAAGGGGAAGAGAACTTTTTGGGGCACTTATTATGGACTCGTTCCAATGCCTTGAGATGTTCCTCCGTAAGTCTCATATACTTGCCAGCAACCAACTGCTTGGAAACTGCTGCTGCAGGTGAGTTCTTCGTAGGGAAACAGAGACCCACTGCCGATACGCTATCCTTCCATGCCATACAAAAATCTTACCAGACCGCCGTCTAGTTCTTCGTTGGGAAAAACGCCAAAAACCACAAAAAGACCAAAGAAAAGGCCAGACCATCCAGAGAAATGCTCACGGACAAATGTTATACCACAGCAACTGCATGTTCCAAAGCAAACTGCATGTTCACTAACCGACCATTTTTTATGCAGATCCTAGAGAAAATATTATGGCTTTAAACAATACCATTTTTCATTTTCTATTTAACCGATTGAAGAAAAGTACCAATCTAGAATCGCAAACCACTGCCAAATGCCAAACCCAGACTCTGCTATGACTATCTACGCATCCACTTTGCAGTCGTCTATCCAACGCTCACTTTCAATTTTCCCCGACCATTTTCTTTGGGATAAAGCCTAAAATTTAAGGTATTACAGAGTGGCTTCTTATAGATTTTAAATTATTAATATTGACCTTTTTTTCGTGAGATTAGGAATGTTCATACGGTTCGGTAAAATCCTATTAGATTCGACAAAAACCTGTGAGATTTAAACGTTTGATAATGATCATAGAATTCAGATTCATTTTTTTGTTTTTTTTTATCTAGACGACGTCTTCAAGAATTCATTTTTTTATTTTCACGAAAATTTGGTATTTTAAGGAAGACCTTAACATTAAAATTTTTAGAGATAGATAATCCCTTTATTTATATGTTTTATCCGTGGATCATGGATTTACCTTGAAAATGATTTTAAATTAATTTTGAAATTAATCTGCATTATTTGTCTATTATATAATAACTGGTAATTTATCATTTATCCCTTTAATCATGTATTTCATAGATGTAGGGACACATTTAGGTAATAATCTTCTTAATTTTATTTTTGCTAGATAAATAATAATTAATTACCAAAACAAAATTTTAAATCATTTTTTTTCAGTTATTTTAATTATTTACAAATTAATTTTTCATATTTACACGCTTTCAAGAGTGATACGAGTTGTAAGATTGTGTCCTGACAAATAAAAAAAAAAACCTAAAATATATCTTCCTACTTAAATAAGTACGTCTCTTAAAAGTTTCCTTTACTCATTAAACGTAGAATTATATTTTGCAATTTTTATATGTATTTATATTTCCCCTAATTCATAGGAATTTCTACGGAAAATATTTTAGTTTTTTTCCTTTGTCGAATTTTTCTATTTTCCAAATTCAGAGAAGCAATATTTTCTACTCCATAAATACAATAATGTTTTTTCTGCCTTACCTATGAATGGCTACTGACCAATATTCATAACACTATCAAACCATAGTCGTGTACCAAAGTCACTCCATTTGACGCATCTTTCTGCCACCAAGATCTATACATCGGATTTCGATCTGTATCGAAATTTCATCCTGTAATCTTCCGTAGAAGTTCTTAATTAATCTTTTCTTGAACATGCCTGCATATCTCACGAAGTGATATGAGCAGAAGCATATGCATACAGATGAATCGAATTCATCGTACGTTTCCTGTAAATTTGTATCATTTTTATATAAATAAATGATTATAGAAATTAGAAAGTATTATTAAGTATGAGAATAAATCTAAACAGTTTTAAGCGAATATGATTCATTCACATCGCTGATTAGAATAAAATTTAGCCTCTAAACTCCACAAAATACTAGACTTCTAATGAATTTTTCATTAATCATCCATAAATATCAAAATAGAGAAGGTATTAAGAAATAGGAGTCCATAAATAAATAATTAATTAAAAATCTATCACAATTAATGCTAGCTCTACCACAGGCGGCTCTATTATCGCCAGTCCTGTTTTGAATCCGGATTTTGTTGATTACTATTTGGTAGCTTTCGGTTGATATTTAAGAGCTTAAAATCTCCTTCAGAAAAATTATAAAAACTATTTCAAAATTTAATTGTAATATAAGAAGTCCAAGCGTGATGTAAACATGCATAAATCAACACACGATTTGCTCATGTGAATTTTTATAATTTTTAAAGATTTTTAGATATCTTTTTTGAATTTTTTAAAATTAGTGGCATTTTAATAATTTTAAATTACTAAAAATGCAACAGATTTTTAAAAAATCCGAAAAAAATATCTAAAAATATTTTTAAATGTTAAAAATTTATACACATGTTAAATAAATTTAGATTTGCATTTTCATAAAAAAAAAGTTTCAAAAAAAATAAAAATAAATGAGTAAAGTACAACCGGGTGCATTGAGGCTCAGTGCACCCGGGTGCATTGAACCAGAGTCCGGCATGGCATCCTGTACGGCCTCACTACTGGGGTGGCCAAAACGAACATAAAAATCTCTTACTAGAGTTGTCATCCGTTGCTGACATCCTCAGATGCATGTAGACCCCGTCCGCCTCGTCCGCTTACGCCTGTGGTCCCAAGCCTGTGGTCCCATTTCTACTCTTGTCCAGCATGGCACTACGAGAAGTGGACAGCAGGCCGATGCCACGCCATTCCAATTTCAACATGGTGGCCAATTTCTAGCTATTCGTCTGCGATTCTGGGACATCGTTAGGACGGTCGCTCATCCCGGAGGCCAGAGCTCATTGGCTGGCACTTGTGCCGGGATGACGACCTCCTCCAACCCATATTTCCACTAAAGTACCAATACGCCCCGCATCCTGGCAAGATAAATAACATTTATGCTCGGAATTTGGGAGTTCCAAGCGTTGCTCTACTATGCTTTAGCAGAAAAACAACCGATCAAACCACATTCGAGCATTCTTTTCTTGCTAATAAGAATTTGAGCTAACTCGCGTCACGCCCAATCAAAAAAGCAACGACAAAAAAGCCATACATCTAGGCCACTGCCGTCAAAATGTCTAGTAAATCAAGATGTCTCCTAAATCCCAGTTCCCGTCTTTTTTATTAGGCAAACATTCCTTTTTTTTTTTTTTTTTACCCATCGAACTATCAAAATCTACCGTCTAAACCTTCTGCTAAACTGGGAAAACAACGGGTACTCCATTCCATCAAGAAGCATTGCCATTACTCAAGAGTCCGCAAATCTGAAAAAATAGCCAAAAAATGAATTAGAGTCCAGCGAAAAAGCAAAGGCAAAACGCCACATGAACATATCCTACAACAAAACCTGAGACCTTTGCCTCTAAGTCTTTAACCTCCCGCCCACCAAAGCAAACACCAATTACCCACAGTTCCTTCAAAAGGCTATGATCCGCATTGACTCAAAGACGGGATTTCCTCCAAAACATTGGAGGCAGAAAAGAAAATGAACATTTGACCTAAAATCTCATGTTTAACTGTAGACACAACCCTTACCACCATCAGCATGGTGTCATAGAATGACCTTAGAGAGTTCCGCCAGATACCACAGAATAAAAAAAATAAAAAATAAAAAAATACTATTACTAAAAGATCAAACGCATAAGATTGAATCACCATCTTAAAATCACATACCCGAGCTCAGAAAGCTTAAGATGAGCTTCTGCGTAGTCATGAAAGAAAGCATCCTCATCCTATAAAATAAAAACGAACCAAAATCAAATACGCTGAAAATACATCTAAAACAATAAGATAAAAACCATGAAACTAAAAAAATAATAATAATAAGATAAAAACCACCACTAATAAGTCGAATACAAACCGCTGCATATTTCTCAACAAGAGGACGGAACACTGGGTCTGATAGAAGCGCCTTGTCAGATGGAAGCTGGAGAAGACAGTCTGTCTCTCCACTAAGAAGTATCCTGCAACCAATAGCCCACGGCCGGTTACTAGCCAATAATCAACTCAAGTAAGATAGATTCGACCCAAAAAATAGAAGTAACGGAAGTATTTAAGGAAAAAAAAAAAAAACTACACTCACGTGAAGTAGGAATTATCAAAGACAAGGGGGTTCTCAGTCCAGGGACCTTCAAATCCTGACCGCTCTCTATGGCATCTTCCCTATATGATCAAGCAGAATAAAACACAACCAGAATCAAATTACACTTCTGGTCATATCTACATTCAACATAATAACAGAGATATCCACAAAACATCTTTCTTACCAAAGTATGCCCACCAGAGAGAGCAACAATGTCCTGGTCACTGAGACCCATGTGACCGAATACATCTCTCAAATGGTCGGCACCTGCAACAGTGACTCGAATTAGTGACATAATAGCACATTGAGTTCTTGTCATCTCTAAGATTTTCCACTTCCTAGAAAAAAAAAAAAAAAAGTAGCAAAACAAATAAATGAAATGAAATGGTCCGGTGTAGATGGCACTCCCAAACAACTAAGGGCACATTGGACACCACTACATACTGATTCACGGAATTATATCCATCAAAATCAATAAAAAAACATCACCATGGTTGATACAATATAGCAAATCATTGGATTAATAACATGAATCACGGCATCAGAAGAAAAAAATAATACAACAAAAGGCCTAGATGGCACTCCAAACCATTATGCACACGGATTTTATGGGCCATCAAAATTAATTGATATACTCATACCTACTAAAAACAAACAGAATCATAACCAACATTGAAACAATGTACCAATTCCACTGATCAAAATAACATGAGTCATAGTTTCAAACAATCGAGACTGCAAACAAGAATATCAAATGTAATAGGTAAATGATGAAGATAGTGATAATAATCACCAATCACTTGCAATAGCATATCTTCAAACATTGCACTTGAAAGACTTCGATGCAGGTAGAGAACTACAATGTCACTTCAATGCAGGTAGAAAAATACAACGTGACAGAAAGTTACCTTTCTTGGCATCTGGAAGGCGCCCTTCTTCAGGAGATTCTTGTTTGTCCTGAAACAGAGTCACTAGGTAAGAATCGCCAAGAAAACACGGAGCTACAAGTAGCAAAGAGAAATGTCCTAATGCGAAATCTTGGGGAAGCCAGCAAAAGGCAGTTACCGCATTCATCAAGCGTAAGTCTATTTAGAAAATTAAGAAAAATAGCCCAGTTCAAATACTGAACAAACGCAAATCACAGATTAAAGGGAGTAACCAACGTCAGTAATGTCATAACCATATAAACAAAAAGGCAAAAAGATTAGAAAGAAAGGACCCAAAAAATAAATAAAATCAAAAGTATCACTCATTTACCTTCCTGCCAGGATGGAAAGGAATCTCAGGTCCCCCAGTGACCTCTATAGCAACAACACCAGCCAGCTGTAACAAGCAGAAGAGAATCCACCGCGGTGCCACGTCAATCAAATAACAAATCAAAAAATTCAAGGTTCAAGTTAACCATTCATTTTCTTCATACCTGGTCCAGATCAGCATTGGACAATATGGGGAACTGCTTCCTGATCGGTTCCAAGAGCCTGATTGCAATATCAAGACCCTTGTTGGCTGCATGCTTAATTTCACTTTCATGTCTGATTGTTCCAAATGGACCACCAGTCTTGGTCTTAACATCATAAGTACCAGCAGAGTGCCATCTACAACATAAATATAAAGAAACAAATCAAGACCTTCCGACTTCATATCATTATCCTCCTACCATTATTTGCTATTATTGAAAACTTTCAAACAACTTCACACATACGCCAATCGGAGCATAATGGGGGCACAATGTTTTTCTTGAATGAGTGCCCTAAGCTTTCTCTTCGCTTTCTCAACTGCAGCTCTGTATTCATCAGATACAACAGGATACGACTTCCCCATGCTGCATAAGTAAGGTGTACAATGTAAGAAAGAAACAACCACAAAATACATTCGTTCAATTCTACAATCCAATTAAAAGTTGATCCGTCAATTAGAAACATGATCCAAAATAATTCATGAACCGTTTAAAATAGACGATTCTTGTATGTTTAAGTAAAAGCTGGAAAGACATAACAAATAAGGACGTGCAAACTATCAACAACCAAAATACTGGGGAAGAGAAGCAACATTGCCAAAATGATCTCTCCTCAAAATATGTTTGAATGGACAAAAGAATAAAAAGGGACTTCATGACCATGAAGTAAAAGGAGGATCCAAAGCGTAAGACTCAAAGAGAACAAAGATTGCACCCTCCACAGTCTCGTGGATTGGTAACATTCCCAGTTGGAAATCCCTAAACAAAGTACCCTGCAAGAAGAACTGATTCAGCTATTGCCTCGTCGTACTCAGGCCACACTAAACCTCATTGAACTACCACTAACTAAAACTGTAGGATGAGATCCATTAAATCTAACAATCACACAGAAGTAGAACTCCCTTTAGAGACTATAACTTAAACCGCATAATCGCACATGCCAGCAAGATAAACTAGATTTGCTGATAGAACGATCGCACGAACACGGACGACCAAGGCGTCGAATCATACATGCGAATAAGCTACACTGGATTAACTGATCGAACGCCCAGTAACGAGCAGATCGGAAAAGACGTAAACGTCACAAGCACAATTAAATAAATAAGAAACGAATCTCGCAAAACCCTAAACAAACAAATGCGTGAGGCAGTATAGACCACTCAAAAATTCAGAGCTATCAATAACTGTGTTAAAAAAGGTGAAAAAATGCTCGAGCATCTAAACAGTACTTACAACCTCAGCAAATCATGGATGCGACTCAAAACCACCCATTGCACATAGCGGAACAAATCAGTAAACCCAGGACACAAAAATCACATCGATCCAAAACCTTAGACTCGTCAAAGATGTAAAAACTGACTTATGAGCAATAGCAGACATTAGAATTGTCAACGACAAATTCTGAAGGCTATCCACAGCTGCCTCGGGAGGATCAACAAAGCGGGCATCACAGACATGCATCGGGAGAGAATCAAAATGGAGTGGAAGGCCGGCGCTACTACCTTGAGAGATGGAAGGCGAAGAAGCGCGCGCGGATAGTAAACGCCTCGACGAATGGAGACGACAGGCAGGCACGGGGAGACCACACTCCTTACAGGCGTTGGGGGATTATAAAGGGTTAGGAACGTTCTAGACTCTAGTAAATCATGGTTACCGTCGGATTGAAAGGTTCCTTTCTACGGCCCCGATGTAGCGTCGCCCATTTTGCGGGTCGGGAGAGCGATGAAAAAAGTGGCAACGCGATCCCCACCACCCGCTCAGTGCACCCGGCTTCATTAAATTATTTTTTTAATTTTATTTTTAATTTTTTTTTATAAAAGTGTTAATCTATTTATATTTAATATTTTTATAAATTTTTACCATTTTAAATTACTAAAATGCTACTGATTTTTAAAAATAAAATAAATATCTAAAATACTCTAAAAATAACAAAAATTTGTACACGTGTTAAATATACTTAAATTAATACATATATAAAAAAATTTCAAAACAAATAAAAAATGAATTAAAATAGGTTCAATGCACTTGAGGTGCACTGGATCTACGTGAACCCGAGTGCAGGGAATCGCGTTCCAAAAAAGTAAGGATAGGCAGAAAAAAAAAGAAAAAGTTAATACATGTAAAAAAAATTAAGAAAAAAGTCACGTATATTATATGGATAATAATTAAAATTAAAAAAATATAATCAAAACAAACAAGATAATTTTTGAAAATGCATATAAAAGATTAAAAGGTGCAATTAATATTATAGAAAGTAAGATAATTAAATAATCGAGCAACGCAGACACATAAAAATATATAGGTACTTGATAAATAAAGATTTTTCCAAACGTTTTATTCACCTTTTATGTGTTATTTTACTTATCTAACTACTGTACTTTTTAATTACTTATTTATATTTGTTGTATAATTAATTATTTTATTTTATTTTATTTACTCTTTATTTTTCAAAGTTTTTTGCTTGGAATTATTTTCCTTTGCTTTGTTGGGAAAATAATCGCATTCAAATGACATTTGTCCTCATTTGATTATATACTCATATAAATTCCTTTTATAACTATAACATTTTATCCTAACTACCCTTATATCCATACAATCAACATAGTGTTATTTATCCTAACTACCCTTATATCCATACAATAGAAAAACAATTTTGCCTATTCTTCTGACGCATCTGGCTTGTTAGGCGCCAAACTAAGGTGGTAGAAGACAAATCAAGAAATGAAGAAGTTATGTCATGGTGCAGAACTTTTAAGGACCAATTTGGTTCAGCGCAACAAATAGCAGGATTGGGGATCCTCGTGAATGACGTAGTTCCTCAATGGGTTAAACCAATATATAATTTCTTCAATGTTCATGGCAACAACTATGAGAGGGGAAATTCGATGATGCTTTGGTGTCATGATTAGAGACTCGGATGGTTGCTTTGTTGCACCAAAATGCTAGAGGTGTGAAGGTCAAATTGATGAATTGGTCGTGAAGGTCATGGATTCCAAATACGGTATTGCATGGTGTCGGGAGATGCAATTGGAATCGGTAGAGCTCGAAGGTGATTCTCTCATCATGGTCACATCATGGTCAAATTTCTAAATGATCAATGCCCTTTTTTGTCGCCTATTGGTGTTATACTCCAAGACATCAAATACCATGCATCCCATTTCAAACCCGTCAACTACACACATGTTTAGTGTAAATGGCAATGGGCTAGCTCACCTTTTGACAAATTCAGTTTTGTTTACGACAAAAAATGAACGGTTGTAGTGGAGATGAACATCAGATCACATTGTAAACTTTTTGTATATGGATTTTTGTGGGTAAATGAAATACAAATTTCATATCAAAAAATTATTTTGGAGTAATTTGATCATTTCAATTAATAAGATTTTAGATAAGTAAAATGCCTCTTCAATAGGATATATAATAATTGCATTGATGACAAGAATATAAAAATATAATAGCAATTCCGGATGAAATGTTAAGAATACAATAAAATTTTATAAAATATTATAAGTGTATTACAAATTAACGGCGAATGTTGTATGTATGAGAGTGTGGTAAACTTTTTATTTTTATACATTGCCAAGCATGGATTTTTTATTTGATCTTTGATCGGTAAGGATTTATTCTAAATCACACTAGACTCTTGAATTGAATATCACGAATTCCAAGATAATTTTTCAATTTTCAAATACAATTTTTCAATTTTCAACACAGCTTTCTTTATTCTAAATACAACTTCACTCATTCCTAATATATATTATTATATTTTTATCTTATATATGGATTCAATTAAAGAATATCATGCCATTCAAAACATCATTAAATTTCCATTGCCGAAGATCCCACGGTAACTTTTTTTTCTTCTTTCTATTACCTTCATTCTAGCGAATCTTACCAACATCCACGTGCTTCCTTGTGGTGTCTAATTTACCGAAAATTCTAATGGTTGTGATGCAATTCAGCAAAGAACCTTGGGCGACCAATAGTGAACACTTAAGAACCAGTCCACATGCATAACTTTTTCATTTGTTAGACCCACCAAGAAACGTTACATATTTACATCTAGAGAATAAAATTCAGGCTAATGAAATCAAGAAATCAATATAACGAATTTTACTGTATGTGGAAACCTAATTCACGAGTCTCTCTAGATTTACAAGTGTTGAATATATATTTTTAAAAAATCATACACATTAAAGGAAAAACCAATGATAGTCCAACTCGAGGTGTAGGGGAGCGGGGGCGCTTGGTTCAAGCACGTTGGTTTGGAATTGACCCTGTTTTTATTATATTTTCAAAAACTTCAACTTTACACTATTTTGGATTGAGCCAATCATGTACCTATTCTACCCTATTTTTTAATATCGGGTTTATTCTAATTCCAATTTCAAATTGGCTTTTTATATTTGAAAGTGCTTGATCACTCGGTTTTGTATTATTGTCATGTTTATTACTCATTTGTAGATATATTTTTTCATAAATATCTTGGATTAATTCTGAACACTCTCAATACAAACAAAAATACTCTTCCAATAAATAAGAGACAAATGCTACACATAAAACAACATCCAATTGAGCACAGTGTATTTTTAGAATACTATAAAATCACATAAATTCTCTCCATATTAAAATAGTTAAGTCTGCTTGCCCATTTCCCCTTTCTTTATTTGTAGACAAGGGGGAATTTAATGTATGAATTCATAATTAAATCTTGAAGCAACTAATTCGAGATTTCATACTCCATTCAATATTAGATAATAAATCCAAGAAAAAAAGAATAAATGAACAGCATAAACTATTATGAGAAAAAATATACATACAAGGTGAATAGACTGACAAGAAAATCAGACAATATCAATTATAGAATGAATGTGACTAAAAAGAAAAGCCAACAATACAAAAAATACACAATAAGAGGATTAAAGTAATTGTGTAAGTACAAGTCTAAAAAAACCAACGAATTAGGGTGTGTTTTGTAATAAGTAGAAGTTGTAGTTAAAATTTTTTGGTCTAAAACTTCTCATTTTTCATAACTATTCTATTTTTTTAATCATTTGTTCACATTTTTGTATACAACTATCGTACTTTTAAATCGTTCGTACACAACTAATCTACATATTTTAATTTTATCCTATTTATTCATCATCATTACCTCTATCATATCACATTATTTGACAACTTCTATTTTCTATAATTTTTCATCGAAAATTTTATCAACTCCTAAATATACTCTTAGAATCCACAACCAACGGAAATAAAACCTTTTCCATCAACTAGAATCCACATAATTTATATAAAAAAAGATAAGAACAAAAACCCAAGAGACAGATTTATATAAAATTGAAGACAATTTTTTGAATGCCTTAAAAGTCGTCTAAAATCACTAAAAACTACAGACAGGGCTGAAAAATAAAATAAAAAACAGAAATAGCAATTATAAATTGTATTAAAAAAAAAACTGCGAAAGTGCGCAACTTGGCATGAATTTTGATGCGCGGACGTGGTCTCATTTCTGTATTCTAGTTACAAACGATTATTATATCTAATATATATTTTTCAATTAAGATGTTTTGTGTATTCAATGGTTAGATCTCATCTCTATATTTTAGTCACAAATGATCTCATTTCTATATCTTACAAATGACTACATGCATATTTAATGTATTTATTTTTTATTCAGATGTTTTAATAAGAGAAAACATAAACTAATATACTGATGATATACGATGAGAATGAGAACGATGAATCGATACGAAAGCATTAAAGTGGAAGTAAAACTAGAAAAAACGTTTGCAAAGTAAAATACGAGAAAAATAACTATAATATAAAAATATAAATATAGAAAATAAGATAGTATTAGAGTGTGTTTGGTAATGAATAAAACTTTTGATGAAAAGTTTTGAAGAGTAAAAATTGTCAAATGATGTGATATGATAGGGGTAATGATAAGTAGTAAAGAGGATAA
>JAXCLR010000063.1:49384464-49399927 GCA_035584095.1 Annona squamosa | reverse complement strand
AGACGTCATCGGCTGAAAGCTCATAAGGAAGATAGATACTCAGAAATCACCGGTCGAGAGGGGAGAACGCCGTAGGTTGGTGCGTTACAGTTGTAATGGGCGGAGCGGAGAGCAGAGACGACGGCGTCCTCGGCAACGACGGTCGTGCTGCAGCAGGGGAAGATGGAGGGATCGTCGTGGCCGAGGGGAATGGTAGGCTGCCGATCTCCGCTGTTCAAATGGCTCATGACCATCATCAGTGTCCCTCTGCAACTCTCGCTGTGTTTCTGTCATGGAGATGGCTGCAGCCATGAACTTCCTCCCTGGCTCACCCCATGCGTGTGCGAGTTCTTCCTGCAGCCTAGCTTGGACGTTTCCGTTGATTACCAGCTCTGCTATAGCCCACTCCGTTGTCAGCAGTGAAGTTCAGGTGCTGGAAAGCAGTGAGCTTCCATGGCTTGGATCTCGCATCGTCGGTGAACTGCCGTTCGTTGCTCTTAGCGAGATTCATCAGCATGATGTCCTCCCATTCCTCTCATGCTCGCCTAGCTTCTGGAAGTCCTCGCAGTTGATTTTCGAATGCCAAGGGACCTTGCACGTGGCACAGAACAATCTTCTGTAGTGCGGGCACTCGGATTCCATGATCGCCCCCTCACTCGTCCCTCTCTCGTCCACCAGTAGCGCACCATTTGCTCTTCCCTCTCCCAATATTCCCACAGAGAGAAGAAACAGGCCATGGACGACGACGACCTGATGATTCTGGTCTTCCACCAGCAGCAGGAACTCATGGCGGCAACAACTCTTGAATCCGATTCTAACTTCGCCTTCCGAATCCAGCTAGAGGAAGCCATGCACGCATCTCTGCTCGGCCACAGCCAAAACCCTTCAGCCACCACCGTCGCGTCCTCCCTCACACCACTCTCTGCTCTCGTAAACGTAGAATCCGACCCAGCCGACTCTGAACTCGTCAAGCTTCAGAGCTTGGTGCTCGAGAGATTCCAGCAGGAGCGGAAGGATCACGAGCTTTCCGAAGCGGAGATGCGCCGCGTCTCCTTCGACATCAAGCGTCGGGTCCACGACAGCAATTTTGCACGCGAGATCGTCGAGATGCCGGTTTGTGAATGGGAGAGTTACGGGGACAACTTCGAGAAATCGATCGACGCTGGGTGTTCATCGTCTTCTTTTCTCGTTGATATTGACGTGGTCTTCAAGGTTTATTTCAAAGGGTTGATAAGTCTGGAGACCGTCGATTCTCGTTTCTACAATACGGCGGCTGTTGGGATTGCGATCTATGATCCACTCGATCAACTTGAATCTGTGGGTAATTTAAACCTCCCCAGCAGAGAAAAAAAAAGCAGAACAAAGAAAAACCAAACGCCAATCTATTCTTGAATCTGCCAGAACGAAAACCCACGTCCCAAGTAGTCTGGCTAGTGTTCATCCTCACGCTTGGATGCTTCTTTGATTTCTTCATCATCCGGCAAGTCGGAGGTCCACAAGGTAAGATTGTCGCGAGGAAGTTGCATTATCAGAGTGCTATCCTTGTATGACTCCTCCCCAAGGGTATCCAATTCAGCTATTGCTTCATCAAACGCCTGTTTGGTCAGCGAGCAAGCACGATCAGGGGAATTTAATATCTCATAGTAAAATACCGAGAAATTCAGCGCCAGCCCTAGCATGATCGGGTGAGTTGGTGGCAGCTCCGCTGTTGCAATGTCCTGTGCTGATTTGTAAGCGGAGAGCGTATTCTCGGCGGGCTCTTTCCTATCAACGCCGATCTTGAACTCGGCGAGGTATCGATGGTAATCGCCTTTCATCTTGAAGTAGAAAACCTTGGAATCTCCATTAGACGCCGAGGGGATGAGGCGGGACTCGAGGAGACGAAGAATGCTGTTGCAGATGCCGGTGACCTCAGCCTCGATCTTGCTGCGGTATTCGCGGATGGCGGCGACGTGGTCGTCGTTGCCTCAGCTTTCCTCTTTCTGCTCGATGGAAGAGATGATGCGCCAGGAGACACGACGAGCACCGGTTACGCTCCTCGACAGAGAGCTCGTCGGAGTCCACAGTGGCTGCCGCCACCTTCTCCATGTACTCCACCATCTTCTCCTTGAATTCCAATCTCACCCGCAAAATGAAACATCTGCACAACGGATTCATCTTGGAGGAACTTCTTCATCTCATCCAGCACGGAGTTGCTGACCTCCCAGACTGTCCTCCACAGGTCTTGACTTAGATCGATCGGTTGCTCCCTCGCGACGGAATCCAGAAGCTCGTCAATGTTGCCGTTCTCCATCTCCGCCACGACCTTCTGAACTATGATCAGCAGCGTCCCGTCGATCATTTCCTTGTTGGAGGCCGGGTAAGCTTCGGAGAGCTGGACGATGTTGGGGTGACAGACATGGCGGAGGATGGCGATCTCGCGCTTGATGTGGGCGATAAGGCCGCTCTTCAAGATCTTCTCCTTGTCCAGCACCTTGATCGAATGCTATCCTCGTCGGCGTGCTAAGCGCATGCAGTCATGCCGGATGGGTGGGTGCAGGTCGTCGCTATTCCACGCAGTTGGCTAGCAGGTCATCCACAGAAAGAAGCCCTGCAACTGAGAAGAATTGTCCGAGCAGGATATCTGAGCTGGAATCTCAGCTCAGCCATCTCCAGGAGGAGCTGCAGAAGGCCAAGTTGCAACTTGTTTCATCTGAGTCACGGAGGGTGCAAGCTGAGCAGGATGCTGCTGATGCCAAGCAGCAACTCTTGGCCATAGCCGCCAAGTGTGAGGAGTCCCAACACCAGCTTTTGGAGCTGTCTGAGGCTGAGGAATTCAGGCTTCAGGAACTCCGGAAGATTTCTCAGGAGAGAGACCGTGCACGGGAGTCTGAGCTTGAGGCACTTCAGAAACAGCGCTCTAGGATAAGAAGTGCATATTCACAGCATCTAGCATGGAGTACTGCACTTCGATCATTCTTTGCACAATCAGCTATACGAAGAAGCACTCGGGCAACTTTGCAGTTGCGCAGCATCGTTTTTATGCAATTGTCGGCAGACTCTGCAATCACAAGCACAGTGATAACAACCAGCTTGAAGAGCACCGGAATAAACAACTCAGCACAAGCTTCAAAATCACCCAAAAGCTCCTTTGATAATAAGCTCAGTAAATGGCAAGCCTGTTTCACAATGCTAGACCTTCGGTCAGATAACTGAGTACATAAAGGAGAAACCAGCTGCTTGAGGAGGAGGCGATGTACTGGAACGGTTGGCCGGCCGATCATATATATATATAAATATAAAAATATATATATATATATATTTGCTCTTTATATCATTTCATCTTTTTCTCTCTCTCTTTTATTATTATTATTATTATTTTTTTATATACTCGTAGTAGTCCCATAGTTAAAATTTACCTCATCACCAGGAAACCCAGTCGGGCACAATCGCTAGCAGTGAGGGATGCGTAGCACCTTTTGGTGCATCCAAATTCAATTAGATATAAATTGGGCTTTAGAGATCCACTTCGAGTGATCTAGGGGTCGTTTCTTATGGGTTTTGACATTTTCAATTTAATAGAAGGGTTAGATTAGCCAAATGATGTCTAAAAGTTTGAATTTTGAAGATACAGGAGTACCTTAAGAAATTTAAAAGTCTAAATCCTTATAATAGTTCTCAAACTTAAAATAGATGCTTCTAGAAAAGATGATATGAAACATAACATATAAAATACGTTAAAGGTTTAAAGAGTTGAGCAATTAAGAGAAGATGGTATATTCTTATTATCTTAATTGCAAAGTATAACCGTACTTACTGAATTCTTGTTATAACACCCCACCCTTGAGGTATTGTGAATGAGGTCTACTATGTCAAAGCTATGAATAAGATCTCCCAAGATGGAAATAGATACCAAGGTGCAAAATCATAAAAATTTTAACTATTACATCTCAAGTTTACTCCTTAAGGAGTTATTATATAATTTTCAGTGTCTAAAATCAAAATAAGCAAACATTATAAGAAAATTTCAATAAAGTTCTAAATTTCTTTGTCTTTTCCTCTACTCGGTTCGCCTTTTTCCCATGTTGAGAAAGACTCTAGTATAGCATGTATCCCTATTTTTCCACTGAAAACAAAAACTATATGAGCTGAAAGCTCAGTAAGTAAAAATGTATTTTTTTAAAATTCATTTTCAATTATTTTGATTTTAAAAAAAAATAAATACAATATCTATACTGTCTTTTATGCACAACAAACTGTAATAAAAACATCTTGATACACGTGCATACATATGTCAATTTTAAATCATGCATTCATACTATAGGTATTGTCATCTACTTGTGCTCGCGTGCAGGTGTGCTACACATTCGTGAGCTAAATCGTCTCTTTTTGTAGTCCTGAGGTTGCTACCCAAGTACTACAATACTACTTTACTCCTTGGCGGCAAACTTAATATACAATTATGCATCATGCTCATGCATTGTGATTAATGCACCACTTAAATTCACCACTTAACATGATTTTGAAATAATAATGCTCATATTTGAATAAACCAACTTGAAAGAAAATTTCAATTTAAACAAATAGTCACATTTCATAACAAATCACAATATTCACATAATATTTTCAAAGTCATACTTTGGTAAAAGTTTACTTACCTCTGAGTAGACTTTAAAACTCCTCTTTTTCCATTTTTTTAGCAGCCTCAAGTCTCTTTTCCTAATTTTCATCATAATATGTTTATTATTTCACTTTGTTTTTCACACATATTATTTAAAATTCCATTTACAACTTTCTCAAATTTTCTCATAATTTTAATCGGTCAAAATCCTATTTTCTTCTATTTATTCTTATATTAATTCACTTTTAAACAACTTTATTTTTATATATAAAAATAAATTTGGACTTATACTTCTTTAAATATTTTCCTTTAATTTTTCTCATATTTTTATAATTCTTTTATATATTATTTTTTTCCATTTATCACACCTTTATAAACTTTCATTTTTCATAAATTTATAATTTTAAACTCATTTAAGCTTCTAAATATTGACTTTAATTTTCTTAGTATTTTTCAAAATTTTCTGTATTTTTTTCAGATTTTTCGGTATTTATTTGAATTTTTTTCCACCGCCCCAGGCCTAACAGTAAGGTATTGTCCTCGGCCTGCACAGTTTTGCCCCTCTAGGTTCATGCGCATCCCGTCCTTCCCCAAAAGGCACCTCACTGAGGTACCTGACGGCCTTCACTTATAGCCCAGGCTTCCCCCCTCGTCCTAACCGATGTATGATATCACATTCACCCCCCTTGGGGCTTCAGCGTCCTCGCTGGACACCATCAGCCGGAGGTCGAGAGTAAGCTCTGATACCATTTTGCACGCCCCAAGCCTAACAATAAGATATTGTCCGCTTTGGGCCTTGGCCGGCACGGTTTTGCCTTTGGGTTTACGCGCATCCTGTCCTTCCCCAAAAGGCTCCTCACTGAGGTACCTCCCCCTTCTTCCTAACCAATGTAAGATATCACAGAAACATAATTCATCAATTGTGAGAAGGGAAAGAAAGATGGAACATTTTTCTCTAATTTTATACCTATTCGAATACATCTTAAGGCTCTAATGAATTTTCTTGTGTGTTTGGGAAATTATAAAATTTTTGTAAATTTTTTAGATGAAAATTTTTTGATGTAAAAAATTTTGAATTATTAGAAAATGATATGATATGAATAATGATTAAAAATAAAAAAATAAAGTTAAAATAAATAAGTCAGTTATATGAGTAGTTATGTATAAATGATTAAAAAGTACAGTAGTTCATATGAAAATATGTAAAAAAGGATAATTACCGTATAAATGTCACGCCCCAAACTTAACAGTAAGGTATTGTCCGCTTTGGGCCTCGGCCCGCATAGTTTTGCCCCTTTGGGTTTACGTGCATCCCGTATTTCCCTAAAAGTCACCTCACTAAGGTACTTGGCGGCCTCTACTTATAGCCTAGACTTGCCCTCTCATCTTAACCAATGTGAGATATCACACTTTCCTTTTTGTTTCACAATTGATGGGTTTTGACTTTTGATAGTAATTCCTTTTCATGTTTTTTCTTATTCTTTTTCTCTTCTTATTTTATGCGATATAATATATGTTTGCTATCCGTAATAATTTATTTAAATATATAAAAAAAATTTATGATTGAAGATTACCATTTATTTATATGGAGAATGCATCTTTCACCAGAACCTTGACTTCGGGGGTGGAAAAGAATTTAATTAAGTAAATAAACTAGTTTAAGAAAACTCATGATTGAAAGATATATTTTAATAAATTATGCAACGAAGTGAGATAAATACAACTCCCTAGTCTCTTTATTCCTTTATCTCTTGTTTTATATTTTCTAAAAGCAAAATCACCTATTTATAAGATTTTCTGAACTGATACTTTCGTAATTTATTTAAAAGTGTTGGCCATTTTTATCATTCAAATGATAAAGATAGAACCAATTTGAGAGTGGAATAATGCAAAAATTAAATTAAAAAAGTAAAGCAATATATATAAATTTATTGTTAATTAATTATCTAAAAATTAATGATTTTTTATGATTTTTAAATAATTGGCCCATAAATATAATATATATATATATATATATATATTAAGTTTGATATTAATTGACCAATGAGTTAGAGAATAAGGGCCAATGATTTCACAAACGCGTCAAATTGGAGTGTTAACAATAGCATGTCATCAAATGCAACTAATTTTAACAGCCAAATTTCACATTACTTGCAGCAACTTAAATTTGGCTTAAAATAATGATAGCTATCTAGCTTTACGGAAATATTGGAATTAGCCTATCCATAATTAACTGCAAATAAAGATTGAAATGTGGATGCATGGGCTAACTTTTGCTATACTAATGTATATGATTCATTTTTAAAATAAAAATAATGGTGAAAAGGATATCTTGATTTATAAGGAAAGGTTGATCTGGATTTAGCTTTAAAGAAATTAAGAGTTTAGCTTAGCAAGAGGAGGCATTAAATAGGATTCTATCAGCAAAATTAGGAATCAATTTATAGTATTTGCTTTGCTCTTTGATGCATATTTATTTGGTTTATGACTTATTTAAACATTTAGTTTTTTTATGCAGACTGAATTGCTAAATTTAATCTGACTCTACATTTGGATTTTCTAGAGGGACATCTATCCCAATCTTAATAATCAATAAGTATTTTTAGGTTCTCAATTTAGTAGCTTCTAACTTTTACTTTTCTTTAAAATGTAATTTTAACCGTTAGTAATAAAAATTAAAAAATCATATGTTAGCGTGACCTTAAATAAAAAATTGTAAAATTTATATATTTATCTTATAAAAATTAGTATATAATATTTTATCAAAATAAAAAATACTTTTTTAGACTCATTTAAACAAAATACATGTATATAACGTTTTAGATCATACAAATCTTATTTTATATATTATTTGTAATCTAAAAAAATATATACACCATTAATATCCTTATGTCATAATTTTTTAATTATTATCATTATATTTGTATTATTTTAATTATAAACGGTAAACATTATATTTTAAATAACACTTGTGGTTAGATTTTTAAAAAAATCAAAAAATTATATTTTTCAATGAGTTCCCGTTAAGACGGCGGGAACTCGGTTCCCACCGAAGCCGTTCTCCGTCAGGAACTGTCCATGCCGCAACTCTACCGCTGTCACGTTGCCCGGGCAGCCTTTGATCTCCTGCTTCGGCCTGCAACCATAGCGGGGATGGTTCCTATACACAAACTCAGGGTGTGTTTGAAAAGTTGTTAAAACTTTTGATGAAAAATTTTGTATGTAAAAATTATCAAATCAGTAGAAAATAATGTGATAGTATAGGGGTAATGATGAGGAATAAATAGAATAAATTTAAAATAAAGAGGTTAGTTGTATTGGTAGATGTGTAGAAATGATTGAAAAGTAGGGTTGTTGTATAGAAATATGTGTAAAAAATAATTAAAAAAAGAGTAATTATAGAGAGTAAAAAGTTTTAAATTAAAAAGTTTTAATTTGATAAGTTTTTCAAATTGCCAAACGCACACTCAAAATGCTAGAATGGCCAGCCGCACGTCTGCTGCATGTCGTCGTGGCTGCAAATGCCCATGATCCCACACCGCCAGAAGACCTGACACTGGTCCGAGACCGCTGCCCACCTCTCCGTCTCCACTCCACTCCCCCTCGCAGAGCTTTAAGCCCTCAGATTTCCGTCAGAACCTAGCCGCAGAAACGTCAGCATATCTCCACGTTCACCGTAATCGCTGCTGTAAGCCATAACGAAGGGACCAGGCAGCGAAAGATCGTAAAGGCGCAGAATCCCAATAAGCTGGAGGGTCAAGGTCGGCGACTTCAACCTCTGGCTGCTGTTAGTCGAGTAGTTGGGGCCTTTGCTACAGTAAATGACGCTTTCATTCCGTAGGAGCGATAGATTTCCCGCTTCTGTGAGGACTAAGGAATACCTCGCCGGCCGAACGGAGAGTCATGCCAGCAGTGAAGTTCTGGTTCTGCAAGATGATGTCCATCGAATGGTCGAAGGTGCACCAGATGGCGGTGGTGCTGTTTTTGAGAACGAAGTTGCCGGAGTCTGTCACGACGCAAACCCAGTGTGAAGTCGTGGGTTTGGCAAAGAAAAGTATCTTTTAATCATACTTGAATAACATTTTACTAGGAGTTCGTATGTCATAAAAAATATGATCGATAAAGTTCACCTGCGGGATTTATATAGTAATTATTACAAATTTAATTTCAAAGTAAAGAAGTAAAACTATTTTATTATACTATTTGAGTCCATGCCTAACCCATTTGTCATGCATCTACGAGTAGGATGGATATGTAATTCTTGACAAAAACATAATTAATATGGAGTGAGGTCCTAAGAACTCAGTAAACAACACAATTAGTTAGACTGCTTTAAATAAAAACTATTTGAACAATATCATTAAATATAAAAATGCAAATAAACTTAATGATTTAACATGTGCAATTGGTATTAACTAGCCTTCCAGCTAAGCCCAGGACTTACCCAATAACCATGAACTGGGTAACCTTCCAGCAAGCCTAGGATCTACCTGTAAAATAAATAGCCTTTCAGCAATGCCTAGAACTTACCAACGAATCATGCAATGGGTAACCTTCCAGCTAAGCCTAGAACTTACAAGAAAACCAACTTTAACCGAACTAAGTTCTATAAACTTGCATTTCTAACTTCTACGTATATGGTTTATGTTAAGTAGTCTTCTAGCAAAGCCTAGAACTTACTTATAAAGTTCCACTGAATAAACTAGGGGTGTGTTTGGGAATGAATAAAACTTTTGATAAAAAGTTTTAGAGAATAAAAGTTATCAAATGATGTGATATAATATGTGTGATTATAAGGAATAAATAAGATAAAGTTGAAATAGATTAATTACTTGTGTTGATAGTTGGGTAGAAATAATTGAAAAGTAGAGTAATTGTATAAAAAAATGTGAAGAAGTGATTAAAAAATAGGATAGTTGTGGAGAGTGAAAAGTTTTAAATTAAAAAGTTTTAACTTGACAACTTTTATTTATTACCAAACAAACCCAATGTACAACATACTTATCCTCTAGTGCTACCAATATACAATGAAACCTCAACCATTAATAACTTCTAATAATAACCTTTTATGGATAATCCAACTCATTCAATGGATACAGAATGTCCAAAAATGTAGAGATTGCGAGTTGGATTATTACAATCAGACATAGGCATCAAAAGTTATGTTAAAAACAATTTGTACAGCTCACGAGTCATCATATATTATCGATGTGGGCAACATCTAGCATATCCCTAATGCTCAAGTTAAAGGTTTTATGTAAAATATTTTTTAGAAACTAATTTGTGAATTTCTATCTAATATAAGATATTTTTGTAAATAAATTCACTTTTGGGGGGTTTGTTTCAATTTTTCTAAAATTTCCTTTTGAAATTTCTCAACAAATTAGGAGAGTATTCTATAATACTCTTTTTAGAAATTATTTTGTAAAATTTCCAGCAAGAATTGGATTTTTTATAATTTTTTTGGAATAGGTATCTTTTTACAAAATCATAAATTCATTGGAATTTTTATAAAATTTCTGTCAAGTCAAAATTTTGGTAAGTTGCGAAAAATACCCAAATGAGCTCGAATTTTTCCCCTAAGCATATATCTAGGTTCCTTATTTAATATAGATTTTATCATTACCTTTCTTTTCATAAATCTAACAAATTTATAGAGTTTAGGAAAAAAATTGATAAATTATAAAAACTTAAAATTCTTATTCATTCTTCAACAATCAATCAATTAAGTGTATTACATAATTAGCATACCAATGAAGGGATTTTCTATGATGGATCTGAAAGTCTTATAAGTTTTTTTTTTTTTAATTTCAACTAGATATCCCTTGTTCAATTTTACCTGTCTTTTTTTTTTTGGGTTCGCATTGTATTTAAAGAGCGCGTCTCCGATCGCTAATGCTTGTCTGCCAAAGCTCTCCATTAATGCTCATAAATTTTATTTCTAATCCATTTATTATTTTATTTAATTATATTATATATATTTTTAACAACTGTTACAGAGTAAACTAGGGCGGCAGAGGCCACACGTGTTGGATCGCTAAATGAGGGTTCTGAAGCCATCGGCAAGGTAGAGATTACCTTCGGCAAGGAGCTTGAAGACCCCGTTGGAGTCAACTCCAACATCATCGGTTTTGCCGACTTGTAGGATGAAGAGGTTGCCAGAGTGGGAGATGATGGCAACGAAAGAGGAATGACTTTGGGGATGTGGGAAGAAGCCTACGAAGAAGGTACAGTTGGGGGAAGACCAGGAGGTGTTGAGTGTAAGGCAAAGGGTGGAACACAGAAGAACATCCGATAGACAAACAATTGAGATGAGAAAGTAGAAGGGAAGGATGATAAACAGAAGAGAGTGTGTGAAATGACATGTGCATTTTTTTAAGAGTCTTTTTTTTTTCATTTCCCTTAGAAGATGGATTTTATTTTTGCTCTTCCGAGAGAGATAATAAGAACATATTGAAATTTTGTTAAGAGGGAGAGAGGGGAGAGTGAGAGAGTAGGAAAATAAAGAACAGATTGAGGGTGTGTTTGAGAATGGATAAAACTTTTGATGAAAATTATAGAAAGTAGAAGTGGTCAAATGATGTGATATGATAGAGGTAATGATAAGGAATAAATAGAATAAAATTGAAATAGATAGGTTAGTTGTGTTGGTAGTTATGTAGAAATGATTGAAAAATATGATAGTTATATAGAAAAATGTGAAGAAATTATTAAAAAATAGAATAATTGTGAAGAATGAAAAGTTTTATCATAAAAACTTTCACTTCTTACCCAACACACCCTGAATCCATTGAAATTAGAATAAAGGCTGCGACTGGAGATCGAGAGAGCAGGAACGTTGACCATCGCTGCCGTGAAATGCCGGGTGGACCGTGGAATGCATCGTGGGGAACGTTCAACATTTCATTGGTTGAATAAGAGGTGCGAGAGAAGTAACGGCTAATGTGTAAATTGTCTATTTACTTTCAAATTTTATTTTTATATTTATTTCTTATAAGGTACATGGACAGAGGTTCTTTGTTCATTTTGGATATCAACCCAATATCTAATGTAAATTTGGATTCATGGATAATATGGGTATGATTGGCAATTTAAAGAAATATTAAACTAAAACTTTTTAATATGAAACTTTTCTCCTTTCATAATTACCTTAATTTAAAATTATTTCTTCACATCTTCTTATTAATTATCCTATCTTGTGATCATTTCTAAAAAACTACACGTACAACTAATTTATCTATATTAACTATTAAGCTTATTTTCTTTATACATTATCATTATATTTATCATATCATATCATTTTCTATCAATTTAACAACTTTTGCATACAAAAATCATTCATCTATAAATTTTATTGTTTCCCAAACATGCCTTATAAACAAAGTTCAAAATAGATTTATTTAGACAAATGGTGAGAAATATTGATTGGGTACATTTAGAAAGTGATAAAATTTTTTGAAATGTAAGAAAATAATGTGATATAATATGGGTAATGATGAATAGTAAAGAGAATAAAGTTAAAATGGATAGTTTAGTTGTATTAGTAACTATGTATAAATAATTAAAAAGTAAAGTAGTTGTACGAAAAATGAATAAATAATTAAAATTAAGATAATAGTAGAGAGAAAAAAAGTTTTAATATGGAAGATTTTTTGAATTACTAAATATACTCTAAAAAGCTAAGGACAATTACCCTTTTATATGATTGTGTTAATGAAAGTCGTCTGGACAGCAACATTTCTCTTGTCCCACTAATTTTCAAGAATATTAATAAGTTTTTTACAAATGTTTGTATTTTTAATTTTACCTTTTATATATATTTTAAAAAATCAGTGACTTGCTTCAATTTTTTTTCTTTTTTTATATAAAATTTGGGTGTGTTTGTGAATGGATAAAACTTTTAATAAAAAGTTTGGTAGTGTAAAGGTTGTAAAATAATGTAATATGATATGAGTAATAAGATGAATAAATATGATAAAATTAAAATAAATAGGTTAGTTGTGTAGATAGCGCTGTAAAAAAGACCGAAAAAATATAGTAATTATATAGAAAAATATGAGAAAATTATTAAAAAATAAGATGGATATGAAAAGTGAAAAGTTTTATATTAAAAAATTTTAACTTTACATTTTTTACACATTGCTAAAGACACCCTTTATGCATCCATTTTGTTCCAGGTATTAATTCCTTTTCATATTGCCATTTACCTCAGCAAAAGAGTGCTGTCATTTATTGATGAGTCGAAGAAAATCCGAGGGCCATCTTTTGAAAATTTCGGGTTTCTAGATGCCAAAATTTCTGATTTCCTCTTTCGAGAACATTCTATGGGTTGAATCCGTGATCAGTCCATCACATGCGGTCAAGAGAAAAAAAATATTTTTCCTTTTTATATAAGTTTAAGCTTAAATCGCTTTCCGTCTCCTTTATATTTGACAATTTTTGCTTCTTAATATCTTTTTGAAATTAAAAAGAAAAGCATGAATGCAATCGCCATTGTTAATTTACCTTCAAAAAATGAAAATACTAAGCAATCGAAAAAGTACCAAATTTAACCGAGAAGTGATTTTCATAAAGCTTGCTTTTTTATAAAAATTTCAACTGCTGACAAATCACCTGATTTACACGCGATGATACAGTAAAAAGACCCGACGAAAAAAACCATGTACATATGCATATACATATCTATACATGCGTGTATATAAGAACATTTTAAGTGCATTTGAATTTTAAACTGCATCGATAATAATACTGTAATCCGTATAAAATAGGTTTTACGTATATTAAAATGTAATAATACATTATATAATTATTTATTTGTGTAAAAGTTCTATTTTAATGAAAATACAACTTTAAAATTAATATTTATTTTAAACTATTTGATTACATTAAATTTATACTATTTTAAGATGGAGTAAGTAAATATATTCAGTTCAAATAAAAATTAATATACTATTAAAATAATAATTTTAAATATGAAAGAGGGATAGATGTTGATTTTATAATCATATGAGCCCAATTTTACAAAAGATTACACCTTAATTATAGTGTTGTCAGGATGCACTTCAAACATTATCCTATGCATATGAAGCATGAGCTCCTGCGTGCTTCCGACCGACCAATACAAAAGAATGGTTAAATGAGATATTGATCCTGCTAAGATTACTGTTTTCTGAGAATTACATCGTTCTACTTTTATGCTTTAAATTGATTATTTTAATTTACGGTTTAAATCAAATATGGACTTTAAGATGTAAAAATTATATTGTTATCGAAGGGCGATATCTCATTTTTGCCTAATTTGATGGTTAACTCGATATCTAGTTTATTCATTTTGTTTGATATCAAGATAGACGTTTTATTGTGGTATAAAAATCATTTTAATCAAAGTCTTTAGATAAGGCGTGCTTATTAAATATATATAATTATATGTAAATTGTAAAAATATTTTAAACATTCACATTTATATATTTGATCTCTTATATATTTAAATGTCATAATATTTCATAAGATTATTTGGTTGTATAGAATGAAGTTTTTAAATAGTTTATTGTATAAAATGGTGTTTTAGATGATCTAGATATCAAGTGAATAGCTTTCAATCAATATATAAATCTATTACAAGAAAATGTAATATATATGATCAACTTTTTGTGGCTAAAATTTTAATTGATTGCATCTGATTAAATATAGCAAAAAGATTTGACTACCTTTGATTAAATATAATACAATCTTGTGTTAGTTGTAACAAAAAATTCTATTACTATTTGCAATCAAAATTTACATGTACTTTTGGTCACATTCGATATAAAAATAACTACATTTTAACCAAATCTCATCTCCCAAAAATAATTAATTATTTTCAGATAAATATTTAATTGTAGTCAAAAATATATTTAATGTAATCAAATATATATTAGACATAGCTGATAAATTAACTTATAGGGATTAATTGATTTTATCACATAATTTTGTAGCTTTTTTTATTGTTCTGACCGAAATCTTAGTAACAATGTCGCAATTTTTGTCATTTTATATTACAAATCAAGCTTGCGAAATTTTAAAAATTTCTTTATAATTAACTTACAACTTCTAGAATGAGGCCAAAACTTTTTAAATAGTAAATACAGCTTTGACCCAGGAGAATAACTCCTACTCATTAGGTATTACTATCACATGGGTTTTGAAGCTACATGGCTGAGTGGCAAATGAGCAATGTTTTAGTATATAGGATGAATGTACATTTTGATCTACATGAAATTTGGTTTCATAGTAAAAAATAATTTAAAATGCGATGAGTAAATCAATTGTATATTATTTAACTTAGGGTGACAATAACAAAATATTTGAGTGTGGTTGATAACATCGAAGAATTGCCCATTATCAAATCAAAGACTCAAAATACTAACAAGTAAAAAATTTTTGATTTGAAAGATATACATACATGAGACACCAATCACTCTTAAATAGTCATGTAAGAAAAAAAGAAGATCGTATCCCTAAATGTACCAACACTTTTTATTTAAAATTGTAAATATATACGCAATTTGGAAATTATGTTGATTTTGTTACTGATGGTTGCAATGGGTGGAAATAGATGTAATTTTTTCGCTAATTTATACGTTGGCTGTTACTAGGTGATTAACAAAATTAGCATATTTGTAATCTTTTTTATAATTTCCTCCTCGGCAAGGGATTGATTTTTGAGAGATCGTGAGGAAGGGCTGCCTACAATTATTCCAAGAACCACCTAATTAGGCCCATGGGCTAGCCCTTAATTTGATATCTGTCTTGTCTAGGGGTGTTAACAGATCGGGTTGAACGGGTTGGAGCCTAATCCTAATTCTAACCCATTTAATATATCTCAACCCTAATCCGTTTATTAAC
>JAXCLR010000063.1:49355840-49382848 GCA_035584095.1 Annona squamosa | reverse complement strand
GGGGGGGGGGGGGGAGGGGGTTGGATTTTCTGAATGTTTTAACAAAGTGATAAAATATATGGTTGGAATCAGTGATGTGTTTTTCAGTGACTAACTGTGGATAGTTGTGTTAATCATGATTTATTAACTAATCTAAAAAAGAATAATGGTGATGAAAGATGAAAAATTGAACTCTTACTTATGTGATTTCTATTTACATGCACTACAAGATGGTGATAATTCATGATTCAGGGATATTTTGATTAAAGATAGGATTGCTAAGTTAGCGATCTAAGGTTCAAAATAAGCTTAAGAGGCTTACAGGCCTCAGCATTTTAAATAGGAGTTTTGAAAGGGTGTAGTAACTGGTGCCTTTTGCAAATGAATATGGCATTTCATAGTGTCTTTCTTGGGGGAGGAAGTTTTGTCGGCATCAGATAGAGTTAGCATTTGGGAAGTCTCTCTAACGAGAGCAGATTATTTATTTCATGCCTGGGGGGAGTAATTGGTGTGGCCATCAGATATAGTTAGCATTTGGGAAGTCTCTCTAATGAGAGCAGATTATTTATTTCACGCCCAGGAGGGAGAGATACAGCATAAAATGGTTCTTTGGACACAGAAAAGCTTATTCTGCAGCCTTGTGAGAAGAACTGATCCACTGGCGAATTGTTGTTTTTAATTATGTGATTGGCTATGGATTGAACTGTGTTACTACCTTTATATGGCTATTTTCATCATGGAGAAGTTTTCTGTCCTTCCTCCCCCTTTTCATTGATTTTAATATGATTTGATATCTTAACTACTTCATATCCAGATATTGTCATGAGCATTTAACTATCGCTTTTATCAATCCCTACATCACTATTCAAAGGGCTCAGAAAAAATAGTTTGGCTAATAATATGTAGGGATAAAAATAGTTTGGGTGGTGACAGTAGGATAAACTGTCTTCACCTTCTGTAGATTTTCAGCAATTGATGCCTCTGGGATGCTTTAATTATTTCAGGCTGCAAAATTTTGATAGCGACAAGTTTCTAACGTTACTGGTTACTGATGCAATATTCTTCATTCAGGTTACTGGAAGATGGGCAGTAAAACAGCGGAAAATTGCAAATCTATTGGATCGAATTCGGCCTCTTCAAAGCAAATTCAGTAGTTGTAATATGCATGTTTTACCCCGATGTGATTGTAGTTATGTAATTAAACTCGCAAGAGAAGCAATAGCTCAATTAATGCAGAGGATCGAGGGGCAGCCTGATGGTGATACCCATATGAAGGAAACCTGCATTATCTGTTTGGAAAATGTTGAATCTTCCCAAGTATTTGTGGGTGATGGTTGTTTGCACCGCTTCTGCTTCTCATGCATGAAACAGCATGTGGAAGTTAAGTTACTTCATGGAGTTTTGCCTGGATGCCCTTATGAAGGCTGCAAAACCATGCTTAAAGCAGATAGTTGTAAACAGTTTTTATCTTCTAAGACGGCTGACATTATGGCCCAACGTTTGAAGGAGGCATCAATTCCTGAAGCAGACAGGCTTTACTGCCCATACCCAAAGTGTTCAGCTTTGATGTCGCGAAATGAAATGATGCTCCCACCTGGAGAATCATCTTCTGTGCATTGTGCTAATTATGGATCTGGTTGTAGAAAGTGTATCAAGTGCCAAGGCCTTTTCTGTCTCAATTGCAAGGTCCCATGGCATCTTAACATGTCCTGTGTTCAGTATAAAAAGTTGCATCCTCATCCCCTTGTGGAAGATGCGAAGTTACAATCCTTGGCTAGACAAAAGTTGTGGCGTCAATGTATCAAGTGCAACCATATGATTGAATTGGCTGAAGGTTGCTACCATATGACTTGCAGGTATTCTTCAGTTTTCTTCATGTTTGAACTGACATTTATCTTTGTGGACAGTATTGCTAGATTTTTTTTTTCAATTTAGGGTATGTTTGGGGATGGATAAATCTTTTGGGAAAAAGTTCTGTTGTAAAAGTTTTTGAAAGGAAAGAAAATGACATGATATAATAGGGGTGATAATGAAAAGTAAAGAAAATAAAGTTAGATAGGTTTGTTTTATAAGTAGTTGTATAGAAATGATTGAAAAGTAAGTTAGTTATATAGGAAGGTGTGAAAAATAATTAAAAATAGAGAACTTGTTAGAAAGTGAAATGTTTTATATTGAAAAGTTTCGGGATGACAATTTCCTGTCATTCCCGAACGCACCCTAACCAATCTTCTTAGCACCAGTTGCTGGCTGAACTATCTGCACGAGCAGCTCGGTTCAAAGTGGTTTGATTAGCAGCTCGAACTATGGCTTCGATGGACCTCAGCTAAGAGTAGCCATTGTATCTCACACCAATTTGTTTAATTACTGACTCATAATCATTGGCAAGTTCAATCAAGGGGCTGGCTGAGATTAATTAGTCAAGCAATCTCTAAGATTCAAATGACAACTTTACTGGTAGAGTTAATTCTCAATGGGCCATCCATAATCTTGGAAATAATTGATGCCCACCAGATACTTGGCTTTGATCAAAGTTCTGTAGATGCGTTCTCTTTATTTTCATTTGTCTGTATCTGTGCCTTCTTCTGAATCTAATAGATGCAAATTTTCTGAATGTCCAATGGTAGTAATGAATGCATTTAAAATTACCTAAAATGCTACTATTTTCAAAAATAAAAAATAAATATCTAAAATACTCTAAAAATGGGAAAAATTGATGCACATGTTAAATACACTTAGATTAACACTTGTATAAAAAAAATTTCAAAAAAAAAAAATTAAAAAATGGGTTAATGGTGCGGGTGCATTAAATCGCGGTCCGAATACAGGAATTTTAAAATTTGAAACTAAATATATCCTACATAAAACTCTGAAAATATATGATTTTTAGCATATTACTAAGCAATATACATATGAATATCGTAAACAATTTAGATGTTAAAAACCTACATGGGGAAGTGATACAAACAAAACATTTGTTTCAAACACATCCCATTTTTGTTTCTCATTCTCTTACTTATTTTGTTAGATTGGTTTATAATTTATATTACCCTACATTGTAATTTTAGCTCATTGGTCACTTGGCGGGTCTGCATTTCCATTCCTTGGAATACAGTCGCAATATAATTCCAACCTTTGTCCAGTATGACCAAGGATTATTTATTTGTTTCTTTTCAATATCCTAAGGGGACATTTGTTTGCAAATCTTGTTAACTTTGTAAAATTTGATTAAAGAGTAAAGTGAATAAAAACAAAGTTTGTAGGATTTTTTGAGGATATAGGTAATAGTATAATAAAGTAGGGTAGTCTGTTAATAAAGTCATGCATCTATCCTCGTTAATTTTTTTCACCTTGATGATTGATGTGAAATCCACTTTATCCCTTGGATTTAGCATAATTTGTTTAATTAAGAGGCCAAGTTACATCCAGTTGCATTTAACATGTCTCAAATCGCGTTTAACTTATTTTTCGCTTTCTGTGCTCCTACTGTCCTGCATATCTTGCGTTGTTTGCAGGTGTGGCCATGAATTCTGCTACACATGCGGAGCTGAATGGAAAGATAAAAAAGCAACCTGTTCATGCCCACTCTGGACTGAGGAAAATATTTGGCGGGACCGTGATGATAGTGAGGAATCTGATTACGGCAGTGAAGAGGAGTATTATGACTCTGATTGGGATGAAGAGGCTCGCTATTTCTAACTGTCTAATTACTTCTCATATTTTGCAATTTTCATGAAGATTTCAGTTTGTGGCAAATGCCAATGCATTTTGCATAGTTTAGGAGAGGACAATTTTCTTCTGGTTGTTTTGTTTTGTTTTGTTTTTTTTTTAGGTCTACTTCCACTAAGCGAGACTGAACATCCCTAAAAGACTCAAATGTAAAAAGAAAACTCTTTTAAGGAATTGGTTAGCATCACTAATGTCTTAGTATTAATGCTGCGCTAGGACCACAGGATCATCGATTTGGCCCCTCATTTCACAAGCAGCAAGCGGGGAATTCCTCCGCTTTTCGTGCGTGTATAGCGGGGCTGGCTTGTTGTGCGAAAATTTTTTTCTGTAAAAGATACAAAAAGCACCGCTATATAACTCTTAATGCAATACTGCACTGCAACTCTACAGCCCAGCCAAACTGGTCCTAAAGCGTGATCGCATGCGCAATTGCTTGGATTGGGTTTACCTGCTGCATCACTGTATAACATTGAAAACCCCAAAAACCTCATATATAAGGCTTGAAGAGATCAACTTAGCAGGCTGGCGCTAGCAGTGGCTTTCGTGGCTTAATCAATTATAAACACGTCCAAGGAAAGTTTAGTCAGGATATCAAACAAGCGCGTGCAAAACCCCCGCTTACATTGTATTAAAAATAAACCAACAAATAATGCGAAAGCAAATCCAACTTTTATTTCATGAATCAACAAGATCAAACATGAAAAGATGCTTTCCAAATTGAAACAAGCACATGCTTCTCTCTAACTCTCACATATAAACTTTTTGTCCCTCTCTTTGTTTGTGATAGATATGCAACGAACAATTTTCCCATTTTAAAACAGGCCTACGCAAGTACAGAGGGTTATTACATACTGATATTGCCACCAAAACTCGAGGGATAATAGCAAATCAGCCATCACTTATATGGAAATTGGCGACGTCTAATTTCTAAATTGGATGAGATTCTCATTTGCCTGGGTTCTGGGTTAAAACTTGCAGACCAGAGCTCTCTCATTCGATGACCAAGAGATGTACGGTTTTGGTTTCCCTAGCCGAGTATCAAATCCTCATCGCATGCTTCCTCTCAAAAAAAAAAAAAAAAAAAAAAATCCTCATTGTATGCCATTAATACAGATAAAACACTTGGGTTCTAGTCTTCATGCTCTCTAGACAAAGCCATGAAGATCTCATCTACGGTCTACCCTTGAGGTACTAGTCTTCATTGGCAAATTGCTGCTTTCTAAGCACGTCTTGTCATCGGCAAGACAAGAAATATTCAATAAAGTACCGTGATTCTATGAACTTTCCTTATCAGCTTGTTTTCATAGGTAGAAAAGTAATTTGAAAGATGTGATTTCTCAAAATGGTTCGTGATACCATGTACTTTTTTTTTTTTTCAAATTTTTTTATTGGTGATACAATGTACTTGGTAACATACAAAGAACACAACACGACAACATTAGGTGGAATTGAAATAAGCAGCAATGCAACCACATGAAAAACATAATCAACGGAAAACTTACCACCTAAATAATGGATCTCATCATCTAATTGCTCCCTCCATGGCAAAATCTCAAACGAGTTCAAACCGCATAAGCAGCTTTACGGACTCGTACTTTTCACACTTTCGATCATAGAGAGGAACGGCTCGGATACCTGACCTTAACTCTGACACGGGCAGACAATTCTGGCCGCCAAAGTCGTCCGTTCCAGACAAGTCATACTCACGCACTTCAATCCTGAGTAGTGCCATTTCCGGAACAGTCAATGGGAATTCAAACTCTTCATTCCAAACAGGTGTCCAGTTGTCTTCAAGCGTCTTTGTTTTCTTCATCACACAATCAGCAGGCACCCCAGCTATACCCACCTTTTGAAAAATAAAAAATAAAAATGCCAGTGGCTTTAGAGATTTACATCACTGAAATTTTCACATGAACGAAACTTCATCCATATCAATTTACATAATTCTTTCTTGTGTTGTTTACAGTGTACCTTGGATGGAGTACAAGAGTCCAGTTAACCAAGCCATTGATTTTTAGATCCACAGTGACAAACTATATCTACATATCTCTATATTGGAAGACCATAACCATCCACCCTGGTTCTGGACCCCGGAGGGACAATCTCAATCAAAAGATTTTAAAAGATGCAAGCCTTAGCTTAGTTGTAATAAAATGTTAGCTGTTGCTGAATTTCATATCATATGGACCACCGATCTGGTCTTGAATTTGGCACAACGAATCCACGGATATGCTTGGTTGACAATTGGAGACATTGGTTTAGACAAAAGCATTGTGGAGAAGCACATAAGGAACTTATCAGATAAGAGAGACGCATTTAAAATGGCAATGAATGAAAATGGGCACATGACTGACTGATTTCTTAGCATCTTACTCTTGCGTAGAAATCTGGTGGGGAATATCTATCAAAATGAGTTTTTTTGAAGTCGAAACGCCACCCATCCCCCATATACACTTTCACCTGTTTAGTCACAAGAAGCGACAATAAGAAATTTGTCTGAGAAACTAGAGACCTGAGAGAGCGACAACCTTCAGCAAGCTATTACCTTCAACCTTTTCTTCACTTGTAACTTTTCTTTAGGATTAAAGACCTCGTTGTCTTGATCAGTTTCCATCAGAAAATCAGGTTTTTTTACATAACCACAGCCACCATTGGCCCTGAAAAATCCATGCATCAGCCAAAGTGACTTACCATCATCCTGTCAAAAATAGCCACAGGGATTTCAGACAAACCTCATCAGTAAGGGAGTCTTGCAACCAAACTAAAAAGTATTGTACCAGATTTCTGTCGACGATGAAAATAATATTGATGAAAATGACAAAATAATATAACAATGATGACAGTTATTACTTTAATAAGAAGCAGACATGCATGCGTACACATGAAAATGCTATGAATTATACATGACCATTTACCTAAACAAGAACAGTATTCTCCATACTGTAGACGCCAGCTTACATACTTATGAATCCATATGGTACTCATAGTTATTGAAAACTTTAAATGATTTTAATTTTTGTTACTTGGAATTTTAATGGAAGTGATTAAATGGTATAGTTGCATGATCTTTGAAGCAAAGAGGTACAACCAAAAGCTACCATCTGTCCCGAACCTCCCATAAAAGATCTATCCCTAAAACATCAACGAAAAGCACTTGGAGGGTTTTTTGTATTTTAAACACTTTAACTTTGCTTATTTGTATTTTAAGCTCCAAAGTTTGACCATTTGCATTTTAAACCTTGAAAAACTTTGGTTCTTTTGCATTTTAAATCTTGACCGATAACTATGTTAAAAACCACCATAAATCCATGCAAAATGATGTAAATACTCTCCAATATTTAAAAAAAGAAATATTTTTTACATTTTAAACTTGACTATTAGGCTTTTTTTATTTTATTATTAAAGGCTTCGATAACATCTTCGCCTTTAATACAAATTTAGGTTTTTTTAAAAAAATATTGATGGATATTTACGTCATTTTGAATGAATTAACGGTAGTTTTTAACGCCGTTATGAGATAAGGTCTAAATGCAAAGGAACCAAAATTTCAGGGTTTAAAATGCAAATGGTCAAAGTTTGGGGTTTCAAATACAAATAGGCAAAGTTAGAGGGTTTAAAATGCAAAATACCTGCACACGATGGCCAGATTGTGGACACAATATTTGTTTCCTTTTGATGATGAAATACTGGGATATAGAAGTTAGATTAATACACTGGCACAGTTACATAGACCCAATTTTATAAATCCCGTGTAAGGAAGTCTAATCAGATTCTCAGGCCATACTGAAGGCCTCTTTCCAGTTTGCTGATGAGTTACTGAAAACACAGAAACAGGCTTTTTACAGAAATAAATGAAACTCATATTGTTTCCAGAAGAATCACTGAAAGATCTAGATCATGACAAAGAAAATTTAGATGTAAATCTGGTCAAATCCAAAATACATATATATGGGCAGTGAAACTAATGGGACTCCCAATGCTGAAGAATCATAACAAGATTTCGTTAATCCTAAAGTAGGTTTCTTCCAGACTTCATCAATAATGCATATGGGATGTGAATTGCTGAAATAGAAAACAACCTGCATATTGAATGCAACCATCTGAGCTCCGTGTTTCCACCCAATGAATGGATCGTAATTTGAAGAATCAACACGCATACCCTTTGGATATACCCTCAACAAGTTGGTCTGTGTGAATCTGACACAAATACCAAACCAAATCCAACAGGCCGTCACATTAATTTAATCAATGCAAGATACAGAGTATACAAATTGTGAAAGGAATGTTATTATCAGAATAAGAAAAATGCAGCAAGATATACTTATTAAACACTGTAGATAGAGTAACATGGAATGCTAAATTCTACGAAACATTACATTAATGGAATGAAAGATTCATGTAGCCAATGCCAGTTAGCTGTAATAACCTTCTGCAGTATGACTAGTAGCTGAAGCATGCATTTATGAAAACAAATAAACAAAAGAATGCAAGAAAAAAGCTGATAAGGATAAAGTCATCTTGCACAAATCATGAAAAGACTTCCAATTTCATATTTTTGTAGGACGTCCTCTTATTTGTTATTATGGGATGGCAAAGGTTGAATAATACTTTGTATACAATGCGATCAGAAATAAATTACCCTACATCCAGCATATAAATACCTGACAAGATCTGTTCCCCGAGAACTGGCAGCTTTTTCAAGTACTTGCTCACTCAAGCTAAGACGCTTAACTTCATTAGGGACAACCTTTAATGCGTTTTTTAAACCCTTTTTACAGTTCCCTGCTCTAATGGCAATAAGATGCTTGTATTGAGGTGCTGAGTTCTGGGGCAGCATCCGGTCATCCTCATCCTCATCATCCTCATCCTGACTCGGGTTGCTACACTCACTCTCATTCTGCATGCAAATGTTGTCAAAGTTGGAATCATCGATGAAGCAGATCATAGTACCCCACCAGAAATGAAACTTTGTTTCTCAATGGACCTGATCGTCGGCTTCTAGTGTAGTTTTAAAATCTGGAACCTCCATTCCACATGCTTCCTTGTCTGTAGATTCCTTTTCTGTTTGTGACCCATTTTTCTTGAATGTCTTAGATCCAAGATATTCTTTTGGGGGCTTGGTTGAGATAATTATTCGGTACTTCAATTCCTCCGGTGAAGGGAATTCTGTCAAAAGCTCTGTATTGGGTAAAAACAGCATTGCTCCAAAAGTTTGATGAACCATCTAAAAGCAATTTGATTTGAGACACAGGAAAGAAATCAATTCAGCACGAAAGTGGGGAGGGCAATGAAGTCCAAACAAATTAAGAAAAATTCACCTCAGCAACTTTAGCTTGAAGATCTGGAGTAAGGTGGTCTTCTAGAGTTATTACAAGAGGATAGGTAGATGCAACAAAAGCGTGCTCTTTAATTGACCTTAAGCACTTGATAAGCTCCACAGGAGTAGTCAGTGTCCTGCAGTTATGGAGAACAAAAAAATCTAATTAGTTTTAAACACAATGGCAAGCGATCTTCACAGAAGGAAAGTAAACAAGGTAGCAAGTAACCAAAAGAACTCTTGAGCTCATTAGAAATTATCCAAAATCCAAGAGGAAGTCGCTAGGACTCCCACGCTCAGATCAAGTAGCATCTTACTCAATGGCTCTGTTGGAAGCATGCGTTCACAATTGTGAATCACAGTTGCTTAGATTCAGTATCCAATTGTTATACACTCTCCAAACAGGTAAAGAGTGTGCCAATTCCCCCAACATGGATGATCTTTTTCTATGCAAATACATTACAATAAACATGCATTGGGGCTGTTAGAAATCTTCTTATGAAGCTACTTAATCCCTTATGATAAAAAAAGGGCTGTGGCACTTTACTATTCCAGCAACACTACCACTTTCTCATCATTACCACCTCAGTTGACTCAGCACAAGCTACATCAAGGGAAGTCAGTCATTCCAACTAATGGCTGAGAGTATCAACAACTCCTCTTGTTATGTGTAGAAACATAACCATTTTTTCTTTATTTTTACTTCCAAGTATTACCCACATCTTATCACATTGCCTCCTTTTACTTTTCTATTTTAGATCTTATTTCATTTGTTCCTCTTCTTGTTCCCCTGCTGTTCCCAATTCTAAAATAGACTCTAAATATCATACTCTGTGATTCATTTCACGTTTTAGAGTTTTGATTGTATTTTTAACTATATGGTGGAATTGAAGTCATTTCACAAGTTCTCATTCAACGAGGGCAGAATGTAAAAGACAATGAAGAATTTGTTCTAGAACTTTCAACTAATTCCCACTGAGTTTACAAGTATCGTTCAAGGAATAAATCTTCGGCCAATGCTTCGCCAATGTATTTAAGGATTCTTCCCCTTGATTAAAAAGAGATTAAGAACCAACAAACACTTATCTTCGTTTTATCATTTGCCACATATTAGCTATGGATAATATGTGGTTCTGTAGGATTTGACTGACCATGCAAGCACTCAGTAATGGACAGAAAGATTTTGAACAATAAAGATATACCTTCCATGAAGAACATTGACATCATCTTTCGTTGAGTTCGGCCAAATATCCAGTTCAATTACTCTCACACCTCTCTTCAATGCCATTATAATTGGGGCATCGCTGCAATCACTGCTAATTTGGTTTCCAGTCAAATAGGAGTTGTGACCAGTATATATGAAATAATGGGAAAGAGGAGCGGTCATATCATGGTGAACCTGGAATAAAAACAGTCCTGTCAGGTCAAATAGCCATGCAGTACTATAATTGTAAGATATGACTCGTCCAGCAAGGGAATTTCTCTATGGCAACAAAGTGACTAAGGAACAATACAACAGTAACGGTAACATTGTTTGGCGAGAGAAAACAGCCATTTCAAGCCAGAAAAAACAGAGATATTCCACCACATAACTATTAGAAAACAGCCCTCATAAAAATAAAAACAAAAAATAAAATAAAAATTCTATTAGGAAACAGCCTAAAATTCGTATGAAGAAGAAAATAATTGGAAGAACAAATAAACGAGACAAAACTTGGCTGACAAGGAGTCACAACAGTGGAACTGCAACAACATGGCAGTTGTTAATCGATCGCTTAGTTACAGCTCTATATAGGGGCCGTAAAGGTTAACAACTATTCTTGGATGCAAAAGCAATAGAACTATAGAAGAGAAAAACCTAGAACAGCTGGCCAAGCCATCTAGGACATAACAAGCTAACAATTTCTGCTTCGCTAAGCTCAATGAATGGCCAATCCAAATACCAAAATATATGGAATAAAGCAGTCCGCAAACTAGTCTGTTTGGAAAGATGTAAGAGTAGGGAAATGATAAAAAAAAAAAAAAAATTGATAAAGTAAGATAATGGTGTGAACATGTGATATGACATAATAAGTAACTAAAATAAAGTTAAAATTATGAGAAAAAATTATTAAAATATAGAGATAACAGTAGAAAAGTAGAATAATTTGATAATTAAGATATTAAACCATTTTAAAAGTTGTGCAAAAAAGTTGGAATTTTCTTTTTCTCCTTATTACTTTCGCAGTTCCCAAAAGGACGTACGTCTTAAAGGCCCATTGCATGTTTCTTGACTTGCGATACTACCTTCTTTGAATAGGGAACAAATGAACTCTGTCCAAAAAGGAGAATGCTTCGAGAAATTATGGGCTGAGAGTCCTCAAGATGGCAAAAGATTGGCGAGTTTACTCATCACTCACGCAATTCGGAAACCGGCTCAAGTTAACCATAGGTCACAGAATCACATGGAAAATATTGAATGATCAGAAACGAAAATGAGCTTCCTTTGATTACTTGGTGGTAAAAAAGAAGAGAACTTTGAAATGAATGCGTCGCCATTTCCACTAATGGCCTTGGAAAACATGAAATGTAGAAAACAAAAAGAGCAAATGAACGAAGAAATACAGCAAAAACAAAACAAAACAAAACAAAACAAAAGGAAAAGTCGAAATCACCACATCAATAAAAATAACACTGACAATGTAAAGACTCAAAATTTCCTCTACAGCTGACAAAGAGGAATAAAACTGGCAAGAGCAAGAATGTCAAAAAAAATAATAATAAAATTGCGACTAAAAAGAGAAAAAACACAATGAATAAACACGGACAGCAGAATTACTGATGCGTAGATTCACAATGCACCCCAAATTCTTACGAGAGATCACACTAATACCGACAGGCGGGGGAAAGGAGAAAGGAAAACAGAGCAGACAGGAAGAATCCAACAAATCTGGCAAACGACTGAATCATGTACCCACATCCATCTCTTAATTCTCCGAGAGAGAGAGAGAGAGAGAGAGAGACAGCTGGACTGACCGATTTTATAGGGGGGTTGAGATCGTCGGAGAAGAGGTAATGGTGGAAGTCCTCGAGCGAGAGAGAATGCTTGGTGAAAATGCCGAGCGGACGTCGGTGCCGGATCTGCTCGATGACGGCGACAGCTTCGGCGACGGTGGCGGCGGCATCACCCTGGGATTCCTTCATAAAGCGCTGGAGCTGGTCGGCCGTCATCTGGCCGGCGCCGTCGGAGAAGGCGTTGAAGGCGTGGACGACGTCGGGCGGAGGGTCTGCTTCTCGGCTCATGAACTTCCTAGTAAAACACAGGCACATTTTGTAGCTCCCCATACTCTCTCCCTCTCTCCGCCCACAGGCAACGAGAAAACGGGAGTTTGCTTGCTTTTATAAGCTGCTGCTGCTTCGGCCGGTGGCGGGCAACGCTGTGGGAGATCGGGACCGGTGCATCGTTGCACGGAATAAATAAGCTGCGTTGTCATGGAAGAAGTCAGTCAATGCTGCTTTTTTAATGGTGCATATGTGACGAACTGGCAAGTCTCTTTTTTGGTTCTTATTTTACTTTATGGCTCTGCAAGGTTGTATTTGGACCGGCCATCCTTTCCTCTCTTCTTCGTTCTTTTTTTTTTTTAAAAAAAAAAAAAAAGAAAGAAAAATCCTGATTCCAGGGTCTTTACTATTGAAAAATGGCTTTACGTTTGTTGGAATACGATTGTCGGTCTGCCTCTTCTGTCAAGAAATTTATCAGTGTCTGAGCTTCGTTTTAAACTCTGAGTTATACGTTGGGATTGGAAGCCTCCATGCACCGCCGAGGCTTCGTTGCAGATGACAATGGAGGCTTGTTTAGAGTACGAGTTGCTGATTGGTAGAGAGTACCCACTTGTCCCAAGATATCAGCGTCCTCACTGCTGCCGCGCCATGGCCCATGGGGCGTGAATATCAAAGGAGGGGAGGACTGAGGAGGCATGGGTACGTGTGGCAACACCGCAACAGTATTTCAATCCGCCTTCGGTTTTATCCACTCGCAACTGGACATAAATGCACGCATGCCCAGGTTCGGGCTGGCACTTCTTTTACTGGTCGGGTCCAGTATTCGGCTTCGCACATGTCCAAAGCATCAAATCATTATTTGATTCAAATTGCGACTGGAAAATGACATTTTACTGTGAGTGGTCAAACGTCAACGTGTAATTCTTTTTCGTTTTTGTTTATGGCTCTAGTTACCTACTCATGTCCAAAACACGTAATTAGTATATATATATTTTTCAATGTTCTGACTTTGTCAAAGTTTCACACCTGATTAAGCATTTACGTCGAAGTTTTTAGAGATTTTTAAAAGATCTAAGATCACTCGACTATGTAATTAATATATGTTTTATATTTTCAATATATTTTTTTAAATTTTCGATACATATTATTAAATTCACATCCTCTTTCTTCATCCTCTTGAAGCTGCTTAAACCCTTTGGAACAATTGCTTGGTAGAGGTGATCGCAACGAGCTACAGTAGCAGAAGCATGCCCAAATGGGCTGCCCTGCTCCTGAATACTTTTGGAGAGGGCAGCTGCGCAGGTGGAGCGTCCAGGTAAATCGCTTTTTAATTAGGCAACAGGCAGATTGGTAGGCAAGGTGGTCTACCTTGTCAAAGGCATATAAAAATTCAGTGGAGGAGGATGCCATTGCCATGGCATAAAAAGAGTGGAAAGCAAGGATGACAACTTGACGTTGTTGCTTTACCATCGTGCGTCCTGCAGAATTCTTGGAATTGAAGCAGATAAATGCACCAAGTCCGGCCACATGGAAGCGGTTTTCCCGAATAGTACGCAGAATTACCAACGAAGCATGCATGATGCCATCCCATTCGATGAAATGGATCAGCTTCCTTTTTTTTTAATTTTTTAATATTATTTTTTCATATAACTTTTTATTTTCCAATACGTAATAATTTTATCTTCCTTAATTTTCCTATCACAGTTACAATTTTTTCCATATTAAAAATTTTATTTTAAAAAGATATATTTTTCACATTTGTGGTATTTGCGAAAATAATACTCTAGTTTTATCTAATTAGATTTTTCGACCGCATAGTTGAAATATTTGCAAAAATAATAGTTTTAGTTCTCGAGTTGGTGTAAAATAATTCTGGGAATTTGCAGGCATGTTTGGTTGGATACAAAAAACATTTATTGAAATTTTTTAATCTAAAATTTTCACTTTTTATAATTATTTTATTTTTTAATTATTTTTCATATTTTACTGTAAAAATAATTCTACTTTGCAATTATTTCTACATAATTAACCTATTAATTTTAATTTTATTCTCTTTATATGTCATTATTACTCTTATCATGTCACATCGTTTTCTATCAAAAAGACTTTTATCCTGTCAATTTTTCATTAAAAATTTTTATCTTCAAACAAAAACACGTTTTATCTATTCAAAATTACAGATGATTGTTCGCTGACTCCTGTCATTTGTGTGGAAAGTTATGCTTGCGGTACTCAAATTATTTTTGTAAATTTCTAAACCAGATCATTTGAAAATCCAACAAGTAAAATTCTAGTTTCTCAAATAACCCTGTACATAGTTCTCATCGATGATTTACTTGATAATAATAACAGTAATAATTCTCGTCGATGCGAAGTGTGAAAGCGGCCTGCGCTTATTACGCGTTCTGATTTCAGCGGGAAATGACATCATTCACGTACGTGTCTCTATCGGACGGTGCAGGAGATCAGCGTCCGTCTCTATCCATCAATTTGCCATTGTCAACTCTTCAGTTGTGCCTAATAAAAAAAAAAAAAAAAAGCCTCTTAAGTTGAGAATGACCGAATTTTTAATACTGGGATTTTGGTTATAAATTAAGATTTAGGCGTCTGTTAATTATTTCTTTGGAAACAACATTTAAACAACAAATGTATAAGTGAATTGTTTTTATAATATTTTTATTAAGATTTTTAATTGTTTTCATATATTATTTTTAAAATGAAAATTACATTAGTATCTAAAATTTTACAATAATGTAATATTCATGCGACTAATATTGCTTAAAAGATATATATTTTCCTAATTTTAATGCACACAATTAACCGCGATTTCAAAATTTGTAATTCATGGTATTAAATTTCATATAAAATGAAATGGATGACGTGTATATTATAATGAGACATAATCTTGTTAGCTCGAGCACTCAAAAAACTTATTTAAAAATATTTTTTTACTTTTTTCCTCATAAACTTTTTAATATAGATGTATTTAATATATAAACCAAGTTTTAACATTTTTGGATATGCGCATTTTTAAAAGATTTTCAAACATAGGGGTATTTTATCCATTTTCAAATATCTCTATATTAAAAATATTAAAAAATATATACATATATTTAAAAATGATAAAACTTGGTCTGTATGTTAAATTTATATGTATTAACAATTTGTGGAGAAAAAAGTAAAAGCTATTTTTAAATGAATTTTTTATGCTGACTAAGTAAGTCCTTACTTAGTCCGGACTAATAAAATTATTTCTCTATTGTAAATAAGATGCATAGTTTTTTTATATTTGACGTAACCCGCCGGAATAAGCAATTCTATTGGATCTACCAGCAAAGAAAATGTTCTTGCGAAAGCTCAAAATTTTGTTGTTAAAAAAAACTTGATCACTAATAAGTCATGAAATGTTTCATATAGGAATTTGTTGGGTCGCGTGTGATGGCTACTTAAAGAATTTCGATAAAATTATGTGAATCAAGCAAAAATAAAAGTCACAATAAAGAAATCAAACCATAAAGACAAGAGCACGTATAGTGGTTTGAATCTCCATATCCTACTCCACTCTTCAAGCACAACGACTTGGGTTCCGCTGATCAACTTTAACACATAAGTTACAATGGTACAGTTTGTTCAATTGTCTTCTAGATTGGTATAAAGCTCCAAATAGACTCGTGAAGTAATCAACATTTTGATTCACTTCATCTCGGTTTGATCACTGTCAACACCAAGATAATACAAAGGATAAAATTTTAAATAAAAAGTAAGTTAGTTCAACACATCTATAAGAGCAGCATATTCAATATTTAAATGACAACTTAAAGCTTTGAATTATCACAACAACTTCACTTGAGAGATGACAACTTTTCTTCAAAAGTGTTATTCGCAAATAAGCAAGTTTGAATTTTTTACTCTTGCGTGTTTAGTGAGGTCTCCCTACATCCTCCTTTTAAGGCCTTTTAAACCCTTGAAATGTGGCCTAAAAGGTAGCCTAAAAAGTCTTCATAAAAATCCAAACTTCTCAAAATTTGAAATTTTGTCATCCTAAAAGGATTGACCTTTACGAACTAAATGTCGACCTTTTGTTGATTTTATTAAGGGGGTGTTTGGCAATAACAAAAAGTTTTCACCTAAAATTTTTCAATCTAAAACTTTTCATTCTCCACAACTCTTCTATTTTTTAATTATTTTTTTACATCTTGTAATACAAAACACCCTACTTTTCAATCATTTCTACACAATTACCTATACAACCAACCTATCTATTTTAACTTTATCTTCTTTACTCCTCATCATTACTCCTATTATATCACATCATTTGACAACTTTTATTCTTCAAAACTTTTCACAAAAAGTTTTATTCATTCCCAAACACACTCTAAGACAAAGTAGTTTCTGCTCTATTTTTCAGAATTTTATTTTTGAGAAAAAAGTTCTTCTTCAAGTGAGTTAATCCACTTAAAATAAGAATAAACGAATGAACTAATCTTGATTTAAGATTAACCACAACTTCAAAAACATATTATATTATCATTCTAATTAAAGTTCATCAATTTAGCGTATTCCAAGATGATTCCATGCATATCTACTAACATATTTCAATTTCAAATTTCAAGCTCAATCTTATCACTATTAGTATGATAAACTCAAAATGATAATTCTATAAACACATTACTTATTTCAATCTTTTCAAAATTCCATATAAAGTCGTAGTTTCACAAAATCATCCCAAAACACGATTTCATAATATTAAAATCAATGGCACAAAAATATTTCTTTTGTTATCATCAAAACCAATCAAAAATAAATTTTAACAGAAGTTTACAAAATTATTGAGAAGAAATTTAGTTGCCAATAATTCATGCTTTTGTGTTTAGGCATGAAAGTTTTAGTTCTACTGCTGAAATATTATTATAAATAAGAATATTTATAAAAAAAATTCTTGCCTATAAAAGTATTATCCTAAACGATGAATTTTTTCCTTGCATGTGTATTTTTCTTGGTAATAAAAGTTGTAAAAAGTATATTTTCTGACACCAATGTCCTCTCATGTCTCTACATTATGCAGTGATGGTTGACTTGAATAAAACATATTAAATAAGAGTCCACGGGTAGAGGCCACTTCATTGATAAAGCACCAATCGATGAGGTACAAACTGCTAATATCTGTTTTAATGATGTTATCATCTATATTTTTATTCATAACTATGTGATCTATATTTAAAAAATTTTGTAGCCATATGCTAACAATATCAAAAATAAGGGAGCATCTGGCAATTGATAATTGTTGGAAATGAAATAAAATTGAATGATTTAAAAAAGGAAAGGATAAAACAATGTAATATGGCAAGATAAGCAAGAATAAATTAAGAAAGAATATAAGACGTAAAAAATGAAAAAATAGGTGGATAATTAAGGTTTCAAATCATTGAAAAAATATCATCTAAAAAAATGAGAAATGATTCCGTTCCTAATAATGCATAATGACGCCACCACCAGGTGCGCAACTTAGCTGGATGGAGTCTTGGTTTTTATACTAGTTCACCCTCGTTTGAACAAAGAGGAGTGTTTATCTTTTTTATTCATTAGAGAAGTGATCTTTTGGTGCTTAGGACAACATTCTACGTGGTAGAATATTGGGGCAAATTTCATTTTTGATATTTATTTGAAAATTTTTTCATGAAACTGTTAATTTAAATGTATTTAACATGCGTATTAATTTTTATCTTTTTGGAGATTTTTAAATATCGTCGTTGGATTTTTAAAAATTAGTAGCATTTTTAGTAATTTAAAAATTACTAAAAATACTATCAATTTTTAAAAACCACATGTTAAATACATCTAGATTAATATTTGTGTAAAAAAACTTTCAAAAAATATAAAAAAATAACATTTTGCAGCAGGCTGGATTGAAATTTCAATGCTTAATGCCCTGCATTGAAAGAAGTTCCGAATATATGCCTTCTAATTTACACTGTGAGGCTCTCTCTCACCCTCTTCCGATTTTTCACTTTCCACGTACCGTTGCTCAAGATTAATTAATGCGGCCAGCACCGAGGAAAATTTATTCTGTCCCACCAATCCGACGGCTCCAAGATTTTCCCATTCGCATCTTGGGATCATGCATTCGAGTTTCAAATCCAATCAATTCGATCAGCTCAAAGAGCGTCCAAATATTTTGATTGTTGCCATCCTTTAATTCATTGACTCTGGGTTCAGATTTTTCTGATGTTTGTATAATTGTTCAAATTAGGACAGCAAAGTGTGATGTGAGTACGTAATCGAATCAATCTAACTCTTCCACTATTCGATGATATTCGGCTATGATCACAGGAGAATGACAGATGATTTTTTTTCCCCCATTTTTTAACACTAGAATGCGACTTGGTCTACGATTGCTATGTGATTGTAGCACTAAATTTCGTAACACTTGGTAGTCTTGTATTGGTTTGGGGTGGGGGTGTTGAATTCGTTGAACCTTGGAAATCAGCCAGCTACCAGAGAATTGAAAATGAATTGAAAAGGAAGTAAAAGAATCAACGGAAAGTGGAAATTTTATGTGTTAAAAAATATATAGAACCTTTATTCGAAAATTAAATCAATGATGAATACAAAGTAAGTAGTTTTGATGAAAATTAGAAAAATAATGGATGAAAATATAAGTAATAATTAAAATATAGAACTTTTAACATGGGTTCTAATCTTATAAAATTGGTTTTATGAATTTCAATCCGTGAAACCTCTCCATCCAGCCTTACTGTCATAATTATATGAAATCTATTTTACTTATTTCATTTAAAATTACTGGTTTAATAAGGAAAAATAAATTAATTTTCATCATAATCAAGGATGTGCATGGCTCCAATATAATAAAATTAAGTGTCACGTTAATGTTGTAAAATTATTTCATTTATATATTAATTACGAAATTATTAATTCAACGTGAAAATGGTCTAAACTATTTTTGTACTTTGATGAATTATTTAAATTTATCTATAAGTGGATATAAGTTTTTTTTTTTTTTTGCTTAACGAGAAGCAATTTATTTATCCAAGATGTACCAAAATGAATTTGTGCGTTTGTCATGTGTGAGTCTTATTTTAATGATTAAATAAAATTTAATCCATTAATTATGTTTATTATCATTGATGACCGATGCGGGGTTGAACATGTTTGCCGGGGATAAGTATGCTAGTCGGCATCGAGCATGGTTCTAGATGATAGCATCTTTCTTAAAAAAAAGTTGTCTTCCTTCAGGAGCTTGTAATCTCTAAAGTAAATGAGTTTAATAAATGATATTAGATGTGACGATGTATAATATTGTTAAAAGATATTAACCATAACATATTTGTTGTGATCTAATGCTCCCAAGAGTTTTCCAATCTTTCTGTCAACTTATTTTTAAGTTTTTAATAAATTTTTTTATTTTTAATATCTAATAATCTTTTCTCAGTTAATCTCTCCATCTTGATCTCGTCTCAGACTCTCCAATACCAACCTACCCAGTAAAAGTACAAAAAAATAATAATAATAAAATAAAATCACAGAGAATCCAACGTTTTGAAAATCTGATGAACCACCCGGTTTGACGGGCGGATGGTTGACAATTGAATGGGCCGCTCCGTCTACACGATTTTCCATTTCTGCTAAAAACCCGTGATGGCATGGGCATCTGGCACATTACTCCACACAAGCCCCGCTTGAGTGTACTGTGCATCCATACGCACTATCTGCACTAAATTTCGGTGCACATGGCGTGCATAAACTATTAAACTTTTTTCAATTTTATATGCGAGCTCAAGCATAATGTTTCTTAAATTTTCATATTTTTTGATGTTTTTAAGTATTTTATTTGATTTTTAGAATTCCGAATAAAAGATATACAGTTTACATGTATGGAAATACCGTTGGTTGGAGCTCCTAAATATGCAAAATAATTCCAAAAAAAAAAATTTTTAATAAGTCAAGATCGTGGGCACTGAACCTCAGTGCATATGCGTGCACTAGATCCAGGACCATATTTCCCACCCTTTGTTACTTATATCATGTTATGGACAAAGAAATGGTTTAAGCCAACATTTGAATCGACTAAACCAGCACCACCTATGAATACAGTAATGAGAATCTTTTTTGGGTTACACATTTAAAAAATTATAAATTTTGAATTTCACTAGAATTTATGGAATTAAATATTAGAATGGTATAAAATTATGTAGAAGGATTATTTTAATAACAGTTTTCTTGGAGCAAAGCTTCACTCTTAGATGATTTTTATTTGCAAATAATATAAATTTTTTATTATGATTTTTTGTTTCTAATTATATATAATATCAGAAGTAGTGAATGGTTTAAATTTTTTTCAATCACCAAGATGCAATTTATCATCATCATTTAAATCATTTCCTACCTAAGTGGGACTAAGATGTGATTCAAAGATGAAAAATATATTTGGTACATGTGAACGGAAATGCTTTTTTTTTTCATAATTTACATATAGTTCTATCAGGTGCAGCATTGCTGAAATGGGTTTCACATGATCATCAAATCATAATCTACTTCACCCATTCTATTTAGAATAATGTATTCTATTACCACACCAATTTTAATCCCAATCAGATATGTATATAGCCCTCATCTGAAAATAGTACAAATTCAACGTAATAAAATAATTTAATGTAAATAACAACTTTAAAGTGGTTTTTTCAACATATAAAACATTTGCTATAAAATTTATATATAGATAAATGATTATATAAAGTTTCATTGCATTCTAATATGTGTGGACCCACTTTTAGACAAATGTACTGTTGTTCCGGTGCAATTGGGCTACCGGAATAGCCCTCTATATATATCCGGTGCAGTGCAACTGCACTGGAATAACGGTATATTTGCCCAAAAGTGGGCCCCATACATATTAAAATGCAATGAAACTTTATATAATCATTTATCCATATATAAATTTTATAGTAAATGGTTTACGAATTGAAAAAATCACTTTAAAGTTGTTATTTACATTAAACAATTTTATTACATTGAATTTGTATCATTTTCAAATGGGGCCCTTAGACATATCCGATTGGGATGAAAATTAGTATGATAATAGAATACATGATTCTAAATACAATAGATAAAGTAGATTATGATTTGATGATCACGTGAGACCTATTTCAGCGGTATTGCACCTGAATATTCCTTATATATATAAGTAGGAAGGACCCATGTAAATCTCCTATTGAAATGATTTTCTACGGTGATTAATTAAATAATTAAAAAGAATTTGATCGGTTGAATTTTAACCTCATTATCAAGATATGCCCACCACGAGAGGTTATATGATTTCAATTTCATGGACCGGTTTCATATAATTGGTATCCTTTTAACATAATAATTAGGGTTAATTTTAAATATATCTATTCTATTTATCTTTAATTACAAATATACTTACTAAGTTTGAAAACTTTCACATATACTCACGAAGTACTTTATTAACTTCAAAAACACCTTATATAACAATTAAGAATGTTTAATAATTTTAAAAATTCTAAAATATCCTTAATTGATCTGGCATCCGTTGTCATTAATGTCATATTCATACCACAAGACTCATTCTGCCTAACTTCTCTGTGAATTTGGATAAGTTTTCATCACATCGTTCAACTTCGGTAATATATAAATGACTATAGTTATTAACTAATAATGAGCATTTTGAACATTTTCTATGATAAATAACGGTGATTTTTTACTTTTGCTTGATGGAACTGGTATCGATAAAATTTTGCACATACTTAATGGGTACATATGAAAGTTTTTAAACATAGTGAGTATATTTATATTTGAAGACAAATATAGTAGGTATATTTAAAATTAATCCTAATAATAAATACTAATCCATGAAGATTTAATAAGAAAAAAGATGGAAAATGATTTCGTAACCCAATATCTGGATCTCATGATAACTAATCTTTTTTTAATTCATGTTACATATATACAAAGTATCCTATACAACATATTAAATTTATACTAAAGCTCATGAGTAAAGAAGACACAACTCTCACACAAAGAATATGGAGACATTCTGCTCCAACCTCTAAACACAAACATGATAACTAATCTTTGACGGGTAATGATTCGACAAAAGCACGGAGACTCCACGCTTTCTTTTAATTTTTTAGTTCTAATTTTTTTAAAAAATTTAAGCTATTTGTCATTTTTAATAGATCTCATGTTATTTAAAAATATATATCTTATTTCATCATGCTAGGAAAAATAAATTTTATTAAAAATTTCTATCTCATAAACAATAGCATCTTTTGATGGTATCCAAATCTTTACCTAGATTATATCGTATCATTATCCTATCAATTTCGGAACTTTTTCACCAAATTTTTTACTAGTACAGCTGAGATATTAAATTTTATCATTCCCTAATATAGCTATTTTATTATACATATATATAATGTCATTTGTTTAGAAAGATCAAGAAAAGTTCTGCGGGTTAACAAGTTTGTCTGAGTTTGATCATTCCAAAATTTTTCACTATTATAGCTAAGATATTAAAAATTTTCATTCCCTAATATAGCTATTTCATTATACATACATATAATGTCATTTGTTTAGACAGATTTAGAAAAGTTCTATGGGTTAACAAGTTTGTCTGAGTTTGATTATTCCAAAATCCTCACTAATATAGCTAAGATATTAAAATTTTTCTTTCCCTAGCATAGCTATTTCATTAGACATACATATAATGTCATTTGTTTAGACAGATCTAGAAAAGTTCTATGGGTTAACAAGTTTGTCCGAGTTTGATTATCCCACTGTCCCAACCTCCAGTCTGACCACTAAATCCTGAGGAAAATTCTAACTTAATCCTGCATATCAACGTGCACCTAACACGGCCACTTTGGGAGGACTTGATTCAGACCAGCAACCCTCAATAATTGATTGAATTTCCTGATAAGGCGTTTACTTGATAAGGCGTTTAAATTCGGCCATCCCAAACAATTATTGATTATAATCAAGTTCTTCCCTAAATTGGAAATGAGTCGTGGGCTCTTAAGTTGATTCATCTCTCAAGCATGTGAGATGTTTTTTGAGGTTGCAATCATGAATAATTCCTTGGAATATAAAATACTAAGCGTTAATGATTGATTTCTATGAGAGCATGAGAAGTGGATTCGAAATTAAAGCCCTTTAGTTTGTGCCGTTGATTGACTGGCAAAAGTTAGAAAGGGGCTTGGATTGAATCCTAAAAAAGATGTGAGTGATGAGGAAGCCTGTTGGGCTTTTCTTGTGGATGAACTGCCGAAAGTTTTAAAACCTGTATTGGATTCCTAGTCCCGCAAAGCATAGATTCTGAGTTTAGCAGCTAGACAAAGGCTCGTACCATTGGTCATTGGCTGAGGGGGGAAAAATCAAAATTTTAGAGTCTAGAAGGGAGCGGCTTGGATCATGTTTCAGTCATCTCAAAACCTCAGATTCCTTTTCCCCCCGTAGAAACATTGGCATGCAAGCAGCTACGAAAATACACACCATTGGAGCCTGACAGTGAAGTACTTGTCACCTACGGAAAACGACGGCCAGCTTTTTCATTTTCTTTTATGAATCTGTCATGTAATCAATCTTCAAAGGTGCGGTGCAGAATCACTTTTACAAGTAAAAGAGGGAATGATGGGATTATCTGATATGTTAGATTATGAAAGCATGGTCGCTGTAACTGCAGCCCTTATCTGATGTCTGTCAAAGCATGCCTTTCGTAGGGTGTTAACGATCATAATAAACTCATCAACCTAGTCAATTTATAAATAAATTTAGGTTAAGATTTTTGAATAAATAATTTATGTTCCGCTAATGTATTTACCCATTTAAATAAATAAACAGATAATGATTGAGATTTTATAATTCACCAAACCATTTAGTAACTTATTTAATCCATCAACACATTTACAGCCCATTGAAAAAAATATATATATTTCATAAACTCTATATTTATTTTTTTCATTTTAATTTCCTATTTTCCTCGTTCTCTCTAGAAGTCTACAATAGTTGGGACTAGATGAGAATCTGATGGAACTTTCTATTCCTAAAATTCTTTTTTCAATTTTTAATATATAAAGCCTTATTTTTTGGGATCTTGTTGATTACTTGAGAGCATGTTTCAATGTACATGAGTGTAAATTTATTTTTTATTTTTTAAAAATTTTTTATATGATTGTTCATCTAAGTATAATTAATATATGCATCAACTTTTATCATTTTTTTAGATTTGTAGATATTTTGAATTTTCTAGAGACGAGCATTTCTGTTGCTTGAAAATGACCAAAATGCCCTTTTTTAAAAAATTCAGAAAATATCTATAAATTTACAAAAATTGATAAATTTTGATACACGTTGTAAATATACTTAGATTAATAATTTATTTAAAAAAATTTTAAAAATAAAAAATAGGTTGAATGCACCAAAGTACATATAATCATTCACCTATTTTTCATTTCTAATATTATTTTTTTTCTAATCTAATTCCTCAATATTTTTAATATACAATATCCACTCCTTGTCCAAACTCATCCATTCCATTTAGTTAAGTAGTCCTGAACAGTCCTAATATTATCGGTAAATGAAACAAATTCGGGAGAGTAATTTGGGAGATGAGAGATTCCTAAGCTCCACATTCACCGAAAATGAATGTTGGGCGGCGCTAGCTTAAGTGAAGGCTTCTTTTCCAGCTTAGGACACAGGCAAAGAACAATCGACGGAGGATATCATATTGCTTTATAACCTAGCATCTCCGATCCACCTTTACTGCTTATATAAGCCTTCTCCACTTATGACTTTCTTTTGCATGTATTTCTAATCTAAGATAAATATGGAAGAGTAAACAAGAAGGGAGAGAGAGAGGGGGTTGTGGGACAGGCAACCTATACGTTTGATGAGTGGATTTGCAAAGGGAGTGAGAAAGAAAAGAGTCACTTTCTGCGAAATTTCATGAAGTGGAAAAAAATTTGATGCCCTCTTTACTTCTTTTCCTTTTAAAGCTCTTTTAAAGATGTTTGGACCGTGCTTCAAAAAAAAGGATGTTTTCACTGTTAACAATCACAACCCTTTTGTTCTCATTCATTTGAAATTAGCTTGTATCCAATCAATTTACAACCCCATGTTATCAGATGAAGCTCTAGAAATATCTCTATGAGATGAAAGGATGGGATGATCATGAAATCATGCTTAGCAACAATGATAAGTTGGATTGAGGAAGGATTATCGTATATTGAAAATTAAAAATTATATTAAAAAGGAGAAAAATAAGATCATTATGTACAACGAAATAAGAAATTACATTAGAAATATAAAATAAGATTTAGAAATAGAAAATCTCATCGTATTCCATCCAATAATGATCAAAATAGGAGAGATAAATGATGGACCTATTGGCTTAACGAAGAAGGAAACCGTGAATTGACAACTGCTAATGAAAATTGACTGAATTTGTGCAGTGCACTTATAGATAAAAAGAGAAGAAATTTTGAGCCGCAAAGGACTAAGGTCTTCAATTAATCTGGTTCTGGTAATTGACTTGCACAGAGCAACTGCCGTCTCAAAAACTCATCGATAGCCTATCTAACTTCTGGTGCAGATTGGTTGGAAGGAAAGGAAAATAAAAAGCTCATCAAAACATTCGGATCGGAACGTTGTCGTCATCCTTGACTTTTGTTGCCTACATGTGGCAAAATGTTTTTTATGATGTCAAAAATCATCTTAATCGAATATATAAATGAACAATCACAGGACATCTTGAAGAAAAAATATATTGCAGATTATGTATTAAATACATTTAGATAAACAAGTGTACGAAGAAAAAAGCAAAAAAAAAAAATATTTTAAAGAAGATTTTTCAGTTGTGCAAGATAAAACATTTATTTGGCCTAGACTAATAGGATCATACTATTAGCTCGGGCTAAATAAACGCTCCACTTAGCCCATCTTAAAAAATCTATTTGCAACAATTTTGTTTGTTTTTTTTCTTTATGCACTTGTTTATCTAAGTGTATTTAACATATAAACTAAATTTTATCATTTTTGAATATGTTTTTCTATTTTTTTGAGATTTTTAAACATCTATATATATATATATATTTATTTATTTAAAATATCTTTATTTTTAAAAATCTAAAAAAATATATACACGTATCCAAAAATAGTAAAACTTGAATTATATATTAAATACATTTAGATATACAAGTAAACAAAAAAAAGCAAAAAAAAGTTGTTTTGAATAGAATTTTTGAGGTGGGCGAAGTGAAACATTTGTGTAGTCTGGATTAACAGGATCATTCATCTTTTATATTTATACCAAAAGGCAAAGTTTTTTATTGCATATTTACATCTGTATCAATATATATTACACTGGAGTTCTAAAAACTCGGAAACAATCTGCTCTCCCGCAAAAATGTTTGAAGACGGCTCCACCAGTTTCCGAGGAGACGCAGCTCCTAAGTCGTAAGTGAAAGACGGGAAAAACACCCCAACGTCGTTCAAAGCCGAGTCGCATGTAACGCACGACATCGAAATTACCAATAGGCTGGCAACCTGGGAGCGCAATTCAGTGCACCGGGGTGCACTCAGCCTCAACACACCCGGGTGCAATGTACCTATTTTTTTTTATTTTTTTTTGAAATTTTTTTCATACAATGATTAATCTAGGTTTATTTAACATATGTATCAATTTTTACTA